>CM064519.1:37141929-37554429 GCA_032716605.1 Paralithodes platypus
CAAACCTAGATGTCACAAAGAGTTTCTTCACCTACAGTGTGGCCACAGAGTGGAATAAACTACCAGCGAGAGTGGTGGAGAGCGACACAATAAACACTTTCAAGGGAAGGCTTGACCTCTATCTGCAGAGGGCTGGGGTGATATCAAAAAATTAAAAAAAACGTATGTAAGTGTATGTGTGTGCACTGTACAGTATGTATATATATACTGTATATATATGTATGTATGTGTGTATGTATGTATGTGTGTGTGTATGTGTGTATATGTATGTACCGGTGTATATATATATATATATATATATATATATATATATATATATATGCATATATACATATATAGTTTGTAAGGCCAGACTGCCTAGTAAGGACCTTAAGGTCTGTGTGGTCTGTGTATCTATGTAGCTCTATGTAGCTCTATGTAGCTCTCTCTCACTCACACACAAACAGTTGGTTTTCTTGTGCTGGTAGAAAAGGCGTTGGTAAAGGCAGTTTATTGCCTAACCTCCTCTTGTTGAGTGTCATACAGGCGGACTCGCACAATTTGCAACACTACAAAATACTGTACTAAAATCAATGAAGCCTCTTCTACAAAGTTTTCGTTTAAACATATGAGTAAATCTCCGTTTTAAATATATATATATATATATATATATATATATATATATATATATATATATATATATATATATATATATATATATATATATATATATATATATTGAATATTTGAGATTTAAACAAACTATGTATTCGGAATTGAACATTTTGTTTTAATATCTTAAAATATACCAATGCATACTTCCGGTTACAAGACAAGGATCCCAGATTTCTTTTCTTTTCCGTATGTGAAAGAAGGAGACAAAAGGAGATTCTACCTGTAACATATGTAAACCCCCCCCCCCCCCCCACCCCCCCCGGCCCAAGTTAACAGATACATTGAGGGAGGAAAGACTAGTCCACTCTTGGGTTCGAGAGGTGGACAGAATAGGGGTGGGCACGTGTTGAAAGGCACGTGCCACTCTGTAAGGAAGGAGGTATACACCGAGAGCTCTGAAGAACACTGATTATTATAATAGCGTTAGAAAAGTGAGAGAGATGCAACATTACAGCATGTCTTGAGAGATTGTAAGGAATTAGTAACAGGAGGTGAGTCGAACAGACGAAATGCTTTTGACTCTACCCTTCGAGAAGTGAGGTATGGGTGGAACCTCCCCACACATGTGATCAATATTCGATACATGGGTGCACTGTGCAAGAAACGTGGGTAATGAACTCATGGAGCCGGTTGAGCACACCTAACTTTGGAAAGCTGTTTTAGTGAGAATGATGCTATGGTGTTTCACAGGAAATTCGATAGAAAATGAGATGTCAAGATTATTGAGAGAGGACGAAGAGTTGATATGTGTGTTCTTTAAGAGCAAGGGATTGTCATGTGGAAGATAGTGACGGATAGACAGATGGAGAAATTGGGTTTTGGAAGCATTCGAAGTAACAAGATTTGTTCTGCCCCAATAGGAAATAGTTGATAGATCAAAAGATAGGTGTGCTATGAAAGAGTTTTTGGGAGGTCTAAGAACAGAGTTAGCATGATTCCAGGCAAAAACATTGAAAGTTCGAGATTCTTGAGTTTGAAGGTGATGGTACGATTTGAATGCTTCCTTCTTATTGCGGACAGCAGTGTAACAAGCGTGAGTACAACCAACATTATTATTGCGGACAGCAGTGGAACAAGCGTGAGTACAACCAACATTATTATTGCGGACAGCAGTGGAACAAGCGTGAGTACGACCAACATTATTATTGCGGACAGCAGTGGAACAAGCGTGAGTACAACCAACATTATTATTGCGGACAGCAGTGGAACAAGCGTGAGTACAACCAACATTATTATTGCGGACAGCAGTGGAACAAGCGTGAGTACAACCAACATTATAATTGCGGACAGCAGTGGAACAAGCGTGAGTACAACCAACATTATTATTGCATTTAGATTCCTCAATGCCCGAGATGATCACCTCGGTAATACGTTCAGCACATTCTGAGGGTTCCTGGCCATGGAAGCAAAAACAATTCCAAGGAAATTACAAAATGTACTGCAAAATAGACCCACAATGGCAGCGCCAAAGTACACTCGGATGCCATAGTCTCTAGCCCACTCGTAAGAATTCGTGGACCGCCTATGTTTTTCTGTATGTAATTATAACTACCTGGATAAATGTTTGGATAGTAATTGCTTTGTAATAAATAGTATATATCGTTTTGTAGTTGATTTATAGAAAATTGTATACATAAATTGGTTTCCAGATATAGACTTCCATAATTGGAAATAGGTGAAGAACACGAGTGTTTGTGAGTGGGCTAGAGATTATGGTGTCCAAGTGTACCGCAAGCGTCGCCGGGTGGGATGGCCAGAGGGCTGCACTGGAGAGATAGGACAGGTTATACAGTAGAGATAAGGTTATGATCGGAGGAGGCCAACGGACAGAAAAGATTAACAGAGTAAGCAGACGGATTAGAGGTTATATATAGGTCAAGGATAGTGGGCCGATCTCCAAGATGGTAAGGGATACGATCAGGGGGCTGAACTAACTGCTCCAGGTCATTTAGGATAGACAAGATGTAGGCTTCTTCACTTACTTGGTCAGTGAAATGAGAGGAGAGTCATTGACAGAGGTGAACATTGAAATCGCCCAAGATGGAGAATTCAGAGAAGGGAGAGATGGATAAAGTGTGTTGCACTTTATAGGTAAGATAGTCAAAGAATTTTGAGTAGTCAGAAGAATTAGGCGAAAGATAAACGTTACAGATATAATTAGTTTGAGAATGACAAGGTAACTTAAATGAGAGAGTATAGCATTTATTAGAGTAAAAGTTGGGAACACGAGGGCAAGTAAGATTGCTGCCCACATGCACACAACATCCTCCTTTGACTTGAAACTGAGGATAGAGACAGTAGGAGGATACAGAGAAAGGTTTGTTGTCAGCTGCTTCAGGCAACTAGATTTCGGTGAAGTAAAGCAGATCAGGATTGTTGGAGGAGATATGGCGTTCAACAGAGTAGATGAAAGGCCTCGATTATTACGAAATTTAATAAAATGAGTTTCAAGTGATGGTCCAAGACATATAGAAGAGTAATTGGGTAAGTTTGTTAATGTAGGGACATTAACCCATACTGTACCGGTGACGTCCTTTTTATTATATTGTGGTAATGGTTAGATTATTTGATTAAACTTAGGTTGGACGTCTACCCATTAATAGGCTGCAGACTATATCAATTAATACTTTTAGCTAATTTATATCCTTCTTAAGCTTCGTATAATTGTATAAATGTAGCTATCAAATACAAATTACGTCGCTAATACAGAAGGGGTTAACATTCTTCCCCCGCCTCCCGTGAACGACGAGGCTGGTTGTGTCGTTATCATGATTTTTGTTTGTTTAAGGATTACACGACACATGCTTGTGTGGTGTATTGTTAAGGGGAGAGAGTGTTTTTGAGAGCTAGCTGGATTACTCTCTGTGTCACTGAGGCACAAAGAAAATCAGGAAGAAATGCAAGGCAGATGAGACAGGAGTTCAAGTAACTCTTTATTACATGATATATAAAGTTTCTCTTGGGCATAACCTTGCTCAATTGGTGTCTACAATCTCCCCTGTCCATGCTCTATTCTACATCAAACCAACACTGAAATGTGCAAGGTAGGCAACCTCGAGAAGCTTCGATGGACAGAGTAGTGCAAAAAATGCGAACTATTAGTCATGTAATTATTGGAGGATGGCATACTATATACTTTCAAGATTGTGGGATCCTTTCGGCCATTTGGTGCAAACTGCAAATGCATGAAAGAGCCACTATGTGCCAACATCATTATATAATAAGGTCATTGTAAACACTACCAAGCGATAACCTCGACCACATGATTTGCAGTACACATTTTTGAGATGGGCAACATGAGCCAGGATAAGCGTTGGGTTTTTCCTTTCCGGACCTTTGCCGGTCCGGACCGCACAAGAAAAATGGAGGAGCTAAAATATGAAGCCGCATTGTTAAAGTTAACATGTCCTGACTGCAGCCACTTCCTACCTTCCATTACACCAGGTCCAAGCACACAATATTAAGCCGCATTGTTAAAGTTAACATGTCCTGACTGCAGCCACTTCCTACCTTCCATTACACCAGGTCCAAGCACACAATATGAAGCCGCATTGTTAAAGTTAACATGTCCTGACTGCAGCCACTTCCTACCTTCCATTACACCAGGTCCAAGCACACAATATGAAGCCGCATTGTTAAAGTTAACATGTCCTGACTGCAGCCACTTCCTACCTTCCATTACACCAGGTCCAAGCATACCTTCCATTACACCAGGTCCAAGCACACAATATTAAGCCGCATTGTTAAAGTTAACATGTCCTGACTGCAGCCACTTCCTACCTTCCATTACACCAGGTCCAAGCACACAATATGAAGCCGCATTGTTAAAGTTAACATGTCCTGACTGCAGCCACTTCCTACCTTCCATTACACCAGGTCCAAGCACACAATCAACTGATGCCATGACGTAGCCCTTTAACTTGAAGGAAATGCAGTCGAAATTCTGCGAAGAGGAAGGACATTGTCTTTCTTAGTATAACATTTGCTTAACCTTTAAGTAAGAGATGAGTTGAATAATATTAGTATACCTTTTCTGTGTTGATCAAACTAGAGAAGTAAATGTACGTATCGTATTTCACTTATAACTAAAACATAGTCGTCAATAATACAATTATGTTGTAGATGTAGACTTGTAAGTTTCAGGCTTGCCTGAAACTTACAAGTCTAAGGAAGTTGGAGTTTTTTACATTGATATTAAGCAGAATTGCCAGATAAAATGCGGTTGTAGTAAATATATAAGTACATACAACTAAATTCAATATACGTTTCATCCATTAGACATCTACATTTAATGTATTTATGCCCAATACCGATGTTTACGGCACCAACTTCCTTACAGCCTGAAACTCGCAAGTGGTCAATTGAACACCTGTGAGTGTCAAGACATAAGGAAATATAAGTTTTAGACATCGAGTTTTAGAAATAATTCAATAGTCTTGATGACTGTAGGGGATTATTATAATCTTGATTTGGATGCATTGATGTTACTGCTGCACACATGTTTAACAGTTTTTTTTTACGATTCAATGTTGATGCCTAGAACTTGAAAGGCCTAATAGACCTTAATTTAACTCGCAAGTAGTCAATTGCTTAGGCACCTACATACATTCGATTAAGCATTGAAAGAAAATACTATTATCATATGTTTTTCTGCCTGGTCCATCCATCTCACTCAACTTATTACACCTCTATGTATCCTGCTTCAGAGCCTGATCCACAATATGCACATATGTCGGATATATTTCGATATACATTTTTCACATTTCTGTCTATGAATAAATGTGGAGAATTCGAAGGGGAACAATATTCCGTTGCCTATTTCTCAGTCATCGGTCTAAACATGTTTCTTCTGGTAGCTATCCCTTCTGCCTCTCTGCATGAATATAACAATGCAGCACGAGACAAAGTCATATTCCATTAGTTATGTCTTTCACTTCTGCCCATTGGTCAATGTGGAGACCTCAGAGAAAAATCAACATTACACTAACCCTCCAGAGCCCTCTAGCTTCTCCTACCCCCTTCTCCCCTTCCCTCCCCCAGATTACCAGCACACAACAACACCGCCAGTTGAAGGGGAATTTATCAAGGTGGGCTTTCAACTAGGACCCCTTCTTATCACGTACCTCAATCTTTCTTCTGAAAACCCTACTATTCCCGTTTCCTACTCTCTCTCTCTCTCTCTCTCTCTCTCTCTCTCTCTCTCTCTCTCTCTCTCTCTCTCTCTCTCTCTCTCTCTCTCTCTCTCTCTCTCTCTCTCTCAGTAGACATTTGTTATTGTTTACAAATATGAACAAACAACATTTTACGATTTAAATTTCCAAACCCATGTTCACATGAGAGTAATTCAGCTAACTCTGACACACACTTACTCCTTCTATTCATTTCGCTACACTTAACACACCATAGAGACAAAGGCATAGAAACCGAAGGACGGTAGCTTAGAATTAATAAATATGTGCCAAATTCAATCGAAGGCTTTCGATATGTCTAGGCAATAGACAAGGTCTCACTGAAGTCCCAAAAGGAGGATGACCATGAGTTAGTAAGTTAAATAAGAAAATCGCCAGTAGAGCGGCCCTTAAGGAAACCATACTGGCGATCTGAAAGTAGATTATGGGAAGACAAATGCTAGATACATTTTGAATTAAAGAATTGTTTCTAAAACTTTATATGCAAGAAATAAGAGCAATTGGATGATAGTGATAGGGCTGATTACGGTTACCCTTCTTTCGGACAGATTGAATGAGAGCAACCTTTCAGCAAGAAGGAAAGTAGTTTGATGAAAGAAAGAAACATAAAAGTTTGCCTAGCCAGGGAGTCGACACGGAAGAAGACTTCTTGAGTACAACAGGAAGAACAACATCCGGTCCGTACACCTTCTTGGTATTAAGCCTAGAAAGGGCTGAAAGTGCATCCATAATAGATGTTTTGATAATAGGTATAAGTAAGAGAGAGAGGGTTGGAGATGGCGGAATAGCACCGGAATCATCCAAGGTGGAATTTTTAGCGAAAGTTTGAGCGAAGAGTTCAGCTCTGCCAGAGAAAGCGGTAACGTTGGTGCCGTCAGAGTGGTAAAGATGAGGAAGTAAAATTGTTGGAGAGGTTTTGGGCTAGATGCCAGAACGATTGGGAATAAATGAGTTAAAAAGTTCAGTGCACTTATTATTGATGACAAAATCATTAGTGAGTTGAAGAACATAATTGGCTTGATTCTGTGCGGACACATAGAAAGTACAAGATTCTTGAGTTTGAAGGCAACGGTACCATATGTATGCTTACTCCTAATTACGGACTGCAGTAGAACAAGCATGCGTAAACCAAGATTTTGTTCCATTAGACTGACAGAAATAAAATAAAATGTATGCCTCCATGCCCGACATTATCACCTCGGCAATGCACTCAGAAAACTCCGAGGGTCCCTGTCCACAGAAGCAAAGAACCTCCCATTAGGCAGTGCCAAAGTGCCACAAGTACCGCCGGCTGGGAGTTTCAGATGGCTGTTTTGGAGATATAGGACAGGGAAGAGAGATAAGGTTATGATCAGAGAAGCCCAACGAAGAGAAAAGGTTCACAGCGTAAGCAGAAGATTAGAGGTTAAAATAAGTCAAGCATATTGAACCGATATCCAAGGCGGTCAGGAATACGAGTAGGGTGCTAGACTAACTGCTCTAGGTCATTGAGGATAGAAAAGATGTAGGCTTGTTCACCAGGTTGGTCAGTGAAATATGAGGCGACCCATTGGTGTTGGAGAACTTTGAACAGATTATACTGTATCATCAAAACATATAGTTCTGTACATTGGCATACTCATATGTACACTGTAAAATAACAATAGGCCATTTAATTGCCTGAGGTCTTTATAAATTTAGTTTGTGTTGAAAGTAATTGTTTGTGTAATCATCAATACTAAAATAATATAACGAACCTACTTTGCTCAATAGAGTTAAAAATATGGTTTAAAGCCAAAACAATGTCGAAAAACGAGAACTAAAGGAATGTTGTTAATAATAGTGATGAATCAGGGTTACACATCATAAAGCATACAATTATTTTCGTGTTAAAGAATACAACAATTAGTACATACTATATTTGTGTGTAAGGTTAGAGCTAATGAGCTTTATACACAATATACTTTGTGTGTAAGGTTAGAGCTAATGAGCTTTATACACAATATACTTTGTGTGTAAGGTTAGAGCTAATGAGCTTTATACACAATATACTTTGTGTGTAAGGTTAGAGCTAATGAGCTTTATACACAATATACTTTGTGTGTAAGGTTAGAGCTAATGAGCTGTATACACAATATACTTGTGTGGTTAGAGCTAATGAGCTTTATACACAATATACTTTGTGTGTAAGGTTAGAGCTAATGAGCTTTATACACAATATACTTTGTGTGTAAGGTTAGAGCTAATGAGCTTTATACACAATATACTTTGTGTGTAAGGTTAGAGCTAATGAGCTTTATACACAATATACTTTCGCATCAATTATATCGGTAACGTAAAAATATAATAATTGAAGACAATATAAAGTATCTTGTACCTTATTATCTTAAAACTTCACGTGGAATACACAAATATATAGTTTAATCTTTGAAGCATACCACGATAATTTGTAGCGGATTCAATAGTCTATTTGTTTTCAACTGACGGTATATTCAATCAATTAGCAACTGAGATCTCTATGAAACTACTCTTTCTCTGCGTTATAAAAATGCCCAGTGTTCACAATGCACATTATATTTCGTTACAAGATCGTTGTTATTACTGAATAACCAAGATGGGGACATGGCAATTTACCATTGGCTAAGGAAAAACAAAACGGAAAATTAACTTAAATATATGTCATCGCTAAAACTAATCGTTTGCACTACCTTCGCCATTTCAGTCATATTACGTAAATTCGTGTTTCATTCTAAATACATTAGACAAAGGACTGGAGTTCTTTCAAAGAGGCTCCGGTCCTGAAGTTATTCTTGACTTACAGTGTGCTGGCTTAATAATCCAATAGGGTTGATAGCCTCTGAACTCCTATTATAACTAACTGTATTATAATCTTTTGAATCAACTTAGTAAGGACTTATCAGTATTAGAAGATTAACTTCTATTTTCCTTAGACCTTTCATTCCTAGTATTTCTTTCCCAATTGGGTTAAATGCTTGGCTGTATTAATAAAGGAGCATACAAATCGTACTTCCAATGGAAGGTGTTAAAACGACTGGTGAATACCTAGTGTAAGTCTACGGTCCCGCCGCCAGGTTTCACAACACAACATGGTTACTGGGGCAAGAAAATAATAATGGATATTATAATACATGTAAAGTGTGTGTGTGTGTAACAAATTGATAAGCAGTAGCAACACTGGCATACATTTGATAAACTATCTATAATATGACTTTTGTTATAGAACTTATTTAATATATTCAATATTGTGTGCTTTAAAATTCTGAATAATATTACTATTTTGAGATGCTAATCAAAATAATTACAATTGCGTTACGGTCTACGTGTTACATATGCGTTACGGTCTACGTGTTACATATTACATACGTGCATATACAGTTGAAACTCGTCAATTTAGCCTATTATATTTAATGTAATCTTCTTTAATTTTGTATTTTCTGTATAATATACCGTATATCTTTTAGCAAAACTATGATTACAATAATCTAAAAACGCAAACGTACTGTAAGTATATACTGTATGTAATTGTAGGCCTATATGTATTGTAAATTGTATTACAAACAATAATTTTGTTTTGTCTCTCGAAATACTCATAAGACTCATATCCAATCTGAACTCTGTTCCACTGAACTTACAGTTGGTCTTAGGTTATCGAAATACAATAAACTATATAGGCCCTACCCTTTTGAAGGGGTTTGATAAATTATATGCTCACTCCCCTTTCTACCCCGACCACCAACAATCCTCCCTTCCAATCTCTCTCTCTCTCTCTCTCTCTCTCTCTCTCTCTCTCTCTCTCTCTCTCTCTCGTTATTTATATATATATATATATATATACCGGTATATATATATATATATATATATATATATATATATATATATATATATATGATTGATTGATATGATTGATTTCTATTATTATGCTGTTCACGTGTATTCTAGGGGAAAACCTGTAGGCCTATGCTGATATTTAAGAAAATATTTTTAAGGAAGAATCATGTTAATGCGTATTATTGAAATCATATACCCTAACGAGGTTATTTTTTTCTTTATTTCCCATTTTATACAGTTCAAGTTCATGTAATATTATTTTTAATTAATTTACAAGACATTGAACGAAATAACCAAAAGATAAATATATATTGTCTACTCAAGGTTAGTTGCAATACCAAGTATGCTAAAATTATTAATTTATAAATGTTTAATGATTTGGAGAGAGTGTTCCTGAGTTTTCAGTAGTTTGCTTATCTGTGTAACTAAAATTATTTGTTTTAAACCAACCAATCGGACTACAATTTCATTCATTTTTCAATTATATTTCGAGATCTTCGAGATTTAACTCTGACAGTTGCTTTGCAAGTTTAATGGAGTCAAACAAACGGATGGTACGGCAATTTCCAATCGGTCAATCGGAAAGTTTGAGGAGTAACACTTCAGGGCTCTGTTACATTAAATCGATAATATATATATATATATGTGTGTGTGTGTGTGTGGTTGGTAGCACGTCTGACTTCTGATAAAATAGTCGGCAGTTCGATCCCATCCCGTGTCATTGGTGGATGTCAAGGGTTTGGACACTCAGGTCTAGTGACTCGTGATTAATGTCCAGTAAATTCCCTGTAACAAGAGCACGCCCAGCACTGTCAATCAAGAGAGTGTACGGCGTTAAGAACTGCATCATCACCATACTGTGTATAATGAAGACTGTGTTACTCAGATGGGAATTTACTAGAAATGGTGGAAGTGTACAAGAGAGCCTGATTTTATGAATAAAGTCTGTAGTGTGAAGTACCTTCGCAATGAAAATTATCATATCCTTGCAATAAGATTGTCCACAATATAATCCAATGACCTTGGAAATTGGCGTTATGTTTCACATTTAACTACAATGCCCGTGTGCCTGACATATAATTATGTATATGGTAGTTGCTCAGACAGTGTGTATGCCATCGTGCGTACTTTATTCGTGATATAATATAAATTAATTATCCATTACTTAGTCCAAATTTTTTATTTTCATCAACAAAACAATACGATTTTCGTGAATACAAAAAAAATATTGTTAATCTGGTTAATTTTTGCAAGTATAACATTGAGAATTATTATTGGCAATGCGTTTACACATAACACAAAACCTGCCACTTAATATATAAAACCTTCTTTAGATTTTATTCCTTTCATTAGTTTCAACGTACGTTAAATAATACGATACATGTGCACTCACTTTACTGTGATAATACGAACATAATACCATATGCCTAACATATTTTGTCCCAATAAATAATTAACTAGGATTATATAGATCCTTCCCATATGTGCATTAGTTACTCCCATACAGAAGAAATACAGAGAAAAAGTACTCAGTTAGCCGTATCTACATATCACTTCATCCCCATCATGATTTGATAAGTTAAACTATATCCAAGAGGCTGCACAGACAATTCATTAGTCCTACCTGCAACAGGGCCTGCCGGCGGGAGGGAGTGGATAGACGGAGCCACGGGTGGAGAGAAGGTGGTAGTAGTCGACAAACCTCTGACTGGGATATGGCGGAGTCGGGTCCACCTTAAATGTTGACAACCGAACGTGTGGGTTTCCATAGGGTATGAGTGAGTCAGGATGGGTCTAAAGCGCATGCGCAGAATCCTTGCAAGCTACCCAACCCGCCCCGTACCTGTCTGCACTCATCTCTCTCTCTCTCTCTCTCTCTCTCTCTCTCTCTCTAGATATCCCAACAACAG
Source organism: Paralithodes platypus (assembly GCA_032716605.1). Taxonomy (NCBI): domain Eukaryota; kingdom Metazoa; phylum Arthropoda; class Malacostraca; order Decapoda; family Lithodidae; genus Paralithodes; species Paralithodes platypus. The sequence continues at coordinate 37,153,511 of CM064519.1, forward strand.
AGGTAAATGGATCTGGCGAAGGATATACGTTAGTCTTTCCAGAAACAAGAACACAAGGGGTTTATGCCTGCTTGCCGAGCGCTTGCAGGAAGGCAACTGATGGATGGTTTTTAATGGCTCTCTGGTTATACCAGGAAAGAAGGGTCATAAAAAAGAAACTTCTGCCTGACTCCCGCTACTGCTACTGACCGTGTTTGACTCTCCTTCCTTGGGCCGTGCTCGGCCTACATCCTCAGCCAACCACGATAATTATCAACAATATTAATTTAGATACATTATTTCTGAAAATATTTATAAATCCATTATAAAAGCTTTTGTTTAGCCGAAATAAATAATTTCCCTCTTTCTGGCTGTCAACTTTTAATAATATTAAAAGGATTTGTCTCGAATAAGTTATTTAGGCTTGTACATTAGTAGCTTTGCTTTGTCACAAACGATGTTCATAGATTAATCTGTTGCTAGACCATTGTTTGCGTCTGCTGAAGAGTCAGTAGGTATTAATAATATTACAAGTATATCAGTAAGTGTGCGTAGTTAATATTACTGTAAAATTGAAATCTGAAACAAAACATCATATAACAAAAATTAAAACTTAGTTTCTCATCATGAATATACTGTCTTAAAATATTTTACGCATTTCCTATTTTACTCCTTTGCAAGCATCGCGAGCGAGAGAGAGAGAGAGAGAGAGAGAGAGAGAGAGAGAGAGAGAACAAACAATCGGCGTGCTTTGATATAAAAGTATATCAATGTCTGCTAGTAAATGATACATTTTTCTCCTTCTATAGAGCCCCCAATCCTTCTCCAAATTCAAATATTATTCATCAGCTTTACAAGTCTCGTCACCAGCTTCATTAAATGAAGCTGGTGACTTTGTTTTGAGCTGGTGAGCTGGTGAGCTGGTGAGCTTTGTTTTATGTTCTTTCTTAGCTCATCTGGCTGTCTTTTACCTTTTATAGCCTGTGTACGCTATTTATATTTTTAGTTTCGTATATCTTAGTACGAATTATGATCAAAAGTAATATTACTTAAGCCTCTTCTTCAAATTTTGAAGAAGAGGCTTAAGTAATATTACTTTTGATCATAATTCGTACTAAGATATACGAAACTAAAAATATAAATAGCGTACACAGGCTATAAAAGGTAAAAGACAGCCAGATGAGCTAAGAAAGAACATAAAACAAACTTGATGAGTTAAACAGGTAGAAAGCAAATTATGGGAAACTGAAAGGACGAATATAACCAAATAACAAAAACATTAAATATCGGATGAAAATAAGCGTTGTGCAAAAGGAGCAGGATAACCAGGTCAACAATTGGAGAAATGGACATAAACTAAGAATATCACATATCAAATATATCAGCCACAATACAAGTGGTCACTGATCGAACAATTTTAACATTAGCTTGACATAGCTATCGGATGCAGATGATATATGTTTTTACCATCCTGTATTATGTATCTTGAAGATCATATTATATTAATTCGGTTGAGACCTCTCAGACTTCTACAGCCTGTGTCTTCCCAACAAAATTGTTGAAAACTGGAGTCATTCAATTATTCAGAGATTCTGGCCTGAAGTGGACAGAGTACTTAGTTGAAAACTTAATGTCCTTACATTTATCGGTATGTTATAATTAAAAATATATTAACACTTGTATGAAACTTGGTAGTTTTCCTATGTTCATTAATGAGTTAATTGCATGTGGGTGCAAATAGTATCACAAATCTTTGAGATGCCACCAAAGTAATGTTGAGTCTTTCATATTGGGGTGATAAGGAGGAGCGTGTCAAAATAGGGGCAATAAGTTTTATAAACTCTTAATCGATTGTGTTCAACTATCAAGTGAATGTATAATACATTTGTTGGAGTCGTTAATTTTTTTGGCAGCGCTGCATCAAAAAATACAGATGGGCCAAGGAATTATGTAGCACTGCAGCCCTTCCCTTGACAGTTATTTCATATTACTGTTTTTCCCCAATCTCTCCACTCAATTCAACATGCAAGGAATCTAATATCGCCTTCATGAGGAGCTAGGAGATCCGAAGCAAATGGTAGTGGATCATTTAGCAGGTAATATTGTTATCATATACAGTGCATCGTATGCAGTACATGATTAAGTGTTTTGTGCTTCGAGCTCCATAGTCATATTTTTATTCAGTTCAGAATCGTAGAAATTATAACTCGGAAATGTCCCCGACTGCACCCATTGACAGAGCCAATGAAGTTTGTATATTTAATGTTTGCATGTTTGTCAAATAGATTGAGAACACAGTTTATATGGAATTAACTTTCAATGATCGATGCACAGTAGGACGGTAACAATACACTGCTGTTAAACTCTCTCTCTCTCTCTCTCTCTCTCTCTCTCTCTCTCTATATATATATATATATATATATATATATATATATATATATATATATATATATATATATATATATATATATATATATATATATATACGTATATATAATATATATATATATATATATATATATATATATATATATATATATATATATATATATATATATATATATATACCCGGTATATATATATATATATACACAATATCAGAAGGGGAGTAAGAGGTGATTACGAGTGGGTGGGGTAAGGTGGATATAATGTAGAGAAAACTGAAGTGGAGATATAATGGGAAGCGAGGTGGGGGGTGGGGGGGGGGGGGCCTCTGTAAATTCTGGCTACTGCTGGTCGATTTTATCCCTAGGCAACTGTATGTTGGGGAGGAAATGCAACAACTTTTTTTATCAAGAATGTTAGGCTATAGTCATAATCCGTGCAAGAACATGATGAAATACCAAGAACAACTTTAACTGGCCCACAATCAAAGTAGTATGAGAACGTCTTTCCTAACCTGAATTTAATTGTTTGGCAGTTGATGAAATAATGCCAACATTTTTAAACAAATTGAAAGTGATAATAGTATTCATCTGATATTTGTATATAATGGTAAGCAATACTGTATACAGTATGTGATGAACAAAACAATTGGGAATTAGGAAGAAGGTATCACAGTTAATATAATGTACTAACGGCCGTATTACTTAACCTTCTAGTTTAAATATGTTAAAAATACAGTTTTATAATAGGAAAACGGGTGCGATGAATTTGTCTTGCATTAATCATCACTCAGTTATGGGGGTTTTCGATTTCGTATAGCATGATATTCAACCCTCTTCTGACGGGTTTAAGAATATTACCGTAAACAAAATGTTAAAACTATTCATAGACACGATGGAAGTAAAGATGAAATCTTGTCAACCATTATCTTATGAGAGATATAAATAGTAAAAAAAAAGGTGTTCTTTGCAGAGTTAGATAAGTTATACAGCTTCAGCGCAAAAAAGGGCAAACAAAACTACCACTTTGCTTTTATATGGGCCATGTTTATTTAAACATAAATAAACATATAATATTATCAAGTCCAGAAAACCGAGGACAAAAATATTACCGTTGAAAACAAAGATTAAATGACAAAAACTAACCGACTTAAAAAGAGCTCCCTCAGTAAAAAATAACATGATCTAAAAGCTAATAAAATCTCTAAGGATAGGCTAAAAGAGATACTTGCGCCACGCTAGCTGGTTCTTTTCCATTAATATTATAGGGTTCAATGTTCTTCTGGATCCATGTTACACTACATGATCCGGATTGCCTTCTAAATTGAACCACTTCTTCCTTGGGGCATATCCTATCTGCCCACCAATTTTCATAAAAAATCGGTTCATACCGCATATCCTATCTTCCCACCAAATATAATGAAAATCTCAGGATTGCCTCTCACGTCTTCCTTGGCACATTAATAATACTTGTTTTAAGAAATAATAAATAGAGGAAGGAAAAACAAAGACAAAATAAAACATAAGTCCATGTGCTTAAAAGCATCCTCCATTCATAAAATGTTTGTATAAATTGGACTTAAGCTGTTGTGGGTTGTAAATTTGTGGAAAACAAATTTATGCAACGTTTCTTCGTATGAATAATGGAGGAAGATCTTGCGTGATTACAGGGTTATTGATTAATCTACTTGCTTCATTTTTTATTTTATCCAACAATTTCGTGAAAATATGTCCATAATGTTTGATTTAGATATTTTCAATATTTTTGTAAATATTGAATCGAGGTGTCAAATTTATTCAGACCTTCACTATAAAATTGCTTTATTTTTGCTGAATTATTAAGATTTTAACTAATTACAATGAAATAAGAGGAGGAGGTAAACTTAGGTCAATTCGCATTAGTTACTAACCGCCATGGAAGAAATGAGTCATCAAAATTGGTCAAAATTTTACTTATTGACAATATTTGCTGTGTATCTCGCCTCGAGGTCTGTCTCAAACAAAATACAAACTAGTTGCATTGTCATACAATACTTGTGTTGACCTGTGTCTAAAATCCAGGGCATTGTCTCGTCACTATCTATCTATCTATTGCCTGACGCCGTGATCCCCGAAGGGGTGGCCACGAACGAACCGCCCCCATGCACCTCTGTCCCCAGTCAGTCGACGCCCCTCCCCCCAACCAGCACCGCCTTCGTTCATGTACTTCCTCACTCCATCCTTCCACCTCATATTCGGTCTACCTCTCCCCCTCTGTCCCTCCACCTCGCTCTCGTACACCCTCTTAGTCATTCTCTCGCTTTCCATACGTTCCATATGGCCGAACCATCTCAAGTTGTTCCTTTTCACACTTTCCAGCACATCTACCTCCACACCACACCTCCTTCTTACTTCCTCATTAGTCTGTCTATCCCTCCATGTAACTCCGCACGCACTCCTTAAGTAATTCATTTCCACTGCTCTCACTCTTGGTCTGAGTCTCTCAACCAACGTCCATGCTTCGCTTCCGTAAGTCAGTGTCGGGATTACCACACTGTCATGCAAGGACTTCTTCACTTCCATACTGACCACCCTATTTCTTGTTACTGCTTTTAGCGTTCCTACAACCCTCTTCCCCTGTTGTACCCTCTCCCGCACCTCTTCATCCATAGTCCCATCTTTACTCAACACACTGCCCAGATACTTAAAAGAGTTGACGATCTCCATAGCCTGACCGTTCAGCTTCACCTCACACTCTGTGACTTCACCCCTTTCGAAGAACATAACCTTGCTCTTCCCCGTATTTACCTTCAAATTCCGTTTTTCGCACACTGTTCCAAACTCATTTACCAGACCCTGCAACTCCCATTCATTATCACTCATCAGAACTGTATCATCCGCAAACAGCAGTATAGGTAGCTTCCACTCAATTCCCTCCCTTTTCAGCGATACACCAACATCCACTGCTCTTGATAGTATTTCTTTCATAACTCCATCCATATATACAGTAAACAACCACGGGGACATCACACACCCCTGTTTCAAACCAACATTCAGGTCAAAGAACTCGCTCTGCTCACTCTCCACACGTACTGCCGCTTTTGCACCCTCATACATGCTCTTCACTGCTTTCAGCAACTTGCCCTCTACTCCGTATATTCTAAGTACTTTCCACAAACCTTCTCTATCCACTCTGTCATAGGCCTTCTCCAAGTCCATAAAGGCAACATACACCTTTTGTTTCTTCTCCAGATACTTCTCCACAACACAATTCAGGGTAAAAATCTGATCTACACATCCTCTTCCCTTCCTAAAACCTCCCTGCTCGTCGCCTATCCATTTCTCCGTTCTCACTCTCACTCTCTCAATCACTACCCTACTGTATACCTTCCCTACTACGCTTAGAAGACATATTCCTCGGTGGTTACCACACACTCCTCTTTCCCCTTTGCCCTTATATAGGGGGACTATTATGCCAGTCTTCCAGTCATCGGGTGCACTCCCCTTCTCCCATGCTAGTTTGCACATTTTCCATACCCATTCTATCACTATCTCACCACCATACCTCAACATTTCCCCACACACTCCATCTGTTCCTGGTGCTTTCCCCAACTTCACTCTTTTCATGGCTTCCCACACTTCTGACCTCCTGATCCCCACCTCCTCCTCCACTACTTCTCTTCTTCTCCCTCCCATACCATATCCAGCTATGTTTGCTGGCTCTTCATTCCTTTCATTTAGCAACTCACTGAAGTACTCCCTCCATCTTTCGACTCTCTCTTGCTTCTCGGCTAGCATTCTCCCATTCTTATCTTTCACACCCTTACTGTTTCCCTTGCTACCTTCCCTAACTTTCTTGACTTCTTTCCAGAACAGTTTCTTACTCTCCCTCCATTTTACACTCAGATTCCTTCCAAATTCCTCATCTACTCTTCTCTTACTTTCCTTCACTACTCTCTTCACCACCCTCTTACTCTCCACGTACCTCGCTCGTTTCTGTCTCTCGGAATCTTCATTCCCTCTACTACCCAACCACTCTCTATATGCTTTCTTCTTTTCTTCCACAGCTATTCTTACCTCTTCTGTCCACCATGCTGTACCTTTCACTCCCCTCCCTCTTCTCCTCACTCCACACACCTCCTCACATGCTGCACAGATCTCATCCTTAAACACCTTGCTCATCTCCTCCACTTCCTCCATAACTTCCAGGTCGAACCCACCTAGTCGTCTTTCCACTGCTCTCCTGTACTCCTCCCTGACTTCCCCCTCCTGCAACCTCTCCACCCTCCTCACCATTCCACCCTCCTCTCGCCTCCCTCCCGCTCTCCTCACCCACTTCTCGTCACTGTAGTCCAGTATTCAGTCTAAAGAATTACATTAGATCGATGCAATTATTGGCATCGTCATGTAGCTGAAGCGATTGTGAAATATTGTTTGGTATACGATGTAATATGCGTTACTGAAGACTTTTGTAGTAGCTTGTTCTTGGGACCAGTTGGAGTTGAAAGTGTTGTTTTGTAAGACCAAATGTTGATACAGTACCGGCAACAACAGACATTATGATCGTTTACTGTTTGTTTTAGTAATTTTGAGGGGAGAGGGAGGGGTAGCAATTATGCAAAGTCGGAAGTACATTCAATATTCACAAACATTCAAATTCAAGTTTTTGTCAGTCAGTCAGTTAGTCAGTAGCCAGCCTTTACTCACACAAGAGGATCAGCAAGAGACTCGAGAAAGGAAAAAGAGCTGACAGGAGAAAAATACATAACAGTTCGCCCACAAAAAGCAACCACACAAGCATTCAAAAACACCAATCACTTAGCAGCCCCCGAAATCAATGGCTTCACCTCAGAGGTTACAAGTATTTGCAACATCTATATAAAATAGTGCAATTGATGCAGTACCATACAGTACGCGGAACTAGAAATTACTTTATATAATGAAACATAATTAACAACTGGCTTAAACATGTTGCCTTCATAGCATTATTTCAGCTTTATTACAAACTACAACAAATATATAATAAGGAAAACAGTAAACGGATGACCTGAAATAATATATAATAAGGAAAACATAAACGGATGACCTGAAATAATTTTGCAAAACTACTAATAGATAACAATAGATGAAAAGTTCGATTTGTTAATGCCAACAAAATATATACTTTAGTTTGTACCTTATTCATTCAATATAAATAAATAATGCCATCAGTGTAGCCAGTCCGGTGAAACATATTTATCAGTATATTCTGACTCTCATTAGAAGATTGTAATAACTTTAGGGAGCTTTTTTGAATATCAGTGAATTATTGGAACTGTTCTTACCATTATGGTAAGAAGAAGTTGTTCCTATACCGCCAAAAATCACTTAACGATAAACAAAATGAAACACAAAAAAGCATCGTGATACTTATGGACGCACAACTTTTGGTATAAAACATAGAGGCCAACATAGTATGTCCCTGCAGACAAAGAACACAGTTAGTTGGTCTTAATTTACAATGATTTGCTACATACATAGAGATATGGAGTAGGTCAGAGTAATAACCGATTCGGTATAGTTACGTTAGCCTACATTACCTAATATCAGTATGGTCATGATCTAAAGAAGTACACCTCGGTGTAAGCAAATGATTGGCGGTCACTGGAAAAAAATTGTAATTATATAATATTGTTAACTCTATCTAAGCCATAATACTCTGGCGTGGCTGAAGCCCATGCATATACAAAGACGATTTATGTGGTATTTGATGCAGCAATTTGACATACGCTAAGGACACGGAACGCATGTATAATATTCTTAAAAATATCATCGAACATTGTAAAAATATAAGAATAACGCACAAAGGATTGTATATAACAAGACAGAGGTACGTGATGAAAGAATACAAAGAACAAAACATGCGTGCGCGTGTGTCCCAATATATTACTATAGTGAGAGATAGGGGTGGGGGGTGGGGGAGGGGAAGGAACGGCCCTCTTGGTAACCATAGAGAACGGGGAAACGTAAGGTGATGAGGGGCGGAGGGTGGTGGTAAAGAGAGGGGGGAGGCATGGAACCTTTGTAGAGAACGGGAACGCAACCCCCTACCAGGACGAAATATAAGGATTTTGGATTAATATATACATTCGTATAAAAGTGACACATACATCAACATTTATCACCAATTTTGATAAATTAGTAGCGAATAGTATTGTGCATAAAGTAAATGGGGAAATCTAGCTTGCCCATTACAAAAAATATGTAATGAATAGGTATATGATATCAATTGACGGTTTTTACATCAATCTGATTGAACATACAGAATAAGTAATGTATCATATGATACAACATAGCCTACATCTAGACCAGTATTCTTAGCATTCGAACAGGTAGTATATTGTCCTCTTTCACGATTTATAACTGAAATAGGTAAGCTTTAGCCATTTGGTATGGTCATACTTGTTCAGAAGTCAATACTTTCAGTTGTTACAGATACATTTCAGTTAAGCTAACTTTCCTGTATATATGGAATTGAAATGAGAAGCACACACATATAAATTAAGAAGCCAATGGATAGGTTACGTTTGTATATTTGTTTTCCATTACAAATTGTATAACAGCAAACATATCATAAAAAGTAGCATCGTAATTCTTGGTGGGTGTAATTCAAATACGTGATAAATAAGATCGGTCACATCGACCTCTGGGGGTGAATTTACTCCTACCATAAGATCACATCTATATATTATTTTGTTAGAGCTTTAATTAGATGTATGTCTTCAGGTTAAAAATCATATTTTGCAGCCAAGAGGTTATAGGATAATTACTCTCTTAATTTTACTTGAGAGTTTACAATTTTACTCAGCTAATTATTGTTGTATTAAATGTAAGAGGCTTTGGTTGCTTGTCTCTGGATTCATTATTTGAAATTGCAATCCATATCGTAATACTTTATTAAGAACATAAGAACATAAGAAAATGGGAGTCTGCAGAAAGCCGATTGGCCTAAGCAAGGCAGATCCCTGTCCCACACAACCCCAAATCAATTACAAAGCCCAATTATAGGCTCAACACTCTAATACCCTGAGGATCATCTTACCAAAACGGTTAGAGATTAACGCAGGATTATGGGGGTCTGCGAGCGCTGATTGGCCCAACCCGGCTGATCCCCCTTCACACCCAACCCTTCTCGTCCATATGCTTATCCAATTTTATCTTAAAGCTCCCTACAGTTTTAGATCCCACTATAGCACTTGGTAGTCCATTCCACCCATCTACAACTCTGTTACCAAACCAATATTTGCCTATATCTTTTCTGAAACGAAATTTATCTAATTTGAAACCATTGGTACGAGTTCTTTCGCTATCACTGAGCTTTAGTACATTTGTCATGTCCCCTTTGTTAATCCCACTAACCCACTTGAACACCTCTATCATATCCCCTCTAACTCTGCGTCTCTCTAACGAATGTAAACCTAATTTCTTCAGCCTTTCTTCATACGGAAGATTTCTAATATTATGGATCATTTTTGTCATTCTACGCTGTACTCTCTCCAATGAATCTATGTCCATTCTGTAATAAGGACACCACAATTGGACAGCATAATCCATATGGGGTCTCACTAATGACAAGTAAAGTTTTAAGATAACATCAGCAGTTCTGTTACTCACACTCCTAGAGATGAACCCGAGAATCCTGTTTGCCTTATTACGAACGCCTATACACTGTTTTCTAGGCTTCAAATCATTGCTAACAAACACACCTAGATCTTTCTCGCAGTCTGAATTTTCTAATTCTAAATTAGCTAGTTTATATTTAACATTTGTTTGCATCTTCCCTATCTTTAATACCTTGCATTTGTCAATGTTAAACTTCATCTGCCAATTTACTGACCATTCATGTAAGGTATCTAGATCCCTTTGGAGGCACTCTATATCGCTATCTGAATCAATTGATCTCCCCATTTTAGTATCGTCTGCGAATTTACTTATCCTACTAGTTATACCTAAATCTAGGTCATTTATGTATATAAGAAACAACAGGGGACCTAATACCGATCCCTGGGGGACACCACTTTTGACTGCTCACCCACTCTGACTTGGTACCATTTATGCTGACTCTCTGTTTCCTACCAATTAGCCATGACCTAATCCATCCCAACAACGCCCCACCTATTCCATGTGCCTCAACCTTTCTCATCAATCTCTCATGAGGGACTCTGTCGAAAGCTTTACTGAAATCTAAATATATAATATCGTATGCCTTGTCATTATCTACTGCTTCATATACCTCTGAGACAAAACTAAGCAAATTAGTAAGGCAAGAACGTCCCTGAGTGAATCCATGCTGAGAAGAATTGATTAAGTTAAATGTTTCTAAGTGGTTTCTCATTGTCCTAGCAATAATTGACTCTAGTAGCTTTCCTATGATTGAAGTGAGACTAATGGGACGGTAATTGGCTGCTATTGATTTATCACCTTTTTTGAAAATCGGAACTACATTTGCAAGCTTCCAAGCTTCTGGAACTATACCTGTTTCTAATGAATTGTTAAAAAGAAATGTTAATGGGTAACTTAACTCATCTCTGCATTCATTTAATACTCTGGCATATACCTCATCGGGACCAGGCGATTTCTGAGGTTTCAGTCTGTCAATTTCCTTAAGCACATCATTTCTACTTATAGTAACCGTACTTAACCTATTTTCTATACTATCGCTATATACCTTACGGACTTCTGGAATCTGTGCCAAATTTTCATTAGTGAAAACGGATAGAAACTGACTATTTAATGTACTGCACATTTCTAAATCATTTTCTGTCATTTCTCCTATCGAAGTTTTAAGGGGGCCTATTTTATCTCTAACTTTAGATTTATATAGCTGGTAAAAAGCCTTAGGGTTATTTTTTGAGTCATTGGCTATCCTGATTTCATAATTTCTTTTGTCTATCCTTATACATTTTTTAACCTCTCTTGATAGATTCTGATAGTAAGCAAGTAGGTGAATTTCGCCTTTCTTAATTTTTCGATATATTCCTCTCTTTTTTCCTAGAAGGTCTAATAGTCTATTATTCATCCATTTGGGTTGGTTCTGTGTTGATCTAAATTTTCTTTTGGGGATATATTTATTTTGCGCATTGTGGAGTGAAGAAATAAAATTATTATATGTAGCTGTCAAATTATCCTGAGTTAAGACAGGTATCTGAGAGAGAGTATGTTCATTAGCGCACCTGGGTCCACTTAATAGTTTAACCATAGGATCGACTCTTAAGGCTCGTCTTAATCCACCATAATTGGCTTTTCTGAAATCTGGGATAAGTGTTGTATTCTCTTTAGCCTTTCCTGTCCATTGTATGTTAAAATAAATTGATTTATGATCACTATTTCCTAGTTGGTCTCCTATCTCTACATTATTTATCATTTGTTCATTATTACTGAGAACTAAATCGAGGATATTATTACCTCTAGTAGGCGAGTCTATGAATTGAAATAAAAAACTATCCTGTACCGCCTCAATAAACTCTTTTGAATCTGAGTCGCCGATTTGATGCTGCCAATCAATATTCGGAAAATTAAAAATTATACCCTTAACCTTTGCAAACAACTTAAAAAACTGGTTTGATATTTTTCTTGTTAGCTCCAAGGTATTTTATTTTACGCATGAAAGACCTGTCGATTTGAAAGGATTAATTAATATAATATTCCATTCCTCGACTCCTAGTGACTTTTCCTCAGCCGAGTAAAATATCATTAACATAAATGAAGCAAGGAAATCATCACCTGATGGAAGTGGTTAAAACAGTGCTCTACACACCCACCTATACTCACCCACCCACAGCCCCACCACAAAAAAAAAATATTAGTTTTGATTTATTTAGTTGTTCATAAATAACAAAATAAATACATTCCGAAGTTACTTAAATTCGATAGAAAAGGTGTTAAAATGTACTCTTTCGTGGTTAAATACAGATATAATTAACAATATACGCTATTATCAATGCCATGTCAAGTCATGTCCTTTCGAATAAAGGGGCTAAAATTGTGCGTGTTAGAATATCTTTACAAATATAATCTTATATTTCGGTATACACTTTAGAGTGTTATTCTGCTTTTCAATACGAATTAATAGATGCAACAATATATAATAATTTTTAATATCGCTAGCGTCGTATATACTTTGTTTCATTTTCACAATTACACTGTCAAGAATATCTAAACGCCATTAATCAAAGCAATGATTTTTGAATTGAATCATACGTTACATTTAACCCTGTGTATGTTATTATATATATTCTAAACCAACCTGATTTAGTTTCCACTTACTTACTTTAACTTAAAAATACCTAGCCTATCCTGCCTTTAAATCAAGCATAACATAATTGAACCTACCTTAAACCTATCTACCCTAAATTCAGTATAAGTGAGCTTATTATAGTCTTACCCAAAGTATGGCTGTAGGCACCACCCGAACAGGGTGGTACTACCGGTGAGTGCTACAGGTATGTTAAGGACAACAGGAATTCCTGTTTCACCACTTAGTCTCCTTTGCTGATCCTTTCGTGCTTCACCAAAATAGAGGGCAACCCCAGTGTTTCCTCCTGAACACCTTTCTGTCTCTTCGAAGATATTATATTACAATCCTATTACATACTATATTGCCTTTTCTTAAAAAAAAAAAAAAAAAAAATCCTCCTCGGATTCCCCCAAGGAAGAGGGGGTGGGGGCGGGGGGTGGGGGGGGGGGGAGGTTAAAAAATGCCCCCACAAATTTGGCCCATGGTGTTGACTCCCCAACATGTTCTGGACCTCTACCTTTTTTGTCTTACTATCAATTTATGTATTATTTGTGGCCTTTCCTCTAACTTCCACTCTCACGAACACCCTCTCTCCTCTGTCAATCTTCTCTTTCTCACCGAAACCCATTTATCTAGGACTTCTGTCAGCAAATCCTTTTCAGTATCCTCCTACTATCCCTATCCTCAGGTCCATGCCAAAGGTGGATGTTGCATATATGTGAGCAACAATCTTGCGTTCTCGCATGTTCCCAATTTGTATTCTTCTGAATGTTTAACTCTCTGGCTAAAGCTTTCTAGTCACTCTCAGACTAGGACTAAATATATTTGCGCTGTTTATCTCTCCCCTAATTCTTCCAATAACTTTCTTTCAGATTGACAGTATGGGTTCCTTGTAGGCCGCTAGTGATATACTTTCCTACCCTACAAATACTTAGTAATTCTCCCTTTGGGACTTCGGTGGGACTTTTTCTATTGCGGTAGACATATCAAAAGCTTTTGATAGAGTCTGGCAACAAATTGACTTATTTCCAAACTATCAGCTTTTGGCCTCTATACCTCTAGCTGTGCCTTTATTGCTAATTTCTTTTCTGGCCATTCCATAGCTGTGGTTGTGGATGGACATCATTTACTTCCTCAACCTATCAACCTCGCTGTTTCTCAGGGTTCTGTCCTATTCCTATTCCTATTTATAATGTTCATTAAAGATATTCTCAGCTGTACCTCTAATCCTATTCACCCTTATGTTGATGACCCTACCCTACACTATTCAATTAGTTTCCATAATCTCCCCCCTCAAAACCTCTCCATAGCTCGAGTGATGAGGCCATGGTGTGTCTATCATTTAATCTTTCAATACTTTTTTGATTGGGGCAAAACAATTCTTGTTACTTCCAATGCTTTCAAAACCCAATTTCTCCATCTGTCTACTTGTAACAATCTTCCACACAACTCTCCATTATTCTGTAGCAATACACAATTAAACTCTCATTTTCTCTTATTATCCTTGGTGTCTCTTTTTCTTCTCATTTTTCCTGGAAAAACCAAATCACCACTCTTGCTAAAGCGGCTTCCCAGAGGTTAGGTGTGCACAACCATCTTCAGCTCCTTGCTCTGTACAGGGGTACCGTGCGCCCATGTATTGAGTTTTGTTCACATTTGTGGCGAGGTTCCCCCCATACGGCACTTCTCGAAAGGGTAGAGGCCAAAGCACTCCATCTTATCAACTCCCCACCTCTTACTAATTCCCTACACTAATTTTCTACACGCCACTATGTTGCATCTCTTTCACTCTTCTACTGCTATTACAACAATCAGTGTCCGTAAAAGCTCTCTCAGGGCATACCCCTCCTTTCTTCCTCATGGCAAGTGGGTGGCACCCACCTTTCAACACAATCCCACCCCTATTCTGTCCAGCTCTCCAACCTAAAAATCTACGAATTGTTTCGGTCTTTCTACTAATCAACACATATACTTAAGAGCTCTCTCCCTCAATCAATATTTCCTCCATCCTATGATTTAGACTGCTGTATACTTCGTGTGGCAAGGCATTTTGACTCCATTGTACCTTGAATGGGGCTCTCTGCTACTCGTGTGTCTTTGTTGCAGGCAAGCAGCCTTTTGTCTCCTTCATACACATACAATAAACAAAGCAAACTTAACCTACTATACCGTACCCTCCCTTTAACCATAGCAATTTGCCGAACATTTTTACACTTGCCTAACTTAGCCTTTACACAAACAAACATCTGAACCTAATTTAACATAGCCAAGCATAACCTTAAAGTTTTTGTTCTTTTGAAATGCCAGCACCAGTATGTGCCAAGGGTATTTTTTATATCAGCAACAACACACGAGATGTGGCGTGTTGGCTGTGAGCTAGCTGTAAGAGGTCTGGCTCAGTACGCGAGCTTATTGGATAGTTATAGTCAAAGGCTAAAACAAGGGACTGGAGTTCTCGAAAAGAGGCTCCAGTCCTGACGCGATTCCTGACTTACAGTGTGCTGGCTTAATAATCTAGAAGGGTTGATAGCCTTTGAAGTCCTATTTTAACTAACTAACTAAGGCTAAAATCCCTCCCCTCGTTAGCTCAGTGTAGAACAAAATGGTTATTTAAAACCAGAAGTGAACAATTCTACCAATATCGGTGGGTCGGAAAGGAGATCAAGAAAGTTGCAATTGTTAGGATATTAAAGAATTCAACAGGCATGGATTCTACTTCATCTTAGAGGGAAAGTGGGAAGACGGCTTTGAGTGCACAGTCAACAACCCGAAGGAGGACAGAGATCTGAAAGCTGAACAAGGGTTAGACACAACTTTCGTTTTTAATTGGGAAACAACTGTAAACAAATTGCATGGCTTAATAAAGAACCCTGAAAATAAGAGATGATGACATCCCAGGAACGAGAAATTAAAAGAAACAAAAAATGCCAAGGTTAATACAGAACTTATACATAGAAACAGCTGTTGGCAAAACCAGTAACCAATTTCGATTATTTTCAGAACTACGAAACTTCAAAGCTAAGTATATAATAGTCCTATCCCCTAATAGTTGTCTGCTTCACCTGTGCTGGAACTATTGATCCGGCTAAGATGAAGGTCCTAGCGTCAAATCCGAACTTATTAAAGGTGTATTGTCGAGGGAGCTAGTGGGTGGTACGGGGTGGTGGTCCTCACAAATCAGTACCCTCCTCCCTCCCACCCCTGCCTTCGCACCTGTTGATGGCATATTCATAGAGTGTTGGGTTAATTAAGGGTGCGGCACTGACCTTATAGCGAGCACACAGGTGTTGCACATTGCACAGAGTCAAGACGTCCACTACCCGGTCACGACCAAATACGAGCACCGAGCCGAGGGGGGAAGAGGGGGGGCACAGAGGGGGATCATTCCGGCGTCAGGCTCGTTTTTGTCGTACGGGACAACACCCACTTATCAATGAAATGTCCCAGCATCCAACTAAATTCGGAGATTTTATGTGTCTTGAGCCTGTGATGTAAAACCCCGGGCTAGATTACTGCCACGTTTAGAGGCTATAAAGGATGTAGGCCGCACCCCGCCCCACCACCCATTGGCTTGCGGCCCGCTTGCACTCCTCGTAACCCGAGTCTCAGGCATTAACGACCCCGGACGGCCTCACTCATAGGCCGGACCACCATTACGGCCGGGGCAAGTGGGGGGCAGGGGGGCGCAAGGGGGGCCGCGCGGGGATGGAAGGAGGGGGGATGATATGGATGTGGGGGAGAGGGGGGGTGTAAGTGGGGTAGAGAGGATGAAGGGGGTGGGAGAGGGAGTACAGTGGGTAAAGTGGGTGAGGGGGAATGAGATGTGGTGGGAGAGGGAGATAGGAGGGTAGGCAGGGTAAGGGAGGTGAAAGAGATAGGGAAGGGGACAGACAGCCTGTGATGGGGGAGTAAGAATGGAGGGAAATCCGAGAGGGGAAATTCAGGAATAAGGGGAAGGGCAGTGTGGGGGGAGTGAATGTAGGAGAGACCGTGAGGGGTGTAAAGGAGGGAAAATAGGGATTAGGGGGAAGGTTGGGGTAGTGTGATGCATAGCCTATATGAAGATATATTAGGGGGTACGACAGAAGGGAGAATATAGGGAAGCAGGAGGAAATTTCGGGAGAGAATGATGATTTGGAAATTTATGTATAGGAATTGTAGAGGGGGGAAATGAGGGAAGAACAAGAACAGAGATTAACTAGGAATATAAGAACATAAGAACATAAGAAAATGGGAGTCTGCAGAAAGCCGATTGGCCTAAGCAAGGCAGATCCCTGTCCCACACAACCCCAAATCAATTACAAAGCCCAATTATAGGCTCAACACTCTAATACCCTAAAGATCATCTTACCAAAACGGTTAGAGATTAACGCAGGATTATGGGGGTCTGCAGAGCGCTGATTGGCCCAACCCGGGTGATCCCCCTTCACACCCAACCCTTCTCGTCCATATGCTTATCCAATTTTATCTTAAAGCTCCCTACAGTTTTAGATCCCACTATAGCACTTGGGAGAATGAATGAGGTGGAAGACATTAGAAAGAGGTTATGATCGTTGAAATTGAAGGGAGATGGATGAGGTAAATGTAGCTTAGGTCGGAAGGAGAGTGAGAGAGTATAAGAGAGCATAGAGCAGCCAATTCAAGGTAGGCAGTAGCATAAGGTAAGGGTGCTGAGGGAGGTAGGGAGGGAATGGAAGAGATGGATATATAGAGAGAAGAGTGGGGTAATGGTGGGGGTTGAAGAATAAGTAAGCAAGTTGGTGTTTGGGGTAAGGAGGGACAGGGAGTGGGTCAAGTTGTCAAGAAGCAGTTAAGGATTGTGGGACTAATTTTGACATCGGGTAACTAATAATAATGCACTTTTTCGTTCCCAATTAATTTCTATCAGCAGCACACTATGCAACTCGAGAGCAATTATCTGGAAGTTTCTAATAAACTGAAGTAAAGTAAGAATGTACAAAGGAAAACAAGCAACAACAGATATATTGATCCGGAGGAGGTTGCTTGTATCTAACCTACCTAGTCAATGTTGGAAAACAAAGCATTTTGGAAGGCTAATAAATTTAAAGAGCAGTTAATTGGGGGTTAAGAGCAAACTATTTATCAAGCCGGTTTTTGAACGATTGAACATTACAACATTCAATCACATTTTTAGATTGAACAAGAAATGGTTTGCCTCGTGTGGATGGAAAGGATTTCCAACGATCTTACAACCATTTCCATTAGTGTAATTCGATTGGTCAATTGTGAAATACTTGTTGACATCCATATTGTCATGACCTTATCTAATTTTGAATACTAGAATTAAGTCCCATCTCAGCCTGCTCTTTGTCAACTAAACAGATTAAACTCTTTTAGACGTTCTTCGTATGGCTTATTTCTAAGTCTAGGAATAATTTTAGTTACACTCCTCTGTATGCTCTGCAGTTTATCTATGTTATTTTGATAATATGGACACCACAATTGTACGCAGTAGGAGGTAGGAGGACACAAATTGGGTTTGGGTATATAGTGACTAGCGTTGATCAAAAGGAGTATGGCGGGGTTAAGGTAAGGACAAAATGAGATAAGGGGTAGCATGAGTGGATATAGGATATGAAAGAGAAAAGAGGTGGTTTGAGGTAAAAGAGTTAGTGAAGGAGGGGGTATAGTAAGAAATACAATATGGATGGGGTTGTGGTAGGAGGAAGCGCCATAGAAGCGATGAAATAATAGGGTCGTGGAAGGGGGTTGCGTTCGGAGGATCAGTAAGATATTGGAAGTAAGTAGACATGGTCAAAATGAGACGCTAATATAGGTATAGCATAAGAAAAACCAGAGGGAAAATTGGGGAACTATTTTGAGTATTTGTGGAACAACTGTAAGAGACCTACCGGTAGTAGTTTGTCAAGGAAGATCAAGGAACACCAAGGTAATTTAAATACATCTGCCAAGGAAGATAACAAAAAATTTAAGAGTAAATCGAAGAATTATCGAAAGAGATAAAATAATTACTAAGGAAAATTGAAGAACAAACTAAAAAATAATGATAACTGATGAGGGTGATCTGATAACTACTGAGGGAGATTGATTAATTACTAACTGGGATCGAGGACAAAAAAAAAACAAGGCATAACAAATATATACTAATGGATATTGAAGGTCAACCAAGGGATATTAAATTATAACTATTATTGAAGACCAAATAACTACTTAAGATCAAAGAAATAGCAATGGACAGCAGAAAATCACAAATATGAGAAATCGGGTTTTGATGGAAGTGGAAATGTGTGATAGATGGTACACGCATAAATAAGTATGTGTGGCAAATTTAACAGCCTTATTCCAAAATATGTGAAAAAGGTGTTGTAACTCGATTATCAAGCAAAGTTTAAGGAACTGAGTGTTGATTTATGAAAGATATTTTGATATCACAAGACGAAACCATAGTATTCCCTATAATTGCAATGTATTTGTTAATACTTTATAGATTAGTAGTAACACATTCAAATGGCATCATAAGCCTCAACATAATAAGGTAGTATATTTGGACTAAGATAGGTTAAGGGATTCAAAGCCGTAGCATAAGATATTGGTGTGCTGGAACTTGGGAGAGAAGTGGCAGATCTAAAGATAAATCAGATGGTTTCTTCAGGTCACTGAGTGATCAGAAACAGCTATCTGCGAAGCGTTGTCATAATTATGAGATGGTGCATACCAGAGATATCAATAACGAGCGAATTAGTAAGGAAAACAAATACGAGCACAATGGGTTAATCAACGAAGGAGGAATTTATGGTGAGGTCAAAATTGATTTAAGTGGCAAATACTGTTACTAAGACACGAGAGATGACAATTGATACTGGAGAGATAATGTGGGTATGATAAGAATATGATGCATTAAGATTGGAATGGGCTAAGGTACTCATGAGAGAGAGAGAGAGAGAGAGAGAGAGAGAGAGAGAGAGAGAGAGAGAGAGCGAGAGCGAGAGAGAGAGAGAGAGAGAGAGAGCGAGCGAGAGAGAAAACGGGGGTAGGTGAGGAATAAGGTATGAATAACACAGTGGTGAGGCAGGCATGGAAGGGGGTAGGGGGTGATAGAGAGGAGACTAGGGAATGGGGGGTAGAGAGGTAAGAGAAGATTATGGTATATGGAGAAAGGAGAGAGTAGGGGGAGATGTGGAGGTAAAAATGGGAGGGACCAGGGTAAGAAAAGGAGAAGGGGGAGGGTTTCAAGAGAGGCAAGTGGATGGCGGCCAATGAGAAGGATTTTTGTGGGGGTGATCTCGGTGCCCCCCTCGTCTATGACCAGTGTCTAACCCCCCTCTGAACCCCCTTCCCCTCCTCCCGCCTTCTCTCCCTCCTATTTCCTTACCACTACCCTCCTGATTCCCATTCTCTCTAATACTATTCCCCCCACCCCCCTCCTCCCTCTATTCCCCTCTCCTCAGTCTTTTCCTCCTTCGTCTCCCTCGACTCTTGCATCATCACCCCCCCCCCCCCTCTCTCTCTCTCTCTCTCTCTCTCTCTCTCTCTCAACTTCCTTTATTCCCCTCTACTCATACCTCCTCTAGCCCCCCCCCCCCCTCCTCTCTATCTCTCCTGCCCATTCTCTGTCATTCACTTCTACCCACTTCTACCTTAACACATTATTCCATTTAGTAATATTTTGTCTCTCCTATTTCTTATCACAAGATATGCACATCAACTTGTCCACTGGCTTCCAAAAGACAAGGTGTACCCAATTAACATTCCAGATCAGACATTAACGAACCACGGGAAGCCTTTTATCTCACGAAGACCAATTATTTCGCCTATTTCTTTTTACCTTATTATATTTCTTCCATAAGTTTTTCAACTTAAATATAAATATTCGATAGTTTTAGTCACGTGACGGGTTATTTTGTGTTTACTCCGGCTTTGCTTTCCTTTAATACGTGCTTGCATAAAGCACATATTCCAGTACGGACACAGAACAAAAAAATTATAACAGGAGTACGAAAATGCAAGCCTAACATATAAATGTTGATGGCCACAAAAACAAAAAATAACAGTGAAGGAGAGATAGACAAATACAAACATACGACATTTACATAATATACCAATGGCGTCATTAACGATAATGTATGTATAAACAAACAACAGTCGATATTATCCAGCTTTATTATGATGAGAAGATATAAACCTCCATAGCATTAACAATTATACAAATGATCATATAGTTTTCAAAACACAATCATAATACAATACTATTAAGATTACACCAAATTGAATTTGTGAAATTTTAAAATTATATTCTGGAACAGTTGGTATATACTAAAGCATGGTAATGTTTCGTGTATGTTAGATCAAATGGGTGTGAAGATATTAGTGTGCATGATTGAACGGTATAATAAATCCAATCCTATTCATATCCTTTCCCCATAACCCTCGCACATCATAATGCCAAGACGTTGTCCTAATCATGCCTCCCAATGAAGTAATCGTATAACTGTACTTATAATTGAAATTATATATAATGCAGAAGATATAGAATGGCCAAATAACAGGAATACAATGAAAAGTAAGGAGCTACTGATGAATTAGTCCTTCATAGTCTAATTAAATTATTACTCAAAGCATGGGCAGCAACATAGAATAATGGTTAATAGCTAAGTAAGGCGGAAGAGGGTTACAAAGGTGATGAAATAAAGTATCTGTAGATGTGAAAACACAACAGAAACTCAACATGCATAAGAACGTGAATAAGAGAATGACAACAAATATGTATGATAAGTTATATTATCAACTAATATAAAATAATAAAGCCATAAAGGATGTACGCACGTAATATGTGAGAGGTAGATACATTACTGAGAAGGATTAGTTTTGCTTGAGGCTAGGAGAAAACATAGAATGGAAAGAATATCTTCAAATGTTACGAGTCAAAAATGGGCTAGCAAGTATGAAAGGACCTCATGATACAAAATGGATCCTGGGTAGAGAGGCAAGGCGTCAATATAAAGTGAGAAACAAACACCACAATGTATGTATAGGTGAACAATACAGTCAGGCAAACATATGTTTTCTAACCCATTATTTCATATAAGGTCATCCCTCTAAAAAAAAGAAAAAACCCCAGAAAAACAAAGAAAAACAAATATTTATATATATATATATATATATATATATATATATATATATATATATATATAATTATATATATATATATATGCTTCCAAAACTCAACTTCTCCATCTGTCTACTTGTCGCCCCCTTCCAGAAAACTATAACTTACTCCTCAACAACATACAAATTAACCATTCATCTTCTCTTAATTTTCTTGGGGTATCTGTTTCTTCTGATCACTCTTGTAAAGATCATATTACCACTCTTGCTAAAACAGCTTCCCAGAAGCTGGGTGTGCTCAACCCCCTCCAGGGGTTCATTAACCCTGCGCTGCTTCTTGCTCTGTACAGGGGCACAGTGCGTCCATGTATTGAGTACTGTTCACACGTGTGGGGAGGATACTCTCACACAGCACTTCTAGACAAAGTAGAAAAGAAAGCCTTCCATCTCATTAACTCATGACCACTCATCAATTCTCTGGAGCATCTCTTTCTTCGCCGCAATGTTGCATCTCTCTCACTATTCTACCGTTATTACAATAATCGGTGTTCCTCAGAGCTCTCTCAGTGTATACCACCCCCTCTTCGTAGAGCAACACAATCCCACCCCTACTCTGTGCAACTCTCCAACCCAAGAGTGAAATTTTATTCTCAATCTTTCTTATATTCAATAGCTGAGCTCTGGCACTCTCTCCCATGATCAGTCTTTCCCTCTTCTAATGACTTAGATTGCTTCAAACTCCGTGTGTCCAGGCATTTTGGCTCGAACGTCCCTTGATTTTGGCCTTGTCACTCTTTCAACTCTGGGGGAGGTACTCACCACAGGCAGTACTGCCGTTTGTCTACCTCACTCACATAGAAAACATTTATATATAACACATAAATTATGATCCTAACCTTTATACTCGTTGCTTGTTAACGTTTGAGTATCAAAAACATAAATAAAGCTGCAGTATTGATGGTAGGACACGCATTTTGAGCTTCACTGTGGTCTACTGTACAATGTTTGAAAGATGATATGAGTAATGTGAGAAGAGAAAGGATATATAGGGGAAAGGGTATCAAGTCCCTTAGGGTTAAGGAAGAGTTAGTATCGTAAATGTTCTGAAAGATAACCATGTAAATAATCCTTCGTACACCATATGCCTATTTCGTTACTATTTACTATCAACTTATGCATCTTCATAGTTTAATTTTATCTTATAAATAATAGCATAATATCATTGGCATATTCTTTTCAATGAAGGATAAGGTCTCCTAACCTTTTAGCCTATTCCAGATTTCAACAACTCTTCCCTTCACTACCTCCAACAACGTTGGCATACCACGTTCTCGGGTATTCTTCAATCTCTCTCTCTCTCCCCCCTGTCACCCCCCAGAACCTTTTTTTTTAATGGCCTTGGCTTCTTCCCGTCCTCTCTCATTCTGTCTGTCTACTCCTCTCTTCTCCCATTTTCTTTGGCGAGTTATTGCAGCCCGACTTTCTTTGCAGGAGGGTTCACTCGGGGCTTTAGCTGTGTGTATGAGAAAGGAGGTCACAAATGTTCAAAACTTTACCGAAGACCTCGAGGGCCCCCCGAGTAATTAGAGCCTAAGATGTGTCAACACTGGTCTGCCCTCTGGTGGTGGCCTCACGAGTTGTTCCCCGACCCCTCCCACACAGCAGGACCCCCCCCCCCCCCACCAGATCCCAAAGGCAACCTGACCAAGTGGCTCAATGAACCCCCTTTCCACCCTTCAGCTACCTTTCTCCCAGTAGCCTACCCCCCAACATAAACAAAACAAAGAAGATGAACGCGATTGGAAACAGTTTGTGCGTGTGTATGTTGGTGATTATTAGTGTGTGTATGTGTGTGTTGTTTGGATCTGTGTGTAGTGTGTGTTTATTTTTTATTATTTTTGAGCATGCATCTATAAATACATTAACCATTTTTGTTTATATACTACATATGTTTTATTGTTTTCGTTCCTCTGTAATTTAATCAGGCAAAAAGTGATCACCCATACACAAATAAAAATAGAAAGCCAAAATGTCACACCATATCATATCAACATTCATCTTACACTGAAATTGTATATGATACCAGTTAACACTCTTAACTTGCGGTACTTTGAGGTCAGATTTCCATATTACAGGCTATTGAAAAGAAAGAACTTACAAGAGCACTGAAGTCAAGCAGTTTGGTGGAATCAGTCTTCTATAATACACCATGTCTATTTTCCTCTGTAATAGGAGCAATATCAGGCAATCAAATATATACCTGTATAATATACAGGTATATATATATATATATATATATATATATATATATATATATATATATATATATATATATATATACAGTGTATATACTGTAGTTGCAATGCAAATAGATCGCTTTTATGACCAAAACAATAAAAATGCATGGTTTTCTTTTACAAATTTGTGAATAAAATCTCTTTTAATAAATAAACATTTAATTCCCTCTTGATTCGCTCAATATGGATTAGACAAATTCATTCCACATACTTAATTCGAATTGGAAGGGACATAACCTTCTTCAAATGTTTACGAAGGTGCCGTTGTAATGGTTTATCCCTCAATACCTGCACCTGACCTGAACTGACCTGACGTGTTCAAATTCTCCATATGAAGAGAAAGGGAAGGAAAAAGACATACTCGATTTCACTTCAAGTGTAGGAGCTTCCTCAAAATACATCTCATTGTTAAATGATATGGATGGGTATTCTCAAGCTCATACTGGAAAAAGCACCTGGTAAGAACAGAAAGTCAACAAGTATATAAGGACAAGCTTGATGTCACCTACTTTCTTAAAGCTAACACATTAGGTTTACTGTATAATTTATATTGCATTACTTATCTTTGCAGGAAGCAGCGTAATAAATAATAGCAGCAAAGTAGATGTGCAGTTGTCGCTCAACCGAACAAATATAGTGTACCCAACACTTCGACTTTCATTATCAAATCACAACCGCTATCTTTACTACCACTACTATTGCTGTAATTAGCTCTATACTATATTTACTATGAACAATAGATTTATTTTAATTAGTCATATCAACGTAACTGTCATTCCCATATCACCAATGCAGTTCAGACCCAGACCAGATGGCGGGAGTAAAATAGGAAAGAAGAGTAATTGGACAGAGGAAGAACAAGCTGAGAAGTGAGAAGCACAGTAGAAGACTGAAAGTTCTCGAGCTCAACCAAGTTGCTTCTTTGTACAGTGCAAATGTGCTTAGTGCTTTATAAAACGCGTGGGTGACAAAACTGCTACACACTATATGAATATCAATTTGAACAAATTATAGAAAGCCTCGGTAATTTGACCTTCATTACAAAACACATTTATACATCATACACGTGTACAAAAAAGCCAGAAGTAGTGTTTACATTATTGCGTAATTTTTTGTATTATGCGTACCAGTTTTATAAGTATTTAATAATATTATCATTACTATCAATACCACCACTCAATCTCGGCTACCATACTATAACTACCATTGGTTTTACCATCCTATTATTTACAATATTCACTCCTAACCTAACATAGCAAAAACATAACGTAATCCTACCTAACCTACCCCACCCTAACAATATTAATTTTAAACAATTTTTATCCTTAACCTAAACTGATCTGACCTAACAAAAATAACAACAGCTAACTCAACATACCTAAGCCTAACTCAAATTGTGATATTTTAGCCAAAGAATATAATGTTGCCCTGGAATGGCATCAGTATTGAAAATTTCAACTTTTCTTCATATGGAAGATTTCTAATATTATGGATACTTTTTGTCATTCTTAGTTGAACCCTCTCCAAGGAATCTATGTCCATTCTGTAATAGGGACACCACAATTGGACAGCGTAATCCATATGTGGTCTTACTAACGCTAGATAAAGTTTTAAGATTACGTCTGCTGTTCTATTACTCACACTTCTAGAAATAAAAAACGAGAACTCTATTTGCCTTATTTCGAGCACTAATGCATTCATTCCTAGGTTTCAAATCACGGTTGACGATGACTCCCAAATCTTGTTCAGTATCTGAGTTTCTTATATTCACGTTATCTAATCTACAGTATATCCTACATTTTCTATCGATTTCCCAAATAGTATTACACTGCATTTATTTACATTTAACTTCATCTGCTAATTTACTGCCCACTCATGTAGTGTATCTATATCTCTTTGGAGAGCCTGAATATCAGATGTCGAAGATTGATGTGTCTTCAAAAAGGATGTACGAAAAAAGGATTCGGAAAAGGATGTACGAAATACACATGCGTAAGAATTTGTTTTGGTTGTATATATATATATATATATATATATATATATATATATATATATATATATATATATACATATATATATATATATATATATATATATATATATATATATATATATATATATATATATATATATATATATATATATATAACCAAAACAAATTCTTACGCATGTGTATTTCGTACATCCTTTTCCGAATACATTTATTTTCAATACACCTATTCAAGCCAGACCAATTTCATGTGAGGGCGGAATTGCATTAAATGTGCAAAAAAACAAGATTTATTATTATTTTTAAACCTTCCCAGTAGCTCAGTCCTTGGCTCAAGATCCCCATTCTGTTTCTGTTAAACCATCACTTACATACACCACCCTAGATGACTGAACAACTTAATATTATTTAATAATATTTATTGGAGGTGTTTGGTGTTGTGGTGAAATTAATAAAAAATGTATAGAGTAACGAATATAAGAGGAGCGTTAAAGAATACGAATAGACAGATAAACTTATATTAATTACACTCATTCCATGCTCTATTTACCTGGATTAAATATTTATAAAGCAGCAGTGCATCTTTCTCATTTGAAAAAGAAAACGTGCGAATTTGATTATCCCCCCTCTCACGAACGCAGCTGATATCATAACTAACATTAGATAATTGCCAATCATGAAGTAAGTCACATCTCCCATTTTTATCCCTGAAATATTAGCGCAGAGGGATAAGAGAGATGTTGTTTGTTAGCGAGGAGACAAGTTACAACATAGTACAACAATACCAAACACATGTCGAAACTGTTAAAGGGACGTTATTTTATGTATGTTATTATTTGTTATTAATACCATTATATATATATATATTTGTTTTAGTTTGGTCCCTGTACAGTATATATATCAATCAAATATAATATAACACATTCCACTTGTAAATTTTTCGGTAGAAAAATGTCCCGGCCGAAGGCCGGTTCCCCCTAAATTACAGGCTTGCTATCGATCGCCAGCAAAAAATCGAAACCTAAATAGAACGAAAGGTCTTATTATTGACAAAGAAATGGGCGAAAGTCTAAATATTTGAAAACCAATGGGGCTATACATGAAGGAGAAGGCAGTTCAGGAACATACTAATTTGTCCCCTTCAACCTACCACCAGGTAACACAATTACCAATATAAAAGCATAGCTAAGCCACACTAAACCTTCAAGCTCCTTAATTCAAGTTTACAATCCTGGCAGTTTGGTGAACATTGAATGTGTGTGCGAGCGTTTGTGTGTGTAACATTACTGTCTGGTGGTCTAATAACTCTAGATATGGTAGTTCGACCGAAGGTAATGGAAAATAGAGTAATTAATTTTGCAAAGAACCCAATGCTAATAATGCTGAAGTGTATTTAGTGGGAAGACTTAACAGGCCACCAACATCTCAATAACTCTGGCTAAGGATAACCTAGCATCGGGTTCCATCTCGTTGTAGAATCATAAGACTACCTTAATAAACGTGGACTTATAATAGAGTTCGCGAAATATTCTGTGATAAGCAGCTAACCATGATATACAACAAGTCATGCTCGCACGCAGGTGGAACATTGTTCACCTTTATGTGGTCGATGTAGAGAGGAGACACTGAGAATGCTGGCTAAAGTTCACAATGTTGCATCCCTTGCATTACTCTTTAGACACTTTAATGGTAAACGTTCAATTAAGCATGCATCAGTTTTGCCACCCCTCTGCATATTTCATGTCCGCGCCCATGATTGAACAATACCGTCTCCGCAGTGCAGAATTTCTGCTTTTCAAATAGTGAAACATATCGAATGAATATACTGAAGTATACAATGCATCTACATTTAAATGAATATACTGAAGTATACAATGCATCTACATTTAAATGCAGTGTATGAATTACTGAACCCGCGATTATTCATTGTATCAATAAATTACAAGATGGGGAAACTGATATTACGTTTACTTTTTTATGAATAGTCACAGTGTTCAAAGTGATAAATAAATCACAGGACTGATAAGCTTCTAGCAATTTAGCAATACATTTGGAACAGAACATTAATACGTTTCTCGTTTGGTTATTATTGAATTACACATTCATTTCCATGTTTATGCAAAAGACTTGTCTTATCATGAAAAGTAACAATTGAAATTACAGTACGTTATTCGTTACGAATTATCCTAGTGTTAAAGGGAGATGGGTTGTTTTTCTGGACCCCCTTCTCCCTCATATTTAGCCCCATTAATTTTCAGATTTTAAGATGATTGTCCCATTAGTTTGTCGATTTTAAGACCATTCGCCTCATGTCTTTGTCAATATTAAGACCATTCGTGCTATTTAGATGTCGATATTTTTTTCCTGGCGAAATATAGTGAGCCTGTAGTTTTGGAAATGTTCATACCGAAAAATGTACAAATTAATCGATAAGGGGGATCTAATGGATGTTTAGTTTTAAAGTTTGATGGAAGTCTAGGGAGGAAACTAAAACAAAAATATTACAAATATATGAAATAATCGATCAAAAAATATATCCTTCCCCTTAAGAATAATAATCAATTAACTTGATGTGCAATCAGTCATCACATTTGCATTAATGTGGGATATAGACACTGATGCATTGTTCGGCTGGTTACAACACAGTACACAATCAAAATACCAATTTCCACAAAACACAAAACCTTGTCAAGAAACAAGTCGTTGCAAACCAAATACGTTCATTTCAACTAATGATCAGTGTAAATATTGAAAATAATTAACTTGATATGCAATTTCATACCAAATTTCCATTAATTCAGGGACTAGTCATTAATATACTCTTTCTCCAAGTTGCCTGAATATAACCGCCGACAAGATGGTCAAAACATGGCTGCAGCACAGTGTAGGGCCGCTGTACAACTACCTCTTTGCATACACGGAGGGGGTTGGCACAGCGGACAACCTCGAGACCATCGACGGACAGTGGTCAGTGGGTTTATTCCTTTGTCCTTGAAAAAGACTTCGAACTCGCCAGCCCTGTAGCCATCCTGCACACACTAGTTCACAAAGGGGTTCGAGGGCGGCTTCTAAAATGGATCAAGAACTACTTCAGTGATCGAAATTTCAAGGTGCAGTCCTAGGGGAAGAGATCCCAGTACAGGCCACTTTAAAATGGGACTCACCAGGGCGGCATCTTGAGCCCCATACTCTTTAATCTCCTCATGGAGAACCTGGTCATTCTGGGTTTTGGGCAGGGCACACACCTCATCTGTTACAACTGATGACCTTCAGCTCATCGCACCTAACAACATGCCAGAATGCCAGAGGGCACTGCGCATGATAGAGAATACCTGTGCATCCCTTGGGCTGAAGATAAATGGGCAAAATACCAAGGCCATGGCCATCAAACATATACAACGAGACAGGAGGCTCCAAGTGCAGGGGGGTAGATGTAGAATGGGTGAGGCAGCATAAGTGTCTTGGTATCTGGTTCGATATAAGCCTAACCTTCAAGAGGCAGGCGGACGATCTAAGAACCGCAATCATGAGCAGAGTGAGGGTCATGAGGTCACACAGGACCTGACTAGGAGGTTCTAAGACTATTATACCCATGCGGTATGATCTCTAGTGGACTATGCCTCATCAGCCTTGGTAGCACTGAATAAGAATCAAGTGCAAAAACTGCAAGTCCATCAGAACCAAGCAATCAGGCTCATGTTAGGTGCTACTGTCTGGACCTGCATCACTAGTATGCAGATGGAGACTGGAATAGCACCCATCCAGACGCATAACCAGAAGAAAGTTGCGTGACTGGTGGCGAGGAACAGTGTCATCTAGGACAAGATTACGACAGCTCTGCGGCAAAGGCCAAATCCCTTCCACAATGGAAGGAGGAGCCGCAGGGTAGCCGAGATAGTAAGAATGTTCGAGATGCAACATGTCATGCAGCTTGGTAAGGATGAACCTCACCTGGACTACAACCCACCACAGTCATGGACAAGAAAGTACACCTCATACACATTGGCCAACTTCACTGTGGAGAAAGACGAGGAACCGCTAGTCCGCAAGAATTGAGGCAGAACTAATTATGGGGAGGTTTGAAGGAGCAGCCGTCTGCAACACATATGGATTGGTCAACCAGGAAACTGGACAATGGACAGTGTGGGGTGGCCTTCCACCACGATGGACAATCTTTCTGCTGGAGGATGACAGATGGATGTTTCACCCTTCAAATAGAGCTCGTTGCTATTCTTCAAGCCTGTAAGCTTGCGCTCTACACCCCAGCATATTGGATAGTCACACACACTAACTCAAGATCTGTAATAGAAAACCTCCGAATCAGCAAGCTAAAAGACAGTGTCCACCTAACATCATTAATACTAGCAGTCCTCTACAAACTTAGCATACTAGGGAAGATGGTGGCTTTCAGTTGGATCACGAACCAGGATCCTTCTCATGCAGCTGGTATGAGAACTCAACAAATTGTCAGCAACTACGCATTCCCAGTAGCATACCCAAGGAGGTGACAGTCAACCTCCATTTATTAAGGTTCGGCTACAAATGTTGCTGGCAATTACAGAGATCAGAAGCAAGGGACTGCATACAGTACACTGCCAAGCAAACACAGCTCTCACCCTCTTTTACTGGAAGTTGGAATGTGAAAGCACTGAAATCCGCAGAACAGCAAAGTACACCGCTACAACTGATCCTGCAGATGATATTGCAGTCTAGCTGGCTACTCATGAGAAAGTTTTGGACTGAAACTCCTCCAGACAATCCAAGTGTAACCCCACGGGCCCCCCCCCCCCCTCCCCCAGCCCTTTTGAGTTAACAAGAGGCTGGATGACTCCACCCGGGACATTTGTACGGGTTATAATTACAACAACACCGCATACTATCAAACACATCATAGAAGACTACATAGCACACAACCACCTATGCCAACAACATAATATACACTCCCTGAGAGCCTTGTGGGAAAACACGGTCTCGACCGTGGCCGTCCTTAGGAGCTCAGGGCTGTTCGGCCAGGCAGCCTAGGGAACGACTAGGCCTACTACTACTAACCATGGACCATGGATTCATCCCCACTTTTCAGTAGTTTTCCAGGAATGCCACACATAACATCCGCAGAAGCCTTCCCACCCTTCAGCTTAGACAACCTCCGTTACTACAGCAAGGCCAGATCAGGCACTGGTGGTTGTATGTCCACTGCATGATGCTGACCGTTGAGGGCACTCACCATGTACAACTGCTCAAAGTACTCACCCCAACAGACTCTGCACTCATCAATACCTGATGCGAGTTGGCCATTCGCCATCCGAAATGGAGTAATCTGGGGCGTATGCTTTGGCCGGAGTTTCTTCATGGCTCGGCAAGTAGGCCGAAGGTCATTTGCAGTAAAAAATGCCTCATGGCCTCCTCAGCGAGTCCCCTGACATAACTCTCTTTGTCTCTCCTCAGGCAAGTTCTCACTCTGCAAGAAAGGACCATGTGCTAATCCAGATCTCCATCCAATCTGGCAGCACGACTCTCTTATATTATGCCCAACGTCTCACCCGTTAGGAAATCTATCCTTGACCTCGGTTTGACTCAATGCATTCATCAGCTGCCGACAGGGTTCCATGTTTAAAGCGTTCCCATAATTCTACAGGGTCCTCCTGTAGTTAAATAGGTGACTAATATAATTGGTCCAGCAATATTCCTACCTTGTAGGTCAATATTACAGCAATAGCAACATTAAAATTGGCCATTGCAAGTTTGCATATGGACGAATTTGTTAGTCAATCGACTAACATTTAAGTAATTACTAGACCAATTTCACAAGAGCAAGGCTTATTGCCTAACTGATTATATTACCGCTCGACTAATTATTTGACTATTTTAACGTGCACTTGATAATTTGTGTCTTTGACATAAGGCTGATTTAATCCAGATTAGTCATTAGACTAACTTTTCTCTTCCATGATTATGTACCCACTGATGTCTTATTTCCTATCGAAATGTTTAAGAATTGGATTTTAAGTGTTGATTACAGTAAATGCTTAGAAAAATATATGAATTAATTACGTTAATTGAATAGTAGGTCAAATGTTAATGAATACAAAACAACAACAACAATAACAGAAAAGCTTTATAGAACAAATAAGTATGATATCTGGTAAAAGATAGTGTGTGTGTGTAGTATATTGTTTCCATTATTGGATTCTGCTCGACGTGTTAACACTGATGATACTGAGCACCTTTCATATATTCAAGAATCAGGCGGCGAATCTTGCTGAAAAGCTATGCGGCCTGTATGCAATGAGAGATTCGTCAATATGCGTACTGAGGTCATTGTAGGTCGGCAGTGGCATGGGACCATGGATGCATTAAGTTTGGAGATGCCATCAACTTGAAAAGTTGATCCCACTCCGCCATCTTGTTCCTTCCTCGTTCACTTAGCGGTCTGGTGTTAATATAGGTGCTAATCTATTCTCGATTCAAAGGTAGAATACCTGGGCATGGCCTTACAATTCATGCTCACTATTGCTTAATCAGCTCAGTATATGTGTGTGTGTGTGTGTGTGTGTGTGTGTGTGTGTGTGTGTGCAAACAGTGTGTACAGTTGTGTAAGCTTCTGCAAATAAAGCTCGATGCGATAACATATGTATACACAAATATATATGATACTTAGAAAGTGGATGGTGTGTGTCTTATGAATGTATACAGGTATTTATAGTCTTCTTTACAGGCTACCCTTTCTTTATCTATTTCTAGTAGACCTTCCATTTTACTCTCGTATTTCATTATTTGCAAACGCTTTCTAGTACCCTCATATTTAAGGCGATGTCACACGAGGCCTTTTTCCGGCAATTTCCGATGAGCTAGATTATTATAATTATTTGTTCATATTACTTTTTGTTAATTTCGCATGGACATCGACAACTAGGTTGAATGTATATGATTTTAAGAGACTGGAATAATATACAATGTTAGATAAGAAGATCCCAGAACAAAATTGCCTGGCAAAAATGCCGGGAAAAGCGTTCGTGAGACACCAGCTTTCTGCTCTCAAAGCACCGCATGGCCTAAATGGGTCAGGTGAGGAAGGGACAATATGGCGGCAGTGGGATCACAGGACAGAACGGTTAAAGGTGCTCACACCATCTCCAGCATAAACACCTCCATGCATGGGACATGCAGTGGCAGTCAGATAGGGGCCTAAATTTTTTCGGAAATATTCAAAATTTTGCCCCACTGAATGACGCTCATTATAAGGTCGGAGGCTCGGAGCAATGCAGATTTTACTCGTACAGTACATATGCGGATAGAGACATATTGCATTGACCATCATCCGGCAACACTCGCCCATATTTGTATAACCTAATATTATAACCAAATATAACCTCTAACTTATCTAACCTAACCTGACACATATTACCATTACTTAGTTTAACATAATCTAACGTTTAGTATATTTTTTTAAATTCTTGAATATGTTGGTAGGCTACTTTAATAATAATAATAATAATAATCGTCTGGTTATTTATATAGCGCCAGTAACTCCTCCTTCGAGGTTACACAAGCGCTTGACCTTCATTAATCAACCAGAGACCATTACCCGTTCCCCCTTGCTCATGGGGAGACGATAACCGCCGGCTAGCCTATATCCCAGAAAACACTTTTCAATCTGAGCGGGGATTGAACGCGAGACTGCAAGATGGCAAGCAGGCACGCTATCAACTGAGCCAACCCGAATATATTTCCCTTCAATTTGATTTTGTATGTGTGTAAAGGAAACAAAACGCAAAACTGCCTCTAACAATTCCCCACCCCAAATTGAAAGAGTGATATACTTCCATATTCAAAGGTACGTTAAAGTAAATATTTATGGATACTCGGAGCTTGGAGCAGTTGAAATCATAGGATAAGGGCAGATAAAGGGAGAGAGTTCATGAGCTTGCTTGTTTAATAGAAGAAAGACAGGGAAAATCGGTTCACTCTTGTGTTAAAGAGTTGGATAAAATAAGGGTGGGATTGTGTTGAAAGGCAGGCGCCCCCACTCTGCATAAGGGAGAAGGTATACACTAAGAATGCTCTGAAGAATATTGATTGTTATAATAACGGCAGAAAAGTTAGAGAGATGCAACGTTGTTGCATGTAAGAGAGAGATTGTAAGGAATTGGTAAGAGAAGGTGAATTGATGAGACATACTACTTTTGATTCTACCCTCTCGAGGAGTGCCGTATAGGTTGAGCCTCCCCACACATACGAACAAAATTCGATACATGGGTGCACAGTGCCCCTGTACATAGGAAGAAGCTGCTGTGCGGGGGTGAAGAACCCACAGAGACTTTTGAACACACCTAATTTCTGGAAAACTGTTTTAGCAAAAGTGGTACAATGATCTTTCCGAGAAAGGTCAGAAGAAAAAGATACACCAAGAATATTGAGAGAAGATGAAGGGTTAGTTTGTGTATTTTTTAAGAAAATGGGATAGTCTTGTGGAAGATTGTGACCGGTAGAAAGAAAGAGAATCTGGTTCTTGGAGGCATTGAAAGTAACAGGGTTCTCTCTGCCGAAATCAGAAATAGTTGATAGATCAGAAGATAGACGTGCAATGGGCTCATCACCTGAGTTTTAAAGTGATTGTGTGGTGGGTCGTTGTGGAATACTAGTTGAATAATGTAAGGTAGAGTTGTCAGCATTTGAGTAAATAGGGTTAGAGGTACAGTTGAGAAGATTATTAATGATTGTCTGGAGGGAAACTGAAGACAGAATAGGACCCTGAGGAGCACCGAAGTTGGCAGGATGAGGACGTGAGTGATGGCCGTTCACAACTGCAGCTCGGGAATGGTCAAAAGGGAATTAGAGACAAAGGCACAGATGGAGGAATAGAAACCGAAGGAGGGTAGTTTGGAAATTAGAGATTTGTGTTAGACTGTATCGAAGGCTTTCAATATAGCGCAATAGGAAAAGTTTCACCAAAGTCCCGAAAGGAGCATGACCAAGATTAGTAAGGTAGGTAAGGAGATCACCATTAGAGCGGCTCTTAACCCGAGAAGCGCGATAAGCCTTACTGAATGGTCACCATAGCGAATGCGATAGGCCTCACGAAAGTAAGACCATAAAAAATACCTTTCAAAATGCCGCAGGGGCTCTAAAAAAAAAGGAATAAGTGATTAGGTGAGATAATTCCCATCTAGTACTCCTTACCACTCATCCTCTTGTGTGTCAATGCCCTCCTTCCCCTCCTTCCCCACCCCCTTTGCTCCTCCTCGATTATCGGCTATTTTTCCTCATGTTTTCCCCATTAATCGATTATTTTTTGCGTGAATTTCTCTCAGGCGGTTACGTAAACACAAGTGAGTCACTTAGAGACTTTATACATTCAACACTAAGATTTCTCCCGTGACGGTCAGTGTGTTGCGTGACGTGACGTTGTCTCTCTCAGCCTGCGGTCCCAACATACGACCGATTTTTTAATATATGTTTTCACCACCCAAATGCTTTTCCCACTGGTTTTATCAGTCTTCAAGGTTCATATGTTCATCATATAAGTAAAATAAATGCACATGGAAAAGAAATAATGCTTTATATCATAAATATAACTAATTCTGTCAGAATCTAAGGCTAGAAACTCACAAATAACCACCCTAGCCCCTAGGGCATCTTCGCGTCCCACAGGTTAAAGAAACCCTATAGGCGATCTGAAAGATTATGGGAAGACAGATGCTTAATCAATTTTGAATTAGATTAAATAACTTTAGAGATGCATGAAGTGGACTACAGTTGAAAGGTTAAGAGCAGTCACCCTTCTTTGGGATAGGCTAAATGAGAGCAAACGTCCAGAAGAAGGGAAGATGTCAGAACAAAGACAGAGCCGGAAGAGTTTGCCTAGGTAGGGAGTCAGCACGGGAGCACAGTTTGTGTGCACAAGAGGAAGAACACCATTCAGAACACCATCCGCTGTGGTGTTCAGCATAGACATTCATCCTGACTGTCAGTGGTTCGAGTCCGGCTTGGGGAAAAAAACCATATATATATACCGTTATATATATATATATATATATATATATATAAATATACAGTATATACAGTATATACAGTATATATATATATATTATATATATATTTACTCTTTTAAGTATCTGGGCAGTGTGTTGAGTAAAGATGGGACTATGGATGAAGAGGTGCGGGAGAGGGTACAACAGGGGAAGAGGGTTGTAGGAACGCTAAAAGCAGTAACAAGAAATAGGGTGGTCAGTATGGAAGTGAAGAAGTCCTTGCATGACAGTGTGGTAATCCCGACACTGACTTACGGAAGCGAAGCATGGACGTTGGTTGAGAGACTCAGACCAAGAGTGAGAGCAGTGGAAATGAATTACTTAAGGAGTGCGTGCGGAGTTACATGGAGGGATAGACAGACTAATGAGGAAGTAAGAAGGAGGTGTGGTGTGGAGGTAGATGTGCTGGAAAGTGTGAAAAGGAACAACTTGAGATGGTTCGGCCATATGGAACGTATGGAAAGCGAGAGAAATGACTAAGAGGGTGTACGAGAGCGAGGTGGAGGGACAGAGGGGGAGAGGTAGACCGAATATGAGGTGGAAGGATGGAGTGAGGAACTACATGAACGAAGGCGGTGCTGGTTGGGGGGAGGGGCGTCGACTGACTGGGGACAGAGGTGCATGGGGGCGGTTCGTTCGTGGCCACCCCTTCGGGGATCACGGCGTCAGGCAATAGATAGATAGATAGATATATATATATATATATATATATATATATATATATATATTGCCGGACGCCTAACTCCCCTTAATGAGGGTGGCCATACACAGAAAGCCCCCAAGTGGACCTATTCCCTGTAAGAGGAACAACCCGAACCAGTTTACTGAAGTAATTACAGGACTGACCACTCAATTTTGAATCCGTCCGACTCCGAGGAACTCTATGTATGGATAAAAAACACCATCTGAGGAAGAGCACTTTATTGACAACGTTTCGCAGATAGCTTCATCAGGTCACTAACAAATACTGGTACATAGGAGGCCTTAAATATCCGTCATGACAGGTGGCGGGGGTGGAGTGGGGATGCAGAAGGTTGGGTGGGAGGAAGGAGCATTCTGTCTACTTTTCAAGTACCACTCAAAACTCTATGTATCTTGTTAGCACTATTTTTCTACAGTGGCGTTCGGCTAGTCCATTCACTAACCTGCCTTACACTTAGATAAGCAGTACGGATTTGTATCAGGTTTACTCCACTAGACAGGTTGCCGACCAAGGCTGACGAGTCCCATTCACCCGGATTTGTATCAGGTTTACTCCCCTAGACAGGTTGCCGACCAAGGCTAACGAGTTCCATCCAACTGGATATATATATATACAATATATATATATATATATATATATATATATACCGGTATATTATATATATATATTATATATATATATATATATATATATATATATATATATATATATATATAATTATATATATATATATATATATATATATCATATACTACAGTAGATCTGGACCCGACACAAAAATGGAACTTTGCACATAAGCAACATACACCTCTGACACCTAGGACCACAAGGCATACAAGCACTCACCAACATATCAAACTACAGTTATTCAAACAAGACAATACCAGACATTTGGATGCATGGTGTCATCTAATCATTACATTCTCCAAACCCACCAAAGACCCCACGCTTCCCTCCTCACACTGCCCTATCACACTCCTTTGCACCCCCTCCAAAATCATAGAACGCCTTGTACTACAACTGACTACACACACTCTACCCCTAGTTCCAACACAACATGGCTTCAGGCCAGTGCACTGCACAAACACTCCTCTTACAGACCTTACACAAAGAGCTTTTGATGGCATCAATTCAGCCAGCCCACTACACAGATCACTACTTGCTACACTCGACATTAGTAAAGCCTTCGATGCCATCCCCAGCCACAACCTAACAAACAAAATCTACGACACAAACATGCACAACAACACAGAAAGGTGGTTGGCCAACTTCTTAGCAGGCAGATGTGCACATATATCTTTTGCCAGTCAGTCATCTAGCATCAGAAACTTCCAAAACGGAGTCCCGCAAAACGGAGTCCTGTTGCCCGCACTCTTCAATCAGTACATGCATGATATAACTACACCACATACATCCGAAATAAACATAGCCTCCTATGCAGACGACATAACACTCACATGCACACACCCATACCCAGACACAGCAACACTTTTCCTTCAACCCTATCTCAACACACTACATGACTGGTGCACTACAAACGAACTCAATTTAGCCCCAGCCAAATCCACCACAACCTACCTCACAAGCTGGACAGCCTAACACAAATACACCCCATAACTCACCATAAACAACACACCCCTAACACATACACACTCACCCAAAATTCTAGGAATAATGTATGACATTTTAATGACATTCAAACAACATACCATAAACATGAAAAAATCAACTGATTTAACGCCCTCATGTCACTTGCCCACTCAAAATTTGGACACAACATAGGAACCACCACCACAGTTTACAACCAATACATAAGATTAGTGATGGAATATGCAAGCCTTGCCTGGGCTTTTAACCTAGCTGAAACACATCACAAGACCTTACAGACTATTCAAAATATAGCCCTAAGCATCATCACAGGCTGCACAGCTAGTACACCGACAGATCACATACTGTACATCAAGAAACCAAAGTCCTCAAAGTCAAAGACCATCTGGATATGAGAGGCACCCAATTCCTGGCTGCAGCCTCCACAAACCAACACCACCCACTACACTACATGGCAACACACGCACAGATACCAACAAATTAATGTAAAAACAACACCCAGCACATGGTATCACACACAAATACTGTCTTCTCTCCCTCCCTGCCCACCCCAAACCAGCTTCCAGAAGCACATCCATACTCATATCTCTCGCCGTTCCATCCACTCACTCATTGACAATACGCAGCTGCAGGCACGACCTCCTGAAATCCATCCCTCTGAATCCTCCCTTCCTCGCGAGGGCAGAGTCCACCCGGCCAGCTGAGATGTGGGCACCATCCAGTTCTTCTGAACTATCAGAAGAGACTGGATGTCTTCGTCAACGATATACTGTATATATTCAGAGCGGTCGGGAAACATTTCCCCATAGGGAATTACTGTGTATTGCCCATAGGGTATTCCTATATATTTGATCTGCATTCCTATATATTTGCTGCATTCGTATGTGGTAACCCAGGTTCGAATCCCGGTGGATCACATGCTTGCTTTCATTAATTTCTTTGGGAGGTGTTTGGTGTTTAAGTGAAATAAATAAAAATAGATACTTTAGCTCTCTCTTGCAAATACACAGAAATTCCCTATGGGGAAATGTTTTGCGACCGCTCTTTATATATATATATATATATATATATAATATATTATATATATATATATATTAGTGTAGCCAGGGAGGCTATTTTCTTTCAGGCAGGTGAGATTAAAATAATAGGCACAGTTTGCATTATTGAGTTTTTTATTGATACTCTCAATTTTTCGTACAGTTTTTTCTGGTATTTTCAGGAAGTTGGTAAAGGAGGTTTGCAAAGGGTACTTTGCAAACCTCCTTTACCAACTTCCTGAAAATACCAAAAAAACTGTACGAAAAATTGAGAGTATCAATAAAAAACTCAATAATGCAAACTGTGCCTATTATTTTAATCTCACCTGCCTGAAAGAAAAAATAATAAATAAATATATATATATATATATATATAGATCTGATATATAATATATATATATATATATATATATATATATATATTATATATATATATATATATATATATATATATATATATATATATATATATATATATATATATATATATATATATATATATATATATATATATATATATATTATATATATATATTATATATATATGTATATAATATTATATATATAAATATATATCATTCTTCCTATGTTTCTGCCCGGAATCAAGCTAAATATGTTCTTCGACTTGCCAAGCACTCTTTCATCAATAATAAATGCACTGAACTATCCAACTCTAGCTCTTCCCAGACTTTCTGGCATCTAGCCAAAAACCTCTCCAACAATTTTCTTCCTCATCTTTCCCTCCCCTTTTCCACTCTGATGGCACAACCATCACTTCTTCCTCTGACAAAGCTGAACTCTTCGCTCAAACTATTGCTAGAAACTCTAACTTGGATGATCCAGTGCTATTCCTCCCTCTCCACCCCCCTCTCTCCTACTTATGCCTAGTATCCTAATTTCTTCTAATGATGTACTTTTCACCCTTTCTGCGCTTAATACTAAGAAGGCGTACGGTCCGGACGGTGTTCCTCCTGTTGTACTAAAAAACTGTGCTTCCGTGCTGACCCCCTGCCTAGGCAAACCATTTCGTCTATGTCTCTCCTCTAACATCTTCCCTTCTTGCTGGAAGTTTGCTCTCATTCAACCTGTCCCAAAGAAGGGTGACTGCTCTCAACCCTCCAACTATAGTCCAATTGCTCTCATCTCTTGTATCTCTAAAGTTTTTTAAACCATTCTTCCTTCCAAATTTCTTAAGCATTTCTCTTCTCATAATCTGCTCTCAGATAGCCAGTATGGCTTCCTTTAAGGGTCGCTCTACTGGTGATCTTCTTTCATATATTACTAACTCTTGGTCATCCAACTTACAGGACTTCGGTGAGACTTTTTCTGTTGCACTAGACATATCGAAGGCCTTCGATAGATTATGGCACAAATCTTTAATTTCCAAACTGCCCTCCTTCGGTTTCTGTCCCTCCTTCTGAGCCTTTGTCTCTAATTTCCTTTCCAGCCGTTCCATAGCTGCGGTTGTGGACGGCCATCGCTCACTTCCTCACCCTGTCAACTCCAGTGTTCCTCAGGGTTCTGTCCTATCGCCTATTCTATTTTTAATTTTCATAAATGATCTTCTCAACTGTACATCCAGCCCCATCCATTCATATGAAGACGAATCTACCTTTCACCACTCAATTAGTTTTCCAGAATGCCCCAGCCAGCAGCCCCTCAAAAGCAAATGTAATGAAGCCATAAAATACTTATCTTCTGATCTAGCTACTATTTCCAATTGGGGTAGAGAAAACCTTGTTGCATTTAATGCTTTCAAGACTCAATTTAGCCATCCTACTACCCATCAGGAACCTCCAGAGGACTATCCCTTATTCTTAAACAATACAAAAATCAACCCTTCATCTTCTCTCAATGTTCTTGGTGTCTCTTTTTCTTCTGCCCTCACTTAGAAAGACCATATTACCAGTCTTGCTAAGGCAGCCTCCCAGAAGCTGGGTGTGCTCACCGGCCTCAAGGGGTTCTTTACCCCTGCACAGCTTCTTGCTCTGTACAGGGACACAGTGCGTCATTGTACTGAGTATTGTTCACATGTGTGGGGAGGATCCTCTCACACCGCACTCCTAGACAAAGTAGAAAGGAAAGCCTTTCGTATCATTAACTCCCGTCCACTCACCAACTCTCTGCAATCTCTCTCTCTTTGCCGCAATGTTGCATCTCTCTCGCTATTCTATCGCTACTACAATAATCAGTGTTCCTCGGAGCTTTCCCAGTGTATACCACCTCTAAGTAGTACCCGCCTCGCAACACAATCCCACCCCTACTCTGTGCAACTCTCCAACCCAAGAGTGAAATGCTATTCTCAGACTTTCTTCTATTCAACTGCTGAGCTCTTGAACTCTCTCCCATAATCAGTCTTTCCCTCTTCCTATGACTTAAATTGCTTCAAACTCCATGTGTCCAGGCATTTTAGCTCGAACGTCCCTTGATTATGGCCCTGTCACTCTTTGAACTCTGGGGGAGGCACTTGCTGCAGGCAGTTATGCCTTTTGTCTCCCTCATTCACATTGAAAAAAAAATATATATATACTGTTTATATATATATATATATATATATATATATATATATATATATATATATATAGAGAGAGAGAGAGAGAGAGTATATACATATATATATATATACCGATATATATATATATATATATATATATATATGGATACTGTATATATATAATTATATAAAATATTTGTATACATTTTTCCACACCTATCCCATTTATAATGTGAGATTTAATTTCTAATACAAAAATTCAATACTGAAAATAAGCGAGTGAGTTTATAAAAGCATACAATATTATATATATACAGTATATATACTTAATGAGTTTCCTCCTTTGATGATTTATTGCCTGCATGTGTAAGGGTTAAATATTGTATGGGTTTCGTTTTCCTATCTATTTGGTTACAATAATTTATGAAACTTGAAGGTAAATATTTTCCGAAATAGATGAATAAATATGTAAATAGTACGATTTATTGAAGGCAGTAATATTTGTTTAAAGTTTCCATTATCATATGCTTCTATGTATGTGTATAGACAAGTCATTTAAACGTTAAACATGTTGATGAATTATTATGACAACTATTTCCCCCCGGAACACTAAGCTCAGGCCTAATTTCCTATATATATTGTATTTGGAGGTTGTTATTATTATTAACAAAGGGAATACATACCACAAAATATTTTGTACCCAAACAATCTATTCAGGTATTTTGTTTTACCTCTCCATAACAATAAGTAGAATTAATTGATTAATAATAACATTAAGAGTTTCCAAAATACTATCTTAGGCAACACTGCTTCTCGATACTTGGTCAAACCATGTCAATCAGTTCCTCAAACATGTCTACGTCCACCCCCGTAGGAAAATATGGAAATTCTGAGTGTCCTCCATCTGTAGTTGAGTCATCAATTGGTCGAACTGTCCAAACAGTGGGCGTCTGATCAGCCTCCTCCTGGTCTACAAGGCCTCTTCTTCTCCGGACTGGCGTTTCTGGCCATCAATAACTTCACCAATGAAATGGCCCACACGCGCTGGCAGTTGGTGTCGGAAACGTCTATGGCACGAGCTGGGCACGCGGTATACTGTATGTGGATGGCACTTAGGTATGTTGTGGTGTATTGGGGCAGGCTCCAAGGGCGTCGTATCTTATATCCCATCTGTGAAATGGGGCCATGAATCGCCGACACTCGCGGTCACTAGTCGGCAAGCAGTCTTTGCCTATTCGTGAGTAGTCATTTATAATCTTTTAAACTGTCTTGATATTGTAATGCATAGTGCGGGGACTTTCGATGTGCGTATCCTGGGTTTGAGTCCTCGGAGTGCCACACGTATTTGTTGATTTCATTATTGAGTTTAGATGTGAAGTTGGTTGGTGTAAAAAACATAATAAATCACTCGGCAATAGTCTTCGTTATAAGTTATTAAATTCCATTGTATTCGTGACAGATGTGGCGTGTACGTCAATAAACTTGTATGTTTGCGTATATACTCGGCTAAATTTGGTTGCATACCTAGCGCATTCTTTCCCCGATTCTCGCAGATTTCACGTAAGCTCCGATTCGGTGCCAAACTCTTGAATGTGTGAACGCCCGATTAGTATGATTTACTGAGCATTATAATCAGTTGTATTATAACTGACGGTATATTGGCATTTAACCAGCTTGATTAATCAGCTAGTAATATAATTTTGTAGTATAATATATTTTTAATTCTGAAAACTTGGGATTGGTATGATACAGAAGCATTGTTGTTGTTGTTGTTGTTGTTCCCTAAGCTGCCTGGCCGAACAGCCCCGAGTCCCTGAGGAAGGCCATGGCCACGATCGGGCTTTCCCACAGAGCTCTCATTGAGTGTAGATTGTGTTGTTGGCATAAGTGGTTGTGTGAAATGCAGTCTTCTATGATGTGTTTAATGGTATGGGGTGCTGTGTTACATCCCGGGCAGGAGTCGACAACGGAGTCATCCAGTCTCTTCTGATAGCTCAGGAGAGCTGGATGGTGTCTGCATCTCAGCCTGGCCAGGTGGACTCTGTCCTCGCGAGGAAGGGAGGATTCGGAAGGATGGATTTCGGGAGGTCGTGCATGCAGCTGCGTGTTGTCTGTGAGTGAGTGGATGGATTGGTGAGAGATATGAGTATGGATGTGCTTCTGGAAGTTGGTTCGGGGTGGGCAGGGAGGGAGAGAGGACAATAATTGTGTGTGATACCGTGTGCTGGGTGTTGTTTTGACATTTCTTGGTGTCTGTGGGTGTGTTGCCATGTAGTTTAGTGGGTGGTCTTGGTTCGTGGAGGCTGCTGCCAGGAATTGAGTGCCTCTCATGTCCAGATGGTCTTTGACTTTGAGGATTTTGGTTTCTTGATGTAGTTGATCTGTGGGTGCAGTAGCTGTGCAGCCTGTAATGATCTTCAGGGCTTTGTTTTGAATAGTCTGTAAAGTCTTATGATGTGTTTCAGCTAGGTTAGAAGCCCAGGCTGGGCTTGCGTATTCCATCACTGATCTTATGTATTGTTTATATACTGTGGTGGTAGTTTCTTTGTTGTGTCCAAATTTTGTGTGAGCAAGACTCCTGAGGGCGTTAAGTCTGGGTGTCAGTTTCTTTTTAATGTTTGTGGTGTGCTGTTTGAATGTCATATGAGTATCATATGTTACTCCTAGGATTTTGGGTGTGTTAGGGGTGTGTTGTTTATGGTGAGTTGAGGGATGTATTCGTGTTCTCCTGTCCAACTTGTGAGCAGGGTTGCGGTGGATTTGGCTGGGGCTAGATTAAGTCTGTTTGTAGTGCACCAGCCATGTAGTGTTTTGAGATAGGGTTGAAGGAGATCTGTTGCTCTTTTTGGGTCATGGTGTGTGCATGTGAGTGTTATGTCATCTGCATAGGAGGCTAAGTTTATTTGGGGCGTATTGGGTGTAGTTATATCGTGCATGTACAGATTGAAGAGTGCGGGCGATAGGACGGATCCTTGTGGGACTCCGTTTGGAAAGTTTCTGATTTTAGATGACTGACCGGCAAAAGATACGTGTGCACATCTGCCTGCTAGGAAGTTGGCCAGCCACCTTTTTGTGTTGTTGTGCAT
The DNA here is from genome assembly GCA_032716605.1 of Paralithodes platypus. Lineage (NCBI taxonomy): Eukaryota > Metazoa > Arthropoda > Malacostraca > Decapoda > Lithodidae > Paralithodes > Paralithodes platypus. The sequence continues at coordinate 37,198,462 of CM064519.1, forward strand.
GTTTGTGTTGTAGATTTTGTTTGTTAGGTTGTGGCGGGGGATGGCATCGAAGGCTTTACTAATGTCGAGTGTGGCTAATAGTGATCTGTGTGGTGGTCTAGCTGAGTTGATGCCGTCGAAAGCTCTTTGTGTAAGGTCTGTGAGAAGAGTGTTTGTGGAGTGCAGTGGCCTAAAGCCATGTTGTGTTGGAGCTAGGGGTAGGTCAGGTGTAATTAGTTGTAATACTAGGCGTTCCATGACTTTGGAGGGGGAGCAAAGGAGTGTGATGGGGCGGTGCGAGGAGGGTAGCGTGGGGTCTTTGTTGGGTTTGGGGAATGTGATGATGATACCATGCTTCCAAATGTCTGGTATTGTGTTGTGTGAATAGCTGTAGTTTGATATGTTAGTGAGTGCTTGTATGCCTTGTGGTCCCAGGTATCTGAGGTGTATGTTGCTTATGTTGTCTAGGCCACAGGCTGGTGAGTGCTTGAGATTGTTGATGATATGCTTTGTCTGGTGATTGGTGAAGGGTGTATAGTCAGGGTCTGTGGGGAATTGTCTCTTACGTCGGATGACACGTCGGTCGTCTTTGTGAGGTTTTAGGTGGCTGACATGTGAGAAGTGATTGATGAGAGTGTTTGCTTGTTGTTTACATGAAGGAGTAGAGTCTGTTGTTGTGATTGCAGCATGTGAATGTGTTGTGTTGCTGTTGGAAAGTGTGATGCTTTTTAGTGTTTTGTAGAGTTTTTTGGGGTTTGTTTTGTGATCAAGTGTTTGTAGGAAGTTATTCCAATTTAGTTTTTGTTGTTCTTGTATTTTGTTGTTAGTTTGGGTGTTGAGTGCTTGAATTTGTTGTGTGATGTCTTGTGTGTGGGGTGCTGGGGAGTGTTTCAGTTTGTCGCGTTGTCTGATGAGGTTTTGAATTTCTGGTGTGAAGTTGGGGTTGTGTCTTTTTCTGTTACCTCTTGGAATGTGTTTCTTGTCAGCGTTTTGGATAGTTTTATTGAGTATGTGTACAGCATTGTTGATGTTAGTGATGGGTGTACTGTTTAGAGTTGTGAAGTGTTGTTCTGTCTCATATGTGAATGCTTCCCAGTTAGCTCTTTTATAATTGGTGTATGTGTGTTTGTGGCTAGCTGGAGTGAGTCTGGTTTTGGTGGTGATAATGATCGGGAGGTGGTCAGAGCCTAAGGTTCTGACCACCCTCCAGGATGTTGTGGGGGCGAGTTCTGGGGAGCAAAAGGTGATGTCTGGAGTTGATGGGTTATAGAGGGCTTGGTGAGGAATATGGGTATGTTGATGGATGTCGTTAAGGATGATGAGGTTATCGGTTTGGTTTTGTAGTACCAGCCCTCTGTCTGTGTCGGGGTTGTCGACAAACCAGGCCGACGTCTTGGCGTTGAAGTCACCACCCAGGATGATGTGTGGGGTGTGTGGAGTGTTTGTGATGTGTTGTAAGTGTGGTCTGTATTCATTTGGTACTGTAGGGGATGTTTGGGGAGGGATGTATGTGTTTATGATGGTTATGTTGGAGTTGTTGCCAGTGCATATTTTAATTGACTGTATTTCTGTTGTGTTATCATTTGGGGGGAGGAGGGATTTGGTTTGTACACTGGTTACTATGTATGATATTTCTTTGTGTACCAGGGTGATGAGTTCACCGCCCCCGCCGACAGCCCGGTCTTGTCTGATGGTGGTGAAATTATGAAATGTGGGTGTTTTTTGTGTTGTGCGGAGTTTTGTTTCTTGTAAGATGGCAATGTGTATGTTGTGTTGTTTGATGAAGTGTGAGAGTTCGTGTTTCTTTGTGTTGATGCCATCTATGTTCAGTTGAAGAATGTTAATGTTATGTGCACGATGTATGTTGGGTGCTGCTGCACAAGGATGGGGTGGGGGTGGGGGTGGGGGTGAGGGAGGGGCTGGGGGTTGGGATGGGTGAGGTTGGGGTGGGGATTGGAGAGCAGGAGATGGGGGTTGGAATGGATTAGGTTGGGGTGTGGTGTGTTGAGTTGAGGATGTGGATGGTATGGGAAGGTTAGGTGGGTTAGGGAGCAGAGGTGTACGGGTTTTAGGGGGGGAGTGGATGATATGGGAAGGTTAGGTGGGTTGGGGAGGAGAGGTGGACGGGTTTTAGGTGAGGAATTTGACTGGGAGAGGGAGGGGCATGAGGAACAGGTCCAAGTGTTTGTGTAGTGTTTCTTGGAGGCAAGTGTTGTGCAGGTGAAGTGGGTCCAGTTCCCGCATGAATTGCAGAGAACTGAACCCTTAGTATGGCGACTCGAAGTGATGGGTTTTGAGCAAGTTGGACATATGTATGTGTAAGTGGGTCCTGGGTTGCTCTCAATGTCTCCGGCTAGAAGAAGTCTTCGAGAAATGACAGCCGGAGAGTCATTTCTCGGTGTAGGAAAAAACTGTGTGATGTGTGTGTGTGGTGTGAGAGGTGTGGAAATTCCCGGCGCGACCGAAGCCGCTCCAAGGACCCGTGCCCCCAGGGAGGGGGCAGGGGATGGTTGTGACAGTTTGGCTCCCGAAACTGCTCCCCGCGGCCGGCATCCGGTTTTCCTCCACTGGTCGTTGATTTTGTCTTCGGCAGTGGAGGGTCGGCAGCCATCCGCGGTTGGCAGTCTCGGGAGGTGGCCCCACGGCGTAGACGCCGCCACATCAGAAGCATTGTAGATTAGTTCAATATATTTCCATTAAAGGTGAACTACAGGAATGAACAAAAAAACGAAGATTAATACAGGATAATAACTTGGCATGAATATACTGTCATATGTATATGGGCAATATCGATATAATTCCATTAAACTCCAGAAAAAAATAACAATACATAACGACGTTGGTATTCTCGGCGATCAGCTGGACGAGTTCAGCTGATCGGGAGTGACGAAAGAATAGAGAGAGGCAGGTTGTAAACAGCACACGGAGTTCTGGACTGTCAGGTCTGGTTTTCGTAATTAATACCTTTCAATTCAATACTCAAGCTCTGCAAAAGATCGAACAACGTCTTAAAGATGTGGTCCACATCAAGAAATAATCCCGTCTCGCCAACAATAAACATACAGGCATTGTTTTCGAGTGTTTATCCTGGTCCAGAGTTAAGAGAGGTCGCTTGTAAGGCCTATTGATTAATGAAAGTATTGTTTTCTGTTCAATTTATACATCGCGGTCCCTTGACCAGACAGTGGTGAAGCCAAGTGTTGAGCTGTACACATGCATACAATTTATAAGAGTTTCTCACATAAAAAAAAAAAAATCAGATTCACCCAATTCCCATGTTGAGGGTTCCCACCATTGACATTAGTGACGAAATGGTAAACACGCCAGTTCGCGTCACATAAAATAAGTTAGATAAGCTATATTTCTATGGTGTTAAAATACATTGATGAGATTTCTTCAGTATCGTAGACCTAAAACCAAGCAGATCCCAATGGACATTGTAGTTTGAATAGGTTTCATCCCTGGAATTCACCTTTAAGTATAGAAACAAACTATTGCTATGGGATTAATTTCCCGTCAGGTGAATACACATAAGCCATGGTTTTCTCATAAGTTTATTGAATCTAAGATATTTCTAACTATATAAAAATGGTATTTATGATGATGTTATTTATGCTAAACATTAGGACAGGGGGGCGGGTTCCCAACCCCGAAAGGGGATGAAATAGGGGAGCTATCCCCCCGCCAGAGGCGGCTTTCCAGGGCCTTTCCTAGCTGATGCTGAGAGGATTGGGTTCTAGCCATGTGGTGATGGGCTGGTCTATCAGAGTGAGAACTGAGCGATCTCTGCCATACCCATAGCTTACTCTGATTGTTCCTTTTACTTGTATATTTTCTAGATCTCAAGTGACGGCGTCTCTTCCGTCGATTGACCTCCCAATCTACCAAGATTGGAAGCCAAAGCGTCACATTTTTCCTTTGCCCCTCAACTTTCTCTTCATAATTGCTGAGGGGCACAGGGCCCTGGGTGGGGCTTTGGTTTCCCGGACGTTTCCGCACCCTCCTCAGCTCCCCGCCATGGAGTGGCTTCGGTCACCCAGGCTTTATTGTGGTAGGCAGGGAGGGTTCTGTGGGGGCGCCCGGTTATGGCCTTGGCCTTGCTCGGGGCCTTGGGGCTGTTCGGCCAGGCAGCTTGGGGAACAACAACAACAACAACAACAATTGTTGTACTAATTTGTGTATACGTTTATAGTGATCAACAGAAAGCAGGGCTCCTTTTCCCTTCTTCCTGAATATTTTGATATATGACATGATTTTGTTTTTATTTATATTTATTTATATTTATTTATTTTGTGTTATGTGTTATTTATTGTTACATTATTACCAGACACTAACTGTACTTTGAGTCACTAACATCCTGTTGATGTGACAGTTGTCTGGTTATAAGGTATCAATAATTAAAAAAACATGAACGTCTTCTTGTCTTTGATATATATGTCCAGTTGGAATTACAAATTAAGATTTTAATTCATGTATTCTCTGGTTTTGGTCAGGTTATGCAATCAGAAGAATGTTGAAATACAATAAACTTCAAATAGAAGTGTTTGTAATTGACTATGGAATAATGCAATGGAAGGAAGATAGAAGGGACCCCAATTGGTTTCGTAGGGGCTAATCCGAAAATATTTGTTTGAAAAAATAAAAAAATAAATTAATACAAATAATAATATTATAATAAAAATGCTCTTTGACTGATCATATAAGGATGGATATAAAACTAGTTACGCCAACATTGTTCAGACATGTGTTTATATATGAAGCCAAAGCAAAATATTACAAGGAAATTGCTAAATCTTAGAATAAAGTAAAGTATTCTTGCATTATTCTTTGAACGCTTCTTTAATACCAAAATGTATTTAAGTATCCAACTGCACATTTCTTCCTTACATTCTGGCTATTTTTGCAGGATTATATTCAACTTGGGAAGAGAGGTTAATTGAAATAAATATTACCCTTATAAAGCCAAGAGGACAAACTAAAATCCTCTAATGTTAGCTAGAATAACATGGCAAAGGCAACCTCAAACTGATACAGTTCATCAAACCTGAGAATAGAATGTGGAACAAAAAATACGTGTTTAGTGTGTTCCCTAAACTTCCATCAAACTTAAAATTACACCCCCTTGAGCCCCTTCTAAGATACATTTGTAAATTTTTCGGTAGAAACATGTCCTGGCCGAAGACCTATTTCTCTTAGATTCCAAGCTTGGTATGGCTCGCCAGGAAAAAAAAAAACATATACATAACACGAAAGGTTTTAATATGACAGAAATGGGGCGAAAGTTCTTAAAATCGCCAAACTAATGGGGCGAAGGTCTTATAATCTCAAAAACAATGGGGCTAAACATGAGGGAGAAAGAGGACAAGAAAAAAATCCCTCAAGTGGAAATCAGCCCTTAACCATAATCAAGTGTTACCCTGTCTCAGTACAGTGACTATGGATTACTGAAGGCATCTGTGTAAAAAGAAAGATAAGGCAATGGTAAATAGGAGAAAAGTAAAAGAAGTGAATGGTCATGCAGTATGCTAACAGTAGTGGAATAAAAAGGCGCACAGTTCCCCAAAGCATTTCCTAAATATTATGACATAATTATATACAAACATGTTGTGTGTATCATCTGCTAACTACCACAACCAAATGCAAACCAGACATGTGTGTTTGAGCAAAATTATAAACAGTCCAACGAATACTGGTTATTAACAACTGCCTTTGTGTATTTTGTGTTTTAAAATTCATTAGAAGTCGGAACTAATATACAAAAGTATTCATGACAATATCCTAATCCTTGTTTGCAGGAGTAATGAAAATTATTCCACCGAACCAGCGATACAATGGCATGAGTCTATAATTAAACATAGCAAAATGGACACACCAATGGTTAGAAGACGCACGATTATGTCACTCAGTATAAACGTTTTATGTAATAGAAACATTCTGTTAATATTAACTCTTTCAAAACATTATGACATATACGGTACTGATTTTAATTAGGTTATTTAGAATAAAAAATAAGTTGAAAAAGGCTATACAAGTGTCAAAGACTTAATGAAGATCTTATTAACCTGTTTGAATGCTAGAGGTCTCTCTTAAGCTCCATAAAATTGTCTAATGATAACCAAAATACAATGTGAAATAAGTCGCATGGCTACTTCTTACAGGGTTAAGACATAATATAATTACATGAATTAATTGCACATATATATATATATATATATATATATATATATATACTGTATACAGTATACAGGGTGTCCCAGGAGGAAAGGGCATAACTTTGGGAAATGATACAACAAGGTATTCTAAGCATAAAATGTTCAATAACAAAAAGTCCAAATCTCAACCGTAATAAAGATATTGAAGATTTAGGTTAGTGTCCTCCCCCGCATCACTGTAATCATTTTGAAACTTACAGAATTATAGTATCTTTATAATAACATGGTAACATAAGTGCAGAAAGATGGAGGTGTGGTATGCACTAGGGCAGCTAGGCAAGCCTTATGGGGAAATACAGAAGAAAATACCATCTTCAACATGCAATATCTCCATACCAGTTGAGATTTGAAATATTTCTTGTAGAAGATATTAGGCTTAGAATACTTTGTTCTATCATTTCTCAAAGTTATGCCCTTTCCTCCTGGGACACCCTGTATATACAGTATATATATATATATACCGGTATATATATATATATATATATATATATATATATATATTAGTAGGGCAATGAGAAGAAATACGTTGTGGAACATCATGATTTATTCTAATTTTCGGCGACGTCACGCAGCCATCCTCAGGAAAGGGTTACCAACAGATCCTAAAAATTGAGTATAACTCTGTATATATTGCTAAAACAGGATCACTAAAATGTAATGCATTGTTAAACACGTGGCAATTTGCCTATCTAAAAAACAATTAAACAACACAATTTTGGCCAACTAGGCAAGGTTTGAATATAAAAAGAAATCTACGGCTAGACATCATCTAATTCAAAATTGCTAAATCTCAATGCAACAAAAGAAATCAAAACGCATAAGATATCAAATTTATGTTATCATTTATTTTTCAATTCAAATATTATTCTGAACTGTAAAGGCTAAAATCTATTAAACAAAATTTAACCTACCGCTAAACAGCGTCCAAAGTATTACGCTAATATCCAACCATGTGAGGACAAGACTTAGCAAAAGCAATCATAATAGACGAGAATATTAAAATGAGGGACTTTACAAAACATTTCAAATTATCTAGTAAAATTAGAAGCAAATCATAGTAATTCTAATCACATCGAACCGCAACATAAAGCAAAAAAGGATCTGTTGGTAACCCTTTCCTGAGGATGGCTGCGTGACGTCGCCGAAAATTAGAATAAATCATGATGTTCCACAACGTATTTCTTCTCATTGCCCTACTAATTTGGAAGTTGCGGTGTCCAAGATCACCTGCTGAGGTTCTCATAACTAAATATATATATATATATATATACAGTATATATAATGTATATATATATATATATATATATATATATATATATATATATATATATATATATATCAGGGAGGTGTGGTGGAGTGGTCATGCCACTGGATTGGTAATCCAATGGACCCGGGTTCAAATCCCGATATGTCAATCGGAAGATATTATTGGGATTGAATTTGTGCTGTACCTAGTATCAGTGCATTACCACAAAGCCCACCGAAATGCCAAAAAAATACCCTCATTGTTCCCTGATTAAATAACACTGTATGAATATTCCCATATTCAAAATATGCTACAGGGGACAATTCCTAGTGAGTTCACTGCTCAATAGGTGGCGTTCTGAGAGTGAGGGTCTGAGTCTGGAGGGTGAGACGGTGAAGCACTTGAACGAAGCAACCAACCGCTTCAGAGATGGAGCTGCTTCGAGCCATGATGGATGCTTCACATGTCTCACTCCCCAGACTGGAACAAGACCTCACGGGCTTCACCGTGTTGAGCGGTGGAATGTACAGGCTCTCAGCCTATGCCCGAGAGGGAGTAGTTGGAATATAGAAAAAAACAAAATATATATACAGTATATATACAATTATATACTAAATATATCAATACTTATACGTAGTCTGATCTATTTATCCAGGAGATTAAGACACAAATATCTTATACTATATCAGTTATAATCTACATAATCTTATTCACTTTATCGTCATAGTTGAGAGCGTTTATGATGAGCCTGATAATAAAACCCACACTAAAATGGTCTGAACCCACCTGTGTGGTAATTATTAGCTTGCACATTGACGGGTTGGACGATGCTAACTTATCATTAAGAAGCTGTCCCATAATTTGGTGTGCGCAGAAACCTTAATTGTCGAAAAATTATGATGTCGATGATGAAGCACTATCGAGAATGTTGATTTGGTGAACATTAAAATTTTATCTGTGGGTAAGGATATGTAATTAAAGCTATTAACTCCCCTGTACACAGCCATAAAAAATAAGAGCTTAAAAAAAACATATATTTATTATAATTAATATGATTAACGGACTGACGATGGGGTTCAAGAGACAGGAAGAGGGAACACTCACACACACACACGCGCGCGTCCCTGATTTTGAAAGTTATATTGCTATACAGTAGATGAAAATGTTGTGTATTGAAGAAAATTAGCTATGGTAAGTTAAATTACGTGCAATCGCCTCCAGCGATCAGCAGTTAATATTTTATTAACAGATTCCAATAAGCTAATGCAATAGTTTAAACAAATTAATTTAGTCACATTCCTGAGTCAGTGTTTACCTCCACCAATGTTCATTATCTCAATGTTATTATATCGTAGTGAATGAGCTACTCTTGCAGGTGACTACACATATTGGGTTTTAGGTATTTTATAGGAATAGTTGATGCATACATTTTATATACAGGGGCGAATTTACCTTGCATTCTGTGTGCAATGTACCTCTTAACCTGTTCTATAAAACGCTATTACATAATTGTATCATCGAAATCTGTATTCATTAATTACTTGGTGAAATTAAAGAAGTTTGGTTACCGCTCCATATTGTTATGGGTGAAAATGTATATCCCTCAATCAAATAATCACTATACAAAATTATCCTGCCTCCAAGAGCTAGCTTAATCATAGCTGTATACAAATTATCCTGCCTCCAAGAGCTAGCTTAATCATAGCTTCATACAAATTATCCTGCCTCCAAGAGCTAGCTTAATCATAGCTGTATACAAATTATCCTGCCTCCAAGAGCTAGCTTAATCATAGCTGTATACAAATTATCCTGCCTCCAAGAGCTAGCTTAATCATAGCTTCATACAAATTATCCTGCCTCCAAGAGCTAGCTTAATCATAGCTGTATACAAATTATCCTGCCTCCAAAAGCTAGCTTAATCATAGCTGTATACAAATTATCCTGCCTCCAAGAGCTAGCTTAATCATAGCTGTATACAAATTATCCTGCCTCCAAAAGCTAGCTTAATCATAGCTTCATACAAATTATCCTGCCTCCAAGAGCTAGCTTAATCATAGCTGTATACAAATTATCCTGCCTCCAAGAGCTAGCTTAATCATAGCTGTATACAAATTATCCTGCCTCCAAGAGCTAGCTTAATCATAGCTGTATACAAATTATCCTGCCTCCAAGAGCTAGCTTAATCATAGCTGTATACAAATTATCCTGCCTCCAAGAGCTAGCTTAATCATAGCTGTGTACAAATTATCCTGCCTCCAAGAGCTAGCTTAATCATAGCTGTGTACAAATTATCCTGCCTCCAAGAGCTAGCTTAATCATAGCTGTGTACAAATTATCCTGCCTCCAAGAGCTAGCTTAATCATAGCTGTGTACAAATTATCCTGCCTCCAAGAGCTAGCTTAATCATAGCTGTGTACAAATTATCCTGCCTCCAAGAGCTAGCTTAATCATAGCTGTATACAAATTATCCTGCCTCCAAGAGCTAGCTTAATCATAGCTGTATACATATTACTATAATTCTTACTTAAATTAACTTGCATAAGCATTGTGCCATTCGGCGTGAGTTATCGTTGAACATAAATAGTGTAAACCAATTCGAATGTGAACATGTGAACCTAAATGAGATGGGGAATAAATAACAAAATATACTGTATGTTCACTGTCCAATATAGTCATAGTTTAAAAATGACAAATACTAAGAATGATACAAATATAAAAGTAATATACAGTATACTGTACATACTGTACATACAGTACATGTTTGTACAGTATGTATTTAAGTAATCAGTAGAAGAATAATGTACTATAATAGAAAGATACAGGCAGGATGTAAGCTCCTGTAAATACGAACAGTTATTGGGTCAAAAGCGCATAATTTACAAATAACCAAAATAATTAGTAACGCAATACGGTGTCTATTGATTAAACAAATAGAGGAACATAAAAATATTTAATGAGCATAAGTTCATATACCGGTAATAATTTATGGTATATACAATTAGTATCTCCAATATTTTCTCTATTCCCTAACGAAATAATCCCTGGTAAAACTACCTACTGGTATCCAGCTTCAGACTAAATATGAATTTCAGTTCCTATGTCACTCCACTAAGCCATTTTTTTTTTTTTTTTATCTATTCAAGGATAATCAAATTATAATTCTCGTGGAAACTACCTAACTTTTCCACTTCACTGTCAACCTCTTGTTTTATATTACAATATATTATCGCAACACATGGACTCCGTTTGTTGAAAGACATCATTCGATTGTAGCTGGAAATATAACAACAATCTTGAACATGGGAGACATATAAATAATTGAGATAATCAAATTTTATACAACTAGTCTAGCCAGTTTTGAAACGTAAGCCATAGTTATATTTTACAATAGTTGTATATTTTCTTCAGAATCCATTAAGTCGAAACTTAATGCTAACCTGGGCATAGATTGAAGTTATAAAACATAGTATTTTATTACAAAACACAACTTTGAAAATAAGTTAGTTACAATAATTGTGTCTTTAAAACATATTAAGCCAGCTGAAAAAGGGAGACAAATCTTTACCAACATTTTGGAACTATTGTATATTAGGAATATGTCATCCACAAACATAATAAATGTAAGAGACGAACAATTTAGCATGTCCAATTATATTAACTTTATGATGTATAGACTATAATAATCTTTGGTTGATTATGTACAACTCTCTCTCTCTCTCTCTCTCTCTCTCTCTCTCTCTCTCTCTCTCTCTCAGTACAGTACTTTAACCCGGCATTAAATACAGTTATGTACAGTTTTAGACGCATGAAGTAGTCTCAAGTGTTTGGGCAGTCTACCTTCATTTACTCTCCATAAAGAGTGAACTATTTTGTTATAGTAAATGATTGTTTGAAATAAATTCTAACAACATTACATCCACCATGTAAGTTGTTCATTACTATGATAGACTTATAAATAGAGACAACCAAACAAATTTGGTGTGCCTACTCCATACAGTTAATCTATATGATACAAAAATGTACAAAGTATGTTACTAGAAGAATTATCTCCTGCAACTCTGTTACGATGTAAACAATATAAGTAAAATCACACTTCATTAACTAAAGGATAGGGTAACGAATGTAGAGTTGAGAACCAGCTAGATATTAAGAGTATCAGTGAAGGGATGCGTAAGAGCATGCTTGGTTGGATTGGACATGTTGAGAGTATGGATGATTATAATTGGTAAATCTACAAATCTACATGTGAACGCGGAGTTAGCTGCACGGAGGGGTTAACCATGAAAGATGATGAATCAGTTTCTACAATCAGATCTAAAAATATAAAATAAATAAGTAAAATACTAACAAATATAACTAATATTATATTATACTACTAATAAAATACAGGAGCAGACTTGATTTGCATTTAACACAATTACTGGAGTTATCTTATAGATAGATGGCTTTACCACTCAGGCGGGAAGTTTCCAGATGCTTTCAATCAATATACTTCCCTCTACCGCCGAAACTGTAGTCTTGAGCAATTTGAAATTAGTCCCAATAGAATATTCCGCTCGAATTCTCCCTATAACAGGCTGCTTCATTCATTCTCCGCCTACTCTAACCTTGAAATAATCCCCTATACTTTCCTGCTTACAGCGAGCGGCGGGGCTCCGCAGCAAGTGCATTGTCACTTCCACTCTCTCCCTCTTTCCTAATTTTACACTCACGATAATGCCATGAAATAATTTGTTACAATATTAAGTTTTGTGTTTAGAAGAAAGTATAAGTTATGGCCTTTATATGAAATGAACCTCACATTCGTACGTACCTGGTATATAGCTGTCACAAATACATGCTAAAGTGGACCCCTTTTCCTTAAATTTCAGCTTCTAAAACACCTCTTGCTTAGAGCCGACTGATATTAGTATGGGAAGGAAGGTTAGTAGCTTGTGAAAGCGTCTGGCAACAAGCGGAATGGCTCGGTGCTACCAACTCAGCTGATAATACCAAAACGTATGGGTACGTTGTCCACAGTAAACGTAATTACCTCATGTCCACTCACTGACTCTTTGCAATCTCTCTCTCTTCGCCGCAATGTTGCATCTCACTCACTATTCTACCGCTATTACAATAATTAGTGTTCCTCAGAGCTCTCTCAGTGTATCCCACCCTCTCTATGTAGGTTATGTAGTACCGGTCTTCCAACACAATCCCACCCCTACTCTGTGCAACTCTCCAATCCAAGAATGAAACAATATTCCTAATCTGTCTTCTATTCAACAGCTGAGCTCTGGCACTCTCTCGCTGAATCCATCTTCCCCTCATCCTATGACTTAAATTTCTTCAAACTCTGTGTGTCCACGCATTTTGGCTCGAACATTCCTTGATTTTGGCCCTGTCACTCTTTCAACTCAAGGGGACCCACTCATCACAGGCAGTTCTGCCTTTTGTTTCCCTCATCCAACTAGAAAACAAAAAAACATCTTACATAGGACGTACCAATACGTCGCTGCAGTTAAAGGGTTAAAGAAAAACATAAAACTAAACTCTGCGGCTTTGAATTCTGAAATCGGTCATTAACCTCTTTGGTATGAACAAATAAGTATATTCACCTTTGACCATGACATGTGATTTGAAAAATATTTTGTCTGAAAAATGTATATTATTACCTTAACCAATGGAATTGGTATCCAAGTTTTGGTCATCATAATACAAATGTTAACATTAACTAGTAAAATGGATATGGTGTAACTATAGTACAAACTAAAAAAGAAGAAATAGTTACCATAATATGTGATTTTGACCTTTAAGTATACAATTACATTTAGTCTGACCATTGCAATGACCAACCGAATTTGCTCATGAAATTTGGTGACAATCCAAGCGGTTTAGGAAGAGTTTAGGGGCCAATAATAAATAATATGTGTTTAAGTTTTGACCTTGACCTTTGGCATTAAATATTTGTAATAATTATATATATATATATATATATGAAATTTTGACCAATATATTATTTGTTAAAAACAATTAACTTGTTAAGTTTGCTGAAATTTAAGTATTTTTTTAAATATATTCTGATAGATAACTTTTTACTTTGACCTACAACCTCGGCCTTTATGCAGGATTATATGTTTTGTTTGTGTGACTATTGCAATGGAAAACCAAATAAATGAGCCTAATTTGATAAAAATTCATTGGTTACTTTTGGAGATATTAAAGGAATAGTTGACCTTGACCTTTGACCTTAATAATGACCTTTACAGCATTTGTATACAAATTAAACATTGTAATGTTCATATAAAATACAAGTAACTAAGCAAATTGTGTAAAGCTTACATGAATAGTAAGGATAATGATATATTGACATCAAATTTGACCTGGACCATTCAAATGGATATTTTTTTTCTTGTATGATCTTGATCTACATATTTTGAATATATATGATAAGACTTGTGAGAATCTAACACTTATGAATTACTAGTAAAAAATATAATTTGTCATGTGACCTTGACCTTAACCATTTATTATCTGAAATTTGGTCAACATATAATTAATATCAATTGCAACTAGTACAGTGAAAATGGTAGTCTGAGTAAAAAACAAAAACAAACAAATTTGTTGTTGTTGTACATATTGACAAAATGTTTGAACTTGACTTTTAATTATAGAAAACAAAATATCTGATCATGGCATTAACTAACTGGATATGCCTGTGACATTAGATACAATTCATTGAACGGTCTAGGAGCCATTTCCGGACAGACAGACATACTACAGACGGCAAACAGGCTGCGTGGCGGTGCACAGTATACGGACGGGATATGGTATATGCGAGTCCAGTCTGCATATGTCGAGATGAAAATCTAACAAATAATGAGACATACCTGAAGAGGGACTCTTGGAATGCCGTCATTAGCACATGAGACAGAAGCGTATCCCTTATAGATCACTCAGTCTGTAAATCTTATGAATGTATGGATAGTACTTATGATCTAAATCTCCACCCCTCCCCCACCCAATTTCTTATAACTCAAGACAAAATATTAAAGTAATCGTGCTTATTTTTCTACCACGTGGAAAGGGTCAATCAGTAAATACTATAGATGTAAACATTTTCACTCCAATTGCTCAACTCCTCCCAGATGTACAAGATACTGTAATAGGAGTCAGAATGTCTAAATTCATCATCATTATTAGACTATAGAGGGGACGAAATTCATGGTCAGAATCTTCTTAACAGTGAACCCGTTAAACAGAGCACTATTCGTTCTTTCAGTCTTGTTGCACACGGCCAAGACATTGATATTGTATGCCCAATTGTTAATTAATGTTTGTATCACAAACAATTATTGAATCGAAATGTAATATTTGCTACCCGCATTCACTATGTGGGGCGGTAAATAAAGGTTATACAGTCATGTCAAGTTTCTCCCAACATTCATTTTCCATCTTCCCTTAGTCATACTCGCCGTGAAACCAAAGTGATAATAAAACTGGCCAATAAAATAGCTTGGCCTAATATATGTGTGACTGTCTACTTATATGAGAGAGAGAGAGAGAAAGAGAGAGAGAGAGAGAGAGAGAGAGAGAGAGAGAGAGAGAGAGAGAGAGAGAGATGTGTGTGGTATATATTGCAGTCATTCTGGCTGTTTAATATAGCTGAGACTTAAAGCTGTTCACGCTTGATGATTTAATTTTCCCTTAATTATCTGTTAGCACATGTATACGGACGGGAAGAAGACTAAATACATTTAATAAAAAGAAAAACAGGTCTGATATTAAAATTATTGTTAATAATTTATATTCATTATATCGAAATTTCGGAATTAAAAAATTAAAAGACTCATTGAAAGGCCTACAAAAGAAAAGTTTTGCTCCTTTTATAGAAAATATTCTAAATAATAAACATAATTTCACAAATAAATTTAAGAATATAGTCTTTGCTTTTATGGGATATATTAGAGCTAATTCTAAGAAATCCAAAGATAACCGTATTAAAGATAAAGTCATGTCCACTTTAAATTATTCCTCTAAAATTTTAGACAAAATTAATGTTAACAGTCTTATTAATTCAAAGAAAGTTAAGTCCATGTTACCAGATGGTTGTAAAGATTTCAAACCATTAATAGTGTATTCATATGAACGACCTGTTGGGTCTATTATTTGTAATTATAATAAAGTTTTAGGAAATCTTTCAGATAATGATATTTTCAATAATAATAAATGCGTGTGTGAAAGAGTCATGGATATGCCAGCTAGCAGACGTGATGCACTAGCAAAGTTCATTTATAGTCCGATATGTCACATATTAACATGTGATGTAGAACTAGTTAAACATTTTGCAAACGACAAATTAGCGGAGCTATGTCGTAAAGGGTTTAAATTTAGAATAGGGAGTAATAAAGTAACATGGGACATAATTTTAAAAGATATTGTTTTTTCAGTCAATAAATTAAAAGATAAATTGTTAAAAAATGCGTGCTGCAATGCAAGAGAACTAGAAGCATGGTCTAAATTATTAATTAAGTTAATTAGAAATAAAATTTCTCGCTTAAAAATGAATTTAATCTTTCAGATTTTATAGACTATAATTATAATAAGCTTAAAGCTGATTTAATAAATTTACATAAACATTTTGTAATCACTACAGTAGATAAAGCCAGCAATAATTATAGCTTCACATGTAAGAAATTTTATCTTGAAAATATGAAAAAAGAATTAGGTATTAAGGGTAACATATTACGTAAAATATTTGCGGTAATTCTGTTTATGAAATTCAAAATAATCTGAATATTGATAACTTAATCGATGAACATACCAAGAAAAATATAATATTTGATATTAAACTTTCTGATAAGAACAAGTGCATTGCAAAATTATACATGTTACCTAAATTTCATAAAAGACCTTATAAATATCGCTTTATTGCCGGAGCAAAATTTGCTACCACTAAAACTCTATCAGAACAAGTCGTAAATTGCTTAAAATACATTAAAAGTACTCATAAAAGATATTGTAATACCATCATGAAAAGAACTGGCATTAACTATTATTGGAGTGTTGACAATTCGTTAGAAGTTATTGATAAAATAAATACCATGCCGAAAGTTACCTCGGTACATAGCTTCGACTTTTCAACTTTGTATACCAATTTGCCTTTAGATTTAGTATATTCAGAGCTTTGCTTTATTATAGATTTGCACTTTGACAGGTTCGTTAGGAATGGTAATTATTTCATAAATGTTTATACATATTTTAATAATGCATCACTTAGCTCTACTCCCACTAGTTCTGTATATTTTGATAGAACTAAACTTAAAGATGCCCTTAAATTCCTCCTTTTCAATACTTATGTTAGATTCGGGCCGTACATTTTCAAACAAATATTAGGAATTCCTATGGGTGGAAATGCTAGCCCTTTAATTGCAGACTTATTCTTGCTTGCTTTAGAATTTAAATATATAAAAGACTTAGTTGACAGTAGCAAGAAAAATAAAATTCCAGAAAAATTAGCACTTGCTAAACTGTTAAGTAATAATAGTAGATATATTGATGATATTCTTGTTTGCAATTCGTTAAATTTTAATCAAGTTGCTAAACTTATTTACCCTAATTCTATTCCCCTCACACAATGTAACGTAAATTATAAAGTTGAAATTTTTCTTGATATAAATATAGAGATTGTTAATGAACAGTGCATACTTAAAGTATATCACAAAGTTGATGATTTTAATTTTAACGTAATAAACTTTCCTTTCCCTAGTAGTAATATCGATAGTAAAATAACTTATAATTGTTTTTATTCCCAATTAATAAGATTTTGTAAAATCTGCACTAAAGTAGATGACTTTTGGGCTAGAGCTAGGTTACTATACAGACTCTTAGTGGACAGAGGTTTTGAGGTAAGTAAATTGTTCCATAAATTTAATCTTTTTAGGGTCAATTATTGTGACTGTATTCTAAAATTTGACATCAATAATTTTAATCAAGCATTTTTAACTTGAAGTTTCTTGTATAACCTCTGCTTACTTTTTGTCTGTATTTATTGTTTATCTTTTTCTTTTTCTATTATTATTATTATTATTAATATTAATATTGATGATTTTTTAAATTTAAATTGTTCTTGTTAAAAGAGTACTCTTTGTTTAAATCTGTTGTTACTTCATATTTTGTAATTATTTGTCTTTATATTATATGTATTCATTGTCGATAGTATCAATTGCTTACTTTTGCGATTTCCTTAGTTTATTTGTGCTATAAATGTAGGTTATTTGTAGGGTAGTTATTGATAGGGATCACTTGAGGCATGCTATGCTTACAGGTACCTACCCGATAGCACTATCGTTAGTGAGTGCTGTACTGTATTTTATATATTATTTTGTAATAGTATAGATATCTTATCAATATTTGTATTTTGTACTATTTTAATGTCTTGTCATGTTGCAAATTTGATTTTAAATAATATTTTGACATTTAACATATAGTTTCTTTATTCATGCAGAGTTTAGTAAAATTTGCCAGAACGTCCCGGACTTCCCAAACTTGACTACTTCCTTTAACGTGACGCTAGTGCGTTGTTATATGTGCGATTAGTTTGCTTGGGAAACAGATTAACTTGCTCATGTAGTAATGTACACCCTATGTGGTGGATTGTGTTCTTTTATTTAATAATTTTCATTTTAGTAAACGTTGTTTCCACATAGCGATTTTGATAATTTAATTTGACTTTATATTGTCCTTGTCCCAATTTTGGTTTGTTTAGTTTGCAAGTTTTACATTTTAATTACTAAATGTATTACTTCATTTTGAGCCTAAAGTGAGTTTTTTTCCCCTCTCATCTTTCCTTTTTCTGACTGCAAATATAAAGTGTCTGTAACACTATTAATCTCCAGCGTGTTTCTCCTTCATGCTCTTCCTTGTCCTTTGATTTTTCATATAATTAAAGTGACATACAAAATGGTGTCCTACCTAGCTTATTTTAGTCCCCTTATAGTTTATCTTATTCTACCTCTCTAAACTCAACCAAGCTGCTCAGCAATGCGGTCCTTTGCCACGGTCATTTCAAAGTCTAGGTCTCTCATCTGTGTCCTCTGTAACGGGGAGGACTTTGCGCCCATAAGACATAAGTGCATATTTGAGAAGAGAGAAGGCGAGCGGGCATCTCCTCCATGTAATGCCTTGATTTATCTCAGCTAATCTGGGATAGAATAGACTTGATGAAGATCCCATTCCTCCCGACGATGAACAATCCAGTGGAGTAAAGCTCTCATGTTCAAAATACTTTCTTTATAAGATCGTTTCTTCTCATTTTCGTTTATCATATATGCTGCCTTCAGTCCTCGATTGCAATATGTTTGTGCTCTTGGGTTGAATATTCTGATGTCGAAAAATGCACGCTATCCACTCGTCCAAAAAGCTTGAGCACTTACAGTACGTCCACTCTTGCTTTATTATGAACATAATAAGATTAAGAACATGATTAGATTAATATCCAGTATTCGAGAATGGATAATAAGTCGTAGGCGTGTGCATAAACCTTTAACCGTCCTGGTGGTGTAATGGTTAAGGTGGCAAAATATGTGTGTGATAACCCGGGTTCGAATCCCGGTGGATCATATATACTTTAATTAATTTCATTGGGGGTGTGGTGGTGAGATTAATAAAAATAATATTATTAGTAGGTTTAGGGATATTTCTTCGAGAGGCCGGTCTATATGATCTGTGCCCCATGAATATTCTTTCCTCTCACTTAAACAGTAGGCTACCATAGTGCGGTTGGGAATATGAACATGATTAGATTAATATCCAGTATTCGAGAATGGATAATAAGTCGTAGGCGTGTGCATAAACCTTTAACCGTCCTGGTGGTGTAATGGTTAAGGTGGAAAAAATATGTGTGTGATAACCCGGGTTCGAATCCCGGTGGATCATATATACTTTAATTAATTTCATTGGGGGTGTGGTGGTGAGATTAATAAAAATAATATTAGAAGTATTTGCAGTATTGTGGGCCAAGCGTTGTCCGTCCATAGGCATGTCAGGTTCGATTCTGACATCATGGAATTTGTTCAGTGATATCTCGTGCTTCGTCATGCCGGATACAGATGAATCCTCCTCTCTTACAGCTCCTACAGTGGCCCAAGCTGCTTATTATACCACTACACATTTTAGCGGTAGGTTCGAAACTGGCCACACATACCTCAAGGCTATGGCATCATTGAAGCATTTATCCTTGATTGGTGATAAAGTTAGCCAATTTGAGGCCCCTGTACATGCGCCATCTCAACTTTCATTTTCAGTTCTTCACTATATTCAGTCTTAATTTGTTCTAGGTTATGATTGTGTCTTTCTTAAATGGTCTTTGTAATTTCATTCCTTGCGTTACGTTGTTCAGCTTCGTCTACCTCATCATTTTAATTTTGCTCTTGTATTTTTTCTATCAGAGAAGTTGTTAGTTTAAGGGAATGTTGGTGCTCGTAGCGTGCAGCCTCCACTGGATTTATGGTACACATACCTCTAAACCTTGGTGGAGAGCCAATAGCTCTCTTAGCACTTGTGTGGCACCTTGCCTCTCTGTTAAAGCAGGTATGAATGCTCCGCTGATTACTTCTTCCAGTGGTTGGATCATCAGTCCAATCCCAGGCACTGTTCTTGTCTAGCTGTGCTTATAACACCATATTATGTGAAAGCAGTATATGCAGCACGGGGCTCGTATATCGCAATGTTTGCCAGAGTTTTCACTGCTTATACCTATTCCTCTACCTTTGTTCGTACATAGACTCTCCTGAATTTCTCTGCGCCTATTTCCGCTTCCAAATGGCGTTGACCCTCCCTTGTAATGTTCACTCCTGTCCCATAATAAAACTTCTTCGTACTGGTCTTCTTTCACAAATAGTACAGATTGACTTGGATTAGGATGGCCACCCCCAGCTATGGGGTATATGCCTGAGTATATACGTATATATACAGAATGGTAACCAATGACTAAACCAACCGATTGTACTTTCCGCCACCATTGTTTGAGATCCGTTATGCTTCTTGCACCTGTGAGGTCATCAGCATATGCCACTTGTTTTGCCCAGGTTTCATCATGATATATTTTCTGCTGAAGAATAGATAGTGCCAGAACGTACATTGCCATTACCACAGGATCTCTTTTGTGTTGTTCCTTCATTCAGTTTGAGAATACTTATTTATTCCTCCAATATGCTTCCCACTATATACAAGTTAGCTGGCCCCTTATACGTATTTTCTATATACTTTGCAAAACTATGGCATATGATCTTGATGTTGTGAATAGCTGCCTCCATATTAATGGAATAATGGTTCTAAAGGCATTTGTAGCATCCACTAGTAGAGCTGCTTCACAATCTTCCTCATCATGCATCCCCCCCCCCTCCCGATTGCATGTATTGCTGCTTCTCCTGCTTGCTGTCGTGCACATACCTATAAATTACCCAATGCTCTCTGTATGTGCACATACCTGCATGTTACCCACTGCTCTTTGTACATCTTATCCAAATACATACAGTACATGATTGTTTTTCCTATAATCCGTCTAAGAACTTCCCCAACGTCTACTGGTTTGACTCCTGGATTCTTACTATAAGGAAACAGACGACATGCTGTCAGAGCTTTGATGTTCATGCGTGGTAATGATGCGAGTTTCTTCCCAAGCATTGCTATTGCTTCACAAAGGTCGCTCGCGGCTGAACCAAACTTGTTTTGACTTAGGAAGATCCTCCAAGTCTTAGCATCTATAACTGACGGAAGCGCCCCTCCCTGTTTTCAGGGCCTTTTTCCATATGAGGTCTCCATTTATATTCTCATATATCACCTGGTCTGGAGGAACATATTCCCCTTATAAATTGGCCTCATCACTTGCTGGTTTTGCTTCTGGGTGTTTCTCCTTGAGCAGGTCCAAGATTAATTGATTCACTTCGAGCAGCCCACTTGAGGCTTCCCCCGAGACTGTTCAAAATTCCTTTCTCTTGATTTATATATTTTTTTTCCATCAGAGACTTTTTTTTTTTCTGATACTATCAATTTACAATTAGTATCAATGAGAAAAAGGGATGCAACTAGGTTTTACGAGTTGTGTTTATCATTTATAATGTATCCTGGCAATTGCTCCCCCGACAATTGTGCCCCCGGGTAACTGCCCCGTGGAAAATATTCCGCACGGGACATTTGCCTCCCCGTATAATTGCCTCCCCCCCTCCCCATCTTTGCACCCCAATAATGGAAATAGTATTTTTTTTTTGTGGTTAGGTTAAATGATGCTATAAATATGTTAAGATTTTATGATGGGAAATATTAGGATGGAATATTCTAGAATAGGCTAGGTTTCATGGAAGGCAGAATATAACAGGATAACAGAGAATAGGCTGAGTAGGCTTTAACACGCTAGGCTATAATAGCACAGCATAGCAAACAATATAGAATATGTGACCGTAGCGTAGGATCGGTTAGATAAAGACATTTTAGGTTAGGTTAAATATAGCTAAGTTAGCGAAGGTCATACGTGTGAACAATTATCATGTTCATTAATTTACGTTTTCCTAATTGCAATGGATAACAACTATGCATTTTATACTTGCTTTTTTTTTTTTTTTTTTTTTCTTTTTTTTCTTTTTTTTTGGGGGGGGGGGGGGGTTGTCCTGGACCCATTCATGCTAAACGTAAATGAGATACAGATCGGCATGGTATTTTTTATATATTCCTTACATCATCTAAATATGTCTTTTCGTCCTCTCTTCATCCAATATCCTTCTACTCGTGAAAACTCATATAATAAACATTTATTTTCCTTACACACTTTTCTAGTTCCTCCTACTTCTCTTGGTCGTCATCCTTCTATATCGTCTGCCCCCTGTTCTCCTAGTTTGTCTTTACTGTCACCTATTTATTTTTATATTCCTGTCCTTATCCTCATTCCCTTCTTACCTTTACTCTTCTTCTGTCTTTATTCCCCACCTTCTCCTCCTAATGCTAACCTTTTTTAAGATCTTACTCTTCCTTTTCCTTCTGTTTTCCACCACCTTTTTCTTTTCCTTGTACTCTACTTTATCCATGTCTTACTCCTCCTCTTCTTCTCTTCCGCTCCTCGTCCCCTCACATCGGCCATTTGCTATATAAGCTTCCGTGTCTCCCTCTTTTATGACGGAGCCGCGCGTGATGGCCGATGGGGGGCACTGAAAGGAGGCAGAGTGTGTGTGTGTGGGGTGGGGTGGGGGGTGGGGGGGGGGTAGAGAGAGGTGGCCGAAAAATAGAAAGGGGGATCTGTAGGAATGAAGGGTTGCTCTTAGTGATAGAAAAATGGAAGCTCAAAAAACAAAGAGAGAGTGAGATTAACGAAAGAAAGAAGGGGGTTTCAAAGGTTATGAGGGATTCTCAAAGAAAAAGCGGCAGAAAAAAGCGGCAGAAAAAAAAAGGGGGGACGTTGAATGGAGCTGAGAGAAACGGAAGGTATTTTTACAAAGGAGGTTCTAATTGGAAGGAATAGGTTGCGAAGGAAAGGGGTAGCCTTTGATATGAAAATGGGTAGCTGCAAAGGGTAGAAGAAGGCGGGATGAGAAAAAGCGGTGATCTGAAGAAAAACAAACTAAATAGGCCAAAAATGAGAGGAAGCGTTGACACACAGAAAAGAAGCAAGGTCCATAATAAGAGAAAGGATACATGTGAAAAGTATGTAATACAGAGAAACAAAAAATATGTCTCACAATTGTTTTTATTCATACCTAGTAAGTTGTAAATTCAGGTTTGAGACAGGGGTGTGTTCTGGCGCCCACACTGATCAGCACTTGTATGGACTGGTTACTGGGCCGGACAGTCGGGCGGAGTCGCTGCGGAGCAGATATTGGCAAGTTCAGGATCACAGATCTTGACTTTTCAGTTGACGCAATAATCCTAGCGGAGATATTAGGTGTTCTCTGACTGGCTCTTGAGGCACTACATGAGCAGTCAGAGCCGCTAGGTTCAAAGGTCTTCTGGACTATGGACTCCAAGAATTTGGTGACTTATTGGATGATGCAGTGCATACTGTTCATGCATGTGGTGAGGACTTGGAGATCTTGGATAAATTTACTTTACTTATCTTGGTTGGATGATCCATAATAGTTATGAGTCGGGCTATGATGCCAATCGTCGCCTCAGCTTAGCATATGGAGTTATTGATTCATTCAACAAAAGTATATAGCGTTGTTGATACCTGTGCAGAAGGATGAAACTGTGGATCTTAAGTCGCTGGTGCTCCCTGTCTTATAATATGGATGTGAGACATGGACACTTAATAGCGAGTTGAAGAGACACATCCACTCCTTTGGTACTAAATCTCTTTCGCAGGATCATGGGCTATCGATGGAATAATTATGTCTCAAACCAGCGACTACTCCATGAAACTGATTGAAGATAATGTTAGTTGCATGGTCTGTGAACGCCAACATCGGCTATATAGGCATGTGGTTCAGCTCCCTAAAGCAGACCCTGCTCACCAGGTGGTCTCTACAGCAGATAACCCTGAGTGGAGGAGGCCTAGATGAAGACCACGGAACTTATGGCTGAGGCATGTCAGTCAATCATGCCCGAGAGGATCCCCCGGAGTGGAGTCGGAGGGTGAGCGCGGTTATGCGCTGTTACGGCGTAATTGATTGATTGAAGTTGTAAAAACACACTTCCTTCAACAACAAAAATACCTGTTCCTATTATTTTAAAACCTTCATACACCGTGCAGCCACTCTAAAATAATCTCTCTAACATATTCTATGGAACTTCGTTTATAGTCGCCCCTTCACATGATAAATAAAATATGGACGTAGATGGGAACAGGGGACGTCATACATTGGGGAGGGGGTTGAAAAGGAAGAAATTAGAAAGAGAAAGACAAAAGAAAAGAAGTCGAAATAAATTGAAGAAATTATTTGGAAAGAGGATTACTAAAGTGAGAACAAAGGAATCTGAAAGGGGCGAAGAGAGCCTGATAGTGGTGAAGTATATGCAGAGATGTTAGAGGGAGAAGAACTGTAATTGGGTAGGCGATTAAAGAGTTCTAGGAATATTGTGATTGGGTAATGAGTCAGGTGTAATGAGGTGAAAATGGTTACAGGGCTACATTGCAAGAACATGGGATGGTATGCTAAAAGAACTTGGGATGGTATGCTAAAATGTGTGAAATGCGAAAGGGGTGAACGTCAAGTGCAATGATAAATGCTAGAAGAGAGAAAGGGTGAACACGAATGATGGGATAATGATAATGATAATGATGCATGTTAAAAGGGTGATGGGCTACTACAATGTAGCAAAGGATACATTTCTTATGAAGAACAATATCATATCAAGCCATGAAGTTTAAACAGGGACAGAAATTGGCAGTTAAAGATGTTAAAGTCCAACAAAATGGTGGAAGGATGACGCACAGGTGGACATTTTGAGCTGCAGCTTAAGAGGGCCACGAGTGCCGGTGGAGGATCTAGGTTAGGTCTCAGAAGGTCATTGTGTTTATATCTTAATCAGTTGGATAAATGTTTCTCGTTAGCCACTGGTACGGAATTAATCAAGAGGATGTATGCTAACATACAGGATTAGGCACAGCATTAATTTCGAACACACGCTACCAGTTGTTTCATGACTGGCGATATTCCCACTATACTTTTGGTATAATCTAAAATTCGTTCACATCATATTACTTTTAATAATAAGAAGCATCACATAATCTACCGCCAAACTGAAGTACAGTATTTAATCATAGAAGCATGTTTTCATAAAATGAAAAATCATAAAAAGTCAACTATAATATTTGTTAGTACAATATGGTTTATCCATAAAATATTTATATGGGAGAACATTTATTCATTATTGAAAAGCAGTACTGTAGTAAGGTAACGCTGAGAAACCGCTCGCACAACTGTTGAAACCACACGTAACCTTTAATGCATGTAAATGTTTGACTATTTTATTAACAGAATGTTGCAGCTATTCATTTTAATCAGCTTTCCAACGGACAAATCTGGATTACAATTAATCACCAATAGGCCATACAATTAACCGTCGTCAAAATTAACACCATATTGTACAATTAACTTATAGAAATTGACGAAAATATTTATCTCGTTTATTGGGAATCATCTACAAAATTCGTGATAAACTGCCCAAACTTGCCTTAAGAATTACATACTTTTCCTTAATCTATCCTCACCTTTTCTAATGTAACAGTCTCTGTTCTTCTGCTTATAAATCTAATCTCCACCCGCTCTTCATAATACACAAGACAATTGTAAGGACTATAACGTATAGTACGAGACTACAACACAGTGACCCACTCTGTGCACAGTTAAGTATTCTTAATTTGTTTTTATTATTAATTATTTTACTGCTATTCTTGTTTTTAAGTATCTTAATAATCTTATATCCTGTCCTATTCAATTTCACTCCAATGATATACAGCAGTACAATCTTAGAAACAATAATATGTTACGGACTCCCCTCGTGCATTCCACCCAAAACCAAGTATCTATTCAAAGTAGTCAACTATGGAATTCACTCCCTCCAGCCATAAGGGAAGTTAACACCCTAGCTACACTTAAATCAAAATTATAGAACTTGTATTTATCCCTTTATTCACAAGATTAAGTTAAACAAATAGCAAAACAGTCTAACCCTATAGATGAATAGATAGGTATTTCTATCGTAAGGTGTGTGTTTGTGTGTGTGTGTGTGTGTGCGCGACATTCTGGTTTTAATATGATAACATTCCTTTACAGTCCTACTTATCACTTATTACCTTGTGCGTATGTATGTTTCTACACATTATTGTTTAACTGATTTTAATTAATACTAGTCTGACAGCACCATTGTTTTACTAGGTGCCTGCTGGAAAGCCTTGGCTTAGCGGGCTCAGCTCTTAATGTATAAATTCACATTGTGCATATATTTATAATGTACATATTTGAGTTAAATAAATAATTTGAATTTGAATATTCACGAGAAATTACATAAAATTAAGAAAGAAACTCAATTAATTGATAGTGCTAAGCACATAGGTTGTGGAAGCAGAGGCAAACTTGAACATGCTGATGACTATCATGGAAAGCTATATGAGTATAAATAAGATTACTGGTAGGTACTGGTATATGAGTATAAATAAGATTACTGGTAGGTACTGGTATATGAGTATAAATAAGATTACTGGTAGGTACTGGTATATAGTATAAATAAGATTACTGGTAGGTACTGGTGTATAGTATAAATAAGATTACTGGTAGGTACTGGTATATGAGTATAAATAAGATTACTGGTAGGTACTGGTATATAGTATAAATAAGATTACTGGTAGGTACTGGTATATAGTATAAATAAGATTACTGGTAGGTACTGGTATATGAGTATAAATAAGATTACTGGTAGGTACTGGTATATAGTATAAATAAGATTACTGGTAGGTACTGGTATATGAGTATAAATAAGATTACTGGTAGGTACTGGTATATAGTATAAATAAGATTACTGGTAGGTACTGGTATATGAGTATAAATAAGATTACTGGTAGGTACTGGTATATGAGTATAAATAAGATTACTGGTAGGTACTGGTATATAGTATAAATAAGATTACTGGTAGGTACTGGTATATAGTATACATAAGATTACTGGTAGATACTGGTATATGAGTATAAATAAGATTACTGGTAGGTACTGGTATATGAGTATAAATAAGATTACTGGTATATGAGTATAAATAAGATTACTGGTAGGTACTGGTATACCTTTTGATACCTTTTGATGTGTTCGCCACTCTTCTAGCGGCACCAAGGAGCGCGACGCCCCTCGTTATGGGTGGTGATTTGGTGCAGTAGACTGTTTGAAGCGACAGCTCGCTCCCTTGCGAGGATGGGCTCGTCTGGCACTTTTTGCAGTTCGACATCTAGGGCTCTCTTGAAGTTGTCTAACGAGATGTCCCTCATGTCTCTTACTCGCCGTGGGAGTTTGTTGAAGAGACGTGGGCCTCTGTGTGAAAACCAGCCCTCTCGCAGAGAGCCCATAGCACCCCTGTTATTCATCCGGGGGATTTCGCATTCCCAGCCTCTCCTATCACTGAATTTCATGACTATCGGAGTATGTAGGTTTGGTACTAAACCCTCTGCGATTTTCCACGTGTATATTATTAGGAAACGTTCTCTTCTACGTTCCAGTGAGTACAGATTCAGTGCTCTAAAACGCTCCCAATAGTGTAGATATTTTTATCGAACTTATATGCGAAGTGAAATTTCTTTGTACACTCTCTACGTCATTTATTTCACCTGCTTTGTATGGGGATGTTAATACGCTACAGTATTCAAGCCGCGGTGGCACTAGAGATTTAAAGAGCGTTATCATAGGCAATTCACCGCGTGTTTTAAAAGTACGCAGAATCCAACCCGTTAGACGTTTCGCAGCCGCCACTTTGACCTGGTTATGTACTTTGAAACCCATATTTTCAGACATTAATACCCCAAGGTCTTTCACACTGTCTTTCCGTTATATTATGTGGCTAGATTCTGTTAAGTAATTTGTAATTTCTTTAACACCATTATTATCTCCGTACCGTATTAATTGGAATTTTTCCTCATTGAATTGCATGTTGTTTTCCCTGGTCCACTGGAACACTACATTCATGTCTTCCTGCAGTCGGCCCGTGTCCTCTTGTGTGTTTACTATCTTGCTTAATTTTGTGTCATCAGCAAAAGACGACACCGTACTGTGTCTGGTGTTGGTATCTATGTCGCAAATTAGTATGAGGAACAGAAGGGGCGCTAGCACTGTTCCTTGGGGCACTGAACTTTTGACATCCGAAGGCTCAGATGTGACTTGGTTTACTGCTACTGATTGTTTTCGGTTTACGAGGAAATTGTATATCCACCGTCCGATTTTCCCAGTTATACCTTTTGCTTTCAGTTTGTGGGCTATTATACCATAGTCACATTTATCAAATGCCTTAGCAAAATCGGTGTAAATGACATCCACGTTTTTCTTTTCTTCTAGCGCTTTAAGAATTTTGTCATAGTGTTCCAAAAGTTGTGAGAGACATGATCTTCCCGCTCTGAACCCATGTTGACCGGTGTTGTGTAGTTCATTTGTCTCCATGAATGTTGAAATTTTGCTTCGCAGGACTCGCTCGAAAACTTTAATGATGTGAGAGGTTAGAGCTACCGGGCGGTAGTTTTTTGGTAGTGCTTTACTCCCTCCTTTATGCAGTGGGGCAATTATTGCGTTTTTCAAGCTATCTGGTATGTCACCAGTGTCTAGACTCCTTCTCCACATTATAGCCAGGGGTTTTGAGAGGTTTTCCTTACATTTCTTATTTACATTTGGATCGAATTCCATGAGTCCGGGCCTGGTGCCGAATGGGATGGCATGTTGGAAATGGCCTGTTCTATGTCTTTTGGACCGAAATCAATATCCAGCATCTGAGGGGTTTCCGTGGAGGAGGTTTCCATGAAAAATATATTTTGGTCTCTGATGACTTTTGTTTCATCAGGCTCACTGAATGCCATTTCATACTGCCTGCTTCCATTCCCTAGGGCACACTGAATAGGTTTATAGGAATGATACCATAAACATGACATTCTTAAGCTGTAGCCTACTATTGTACACTTATATTATATTCGGGCAGAATAAAGTAAAATACAAAGTAAATTTCCTCAAAACAACTCGGGATAGTCTACGATAACTTTCCCCTTCATGCCAAAATCCTAAACGGATATAATGCACACATATATTATACACAGTTTATGTTCTAACCATTTCCCGGCGAAATTATTCTACTTAAAATAGAATCCTTTGAAATCAATGAATTAATTCAAAGTTCATACAGTGCCCCTATAATACTTTTCGGTTTTACCTTAACGGAAAAAGATTTCATTCGAAAACAAGCAGAAGGAAATTCCTGTTACACTGCAGTTTGTCTGCATTATTGTTTGCGAATGCTGGCAAATATATAATACACAAACAGAGGGAAAATCGTGTTCCTTGTTTCCTAATTTATTGTTTTCCATTCAGCTTGCAAGCAATAAAATACCAATAAATAATTAATAAGTATACAGTATGTCATATTTCATAAAATACAGAGCCACACAATTCGGAGGTCACGAGTAAGCCATGAAGATTTGCTGAAGATGAGAGTAGTCACAAGTTAACTCTTTAACTTTAGTCATGCTACACATAGACGATTTGATTCAATATTATAAAGACAGATGAGGTATCTAGTTTTTTAAATCTTCATTAATCTCTTTGTGTATGAGAGGATGCTCATAAGCTTTGAACAAAGATCACCAAGATGAATTTACAATAATGCTAAACTCTTCTTGAACATTCACCACAAACAAATCAATGGTAAAACGTTTTGATATGTTTCTTACCCGTCAATAATTTATAGCAATGATTACTTTAAATATTCATGATATTTTGTTATACATAAATATAACTTGTAGAGCTGAAACTTGAAATTAATAATTGCTATATGCAAAGAGCTTAAATCCTTATGAACTAACATATACAGTATATGTATAGATAGAGATCACATTGACGAGATAAATTAAAGTATATATAGATGATTGTACAGTATTATAGCAATATGCATAAGTAGGTGGAAGGTAAGTGGGCGATAAGGCATGTCCAAGAGACTTGGTAAACCGTGGGATCAGCGGTATTTTCCCAAACCAGTTTGGGTATGGTTTGTCCTGTCTTCATTTCACTTTCCAATATTCATTAATTATCTCAATTGTACTTCCAGTCCTATTCACTCATATGCTGCTAACTCTACCTTGCACTATTTAATTTGTTTTGCACAACGAACCAGCATGGAATTACTCCAAAACTAACGTGATCAGGCCATAGCATGCCTATCTTCTGAGCTGTCAACTATTATTGATTGAGGCAGAGAAAAGCTTCTTACTTTCAATGCTTCCAAAACCAATTTTTCCATCTATCTACCCATCATAATCTTCCACACGACTATCCTTCACTTTCAACAATGCACGCATCAACTCTTCATCTTCTACCATTCATTACTCCTTCCATTCGTCTATACATTAGGCTACCATAGCGCAGTTGGAATATATGTACTGTACAGTATACGACAGAGCTTGTTGTCATGGCCTGAGGCTATGTGTTAGTTCACTTATCTTTTAATAGATGGCCCTTTAATCGCTTCTAATAAAAGGGGGAGGGGTTAATATAGAGGTTGGAAGGAGGAGGAGTCAAACGTGTGTGTGTGTGTGTGTGTATGTATGTGTGTGTGTTCTAGAACAGCACGCAGAATAAGTTTATTTTAACATAAGTTACATAACACACAGGCTATATTATTAGATTAGCCCATGCCGGATCACAAATAAGTAACACACATCAGGTGTTGCATTATTTATGGAATATAATATACAGACAATCAAGTTTCTATCCTTCGAACTACCCTTTCCCCCCTCCTCCCCTTCTCTCTGCTGCCTTCCACTATCTCCCCCCTTCTCTCTCTTTCTCTCCCCCTTCTCTCTCCTAACCGAGTATATAATTTTCCTCATCATCGTGTTCAAAGCTGTCCATAAAAATTACTTTGGTGATTTAATAATACTGTTCTTTTTACCTTTAGTGACTCAATTTTTAACTCGTATTCTATTCTTTACCTTATACAATGTGTTATAGAAAATAAATATATATGCTCCGTTGCAAAACACTTCAAGTTGCCAACCTTGGCGTCCTCGTTAGTGTGAACAATCGTATAATTATATACTGTATATAAGTAATTGAAACGGGATGTTACAATCCACGCATCAAGACAAGTTGGATCACATTGTAATCTAGCTTGGACCAAATTATAACCAAATATATATATCATAAAGACAAAATAATATCGGCTCAGTTAGAGAAAACACTTTAGATGAGCCGAAACGTGTTTCTTTGTAATAAAAACAAATTTTGATATTAGAGTTAATATTTTTGTCTTCCTTACAACTATTCACAGCACTGTGGTTGACCAATTCATAATCTACCTTAACATGTAATATGACACGCTATGATTATTGCATTATACTTTTCTCAGTGGATTCTTAATTACTAGCTTAATTACTGTGGCGTCCCATTATCAGTAAACAGTTTGGCGCTACCCATTGTAATGATTTACTATAAAGTAAGTCATCGAATTGAACAATTAACGATAATCCAAGCAATCTGGTTATGTTGTTTTAAAGTTGATATAAATTTTTTAGGCTTTTATATTTTTACTTCGAATTGTTTAAATTATCCTCCAAACATAATTAAAAGTATACTATAGCTCTGTGTATGTTACCTTGAATTTAATTTAATATGTATTATTTCACCATAATTATGTTACGGTGAACATTGGAAACACATACACATTATATAATAAATATGAAGGGTTCTTAAATGTAAACATTTACAATTTATATTTATTCAATCAATATGATCTCCACCCACAAGCTGCATCAACTACCTCCTGTATTCTCGTTGGAGCTGATATAAAAACAAATCAACTTATATTAGGGCGGCGACGGTTCCCCCCCTGCCCCCCGATCCCACTCCTCCCGCCCTTTCCAATCCTAACCTGGACCACATTCCACTCCATAACATGATGGCCCACAAAATCTCTATTGGGTTCATGTCACACACCCTTGTGGACCAGCTAAACCCCGGATAGGGTCAGGTCAGGTGAAGGTATTGAAGGATAAGCCTTTACAACGGCACCTCGTAGTTACTTTCTACTTTTTCTATTTACTGAAGAGTGTAGATCGGGGAGAAGGGGTGTTGGAGAGAGACGAAGTTGTTGTAGTGGCTTTGTTATGTGTGTTATTAGTCTGTATACGTCGTAAGGCTCAGGATGGCCATGACACGCGCTGAAGACAGCAGCATTTCCTCAATAATGCTAATACCTTTTCTAGTTTGCCTGGACCAGTGTGTGTGTGTGTGTGTGTGTGCGTTTTATGTAATCATGTGTGAGTGATTTGTGCCCATTACGTTGTATGTGATCATGTGTGTGATGTGCGTTTTATGTTATCGGGTGTGAGTGAGTGTGTGTCTGTGTTTTGTATCCTGTGTTAGTGTTGGTGTGGGTGGGTTGGTGCTTGCATGTGATGGATAGAGGAGAGAGGCTGAAGCGCCGTCTCCCCAAACATTACAAATTGTGGAGGTCATAATTATATGTATTATTCAACTTATTCCTTAAGCCAACACAAATAACTTTAATCCTAAGTGTTATTGTTACACTTAATAAATATACAAACAAATATAGACGTGTTCTTCGGGAATCGTAGCTTAAGTAGGAATAGGATAACTAGCGAGGCAGCGAGCAATAAATGTTGTTCGCTGCCTCGCTAGTTATCCTATTCCTAATCAATATATGTTTGTTATTTTAGTCATCCCTAACATTTATTATATATATATATGTAAATTCAAAACAATCGCATAGTATTAATCTGCGTATTTTAGAGGGTATGATTTACGTCCAAGAGAGAGAGAGAGAGAGAGAGAGAGAGAGAGAGAGAGAGAGAGAGAGAGAGAGAGAGAGAGAGAGAGAGAGAGAGCAAGAGAGAGAGGTGGGAGGGAGGGGAGAGAAAGCGGGTGAAGAAGGAGAGTTGGGGTGAAAGGGAGAGGGGGTGGAGGGGGAATAGGAAGTGCGAAGGATATAAACTTGATTGTCTGTATATTAGATTCCATAAATAACGCAACACCTGATGTGTGTTACTTATTTGTGATCCGGCATGAGCTAATCTCATAATATAGCCTGTGTGTTATGTTAAAATTCACTTATTCTGTGTGCTGTTCTAGAACACACACACACACACACACGTTTGACTCCTCCTCCTTCCAACCTCTATATTAACCCCGCCCCCTTTTATGAGAAGCGATTAAAGGGCCATCTATTGAAAGATAAGTGAACTAATACATTGCCTCAGGCCATGACAGCAGTTCTGTCGTAGACTGTACATGCTCAGATTAATATGCAGGATTCGAAACTGCATAATAAATTGTAGGCTTGTCCAATTTCTTTAACTGTCTTGATAGCGTAATGCATAGTGCGCGGAATTTCAATGTGAGTATCCTGGGTTTGAGTCCTCGGAGTGCCACATGTATTTGTTGATTTCATTAATTGAGTTTAGATGTGAAATTGGTTGGTGTAAAAAAAATAATAAATCAATATTCTTGGTGTTTCCTTTTCTCCTGCCCTTTCTTGGAAAGATCATTCTACCACTCTTGCTAAAACAGCTTCCCAGAAGATTGGTGTGCTCTTTCTTGGGTTCTACACCCCCGCACAGCTACTTTCTCTGTATTGGGGCATAGGTGCCCATGTATGGAGTATTGTTTGCATGTGTTGGGAGGTTCCACCCATACGGCACTTTTCGAAAGGGTAAAGTCAAAAGCATTTTGTCTCTTCAACTCACTTCCTCTTAATAATTCCCTATAATTTCGACACGCCGCAATGACGCTTCGCTCTCACTTTTCTACCGCAATTACAACAATCTGTGTTTTTCAGAGCTCTCACAGTATTTACCTCCTTCTTTATAAGAGTGGGGGCACCCGCTTTTCAACACACTCACAACACCTCTTCTGTCCAACTCTCTAAACCAAGAGTGAACCAATTTGCTCACTCTTTCTTTTACTCAACAAGTAATCTCTGGAACTCTCCCACAATCTGGCTTTCCCTCATCCTATGACTTAAACTGCTTCAAGCTTTGTGTGTCCAGACATTTTGACTCTAACGTACCTAAAATTTAGCTCTCTATCACTCTTTCAACTTAGGGGGAGACACTTGTTTCAGGCAGCTTTGCCTATTGTCTCCTTCATACACAGAGAAAAAACACGAAACACCTCTCTTTCCCAAAGTAACACTTTATTTCTACTTATTGCGCTTATATGGAAAAATAAACTGAATAATTTTTATACATACATTTTTAAAAGATGCAGAGCTTTAGTCGCAAGTATGTTTATATAAATAATTCATATTGATAAGTTATCCAAAAATACAACAAGCTGATCTGCAAATACATTCCAATGGCTATAGTGTAATTTAAGGCATTTTAAAAATTGAAGAATTAACAGTGTATTTATCAACATATCAAAAAGTAGCGTATGCATTAAGAATATAACGAGATATTCATTTTAGCGCCGATTCATATATCTGCTAATATAGTCCAATTACCGCAGAATTGTATATACGGATGTAAGTGAGACATAATAGTTACTTTAGATATAATAGAAAGACATTAGGCCTATATGCATTCCCAATCTCCTAGATTGTAATGCAACATCATACAGGAGCGGTAATTATACTTAAAAAATGAACCGATTACAAAAACACCAAGACAGATAATTATACACTACACCTAACGTCCAACTATTTTGTTGTTGGATATGTACCACTACATAGCCAATACCCTGTTCATTATTGGTAGGCAAGCTATCGTAACTCCTAACTTCAATAACTAAAATAAGGCTAGAGTAATCGAGCTATTGGTTCTACCATTTGGGAAGAGCCAGCAACGGAATAGGCGTTTAAATTTACAGCACATTTGATGTAGCCCCATATGAGTTATTGAGATTAGGGGTTATGCTTTTGGGCCTACTTATAATAAATGGACTATAAAATCATTTTGAGAAAAAATAAATAAATAAATAAACACATGCTCCTACTAAATTATATTATTTGGGCTAGAAAGCAAGTATAACTAGTAACTGCTAAGCCCTAATATTTATAATGACATTTTTGGAAATGCAGCAATTTCAGGAATCGTTCAGAATGATAGTAATCAGTGCTTCTCATAGGTTGGGTGGGTTAGGAGTATGATAGAAAAACAAGATAATGTGTTGTCAGTGCTAGAAAGCAGGACAATATATAAATAAAGAAGGAAATAGAAGATTGAATGTTGGTGGACTATTTTTCAATAGGATTGTTTTTTCAATGCTGAAAATATATACTCTAATATACCGAGTACATGCACTGAGTGAGTATATATATATATATATACTGTATATGTGTGTACATTACAATTATTATAAGCTGCATACTGCATGTGTTGTTTTAAACCCCATGCTCAAATAATATAATGAATAGTCCATATCCAGCCGACAATAAAGAATAAGCCTATTGAAACATGTATTAACAATAGCTGTTGCAGTGCAGTATAATAATATCCACTCTATAAGCAACGGTTTGGTACTTACCTTTCGCAGATTCTCTTGTACTGTAGGTCGACAGTGCTTTAAAATTATGATTATCATTTGCAACACTGATGAGTCACCACTATTTAATACTTCATCAGATGGGTCTCTGAAACAAATTACATTGGCTACATACAAAATAAAACATATATATATATATATATATATATATATATATAAGTCAAGTAAACACTTTTGCTTACGGTGTATGCTTATTAATCAATAATGATTGTTCAAGAACATAACCTGGACGGTGACATCCATCCATACATATGCATGCAGGAAAAAGACAAACCGGCAAGTTTATCGCAGATGGCATTTTGCAATAGTCCACCTATACCAGGTTCTTATTTACTGCTAAGTGAGTAGTGGACTCGTGGGTGAGGAAAACTTTGGGTAATTGAATTATATACAATACATACAGGAATGAAACACACACCAGTACGCTTAAATACTCTTTGGCAATCTTGATATGGTACAGTCTACGACAGAACTTGTTGTCATGGCCTGAGGCAATGTGTTAGTTCACTTATCTTTTAATAGATGGCCCTTTAATCGCTTCTAATAAAAGGGGGCGGGGTTAATATAGAGGTTGGAAGGAGGAGGAGTCAAACGTTTGTGTGTGTGTGTTCTAAAACAGCACGCAGAATAAGTTTATTTTAACATAACACACAGGCTATATTATTAGATTAGCCCATGCCGGATCACAAATAAGTAACACACATCAGGTGTTGCGTTATTTATGGAATTTAATATACAGACAATCAACTTTCTATCCTTCGAACTTCCCATTCCCCCCTCCTCCCCTTCTCTCTGCTGCCTTCTCCCCCCTTCTCTCTTTTTCTCTCCCCTTCTCTCTCCTAACCAAGTATATAATTTTCCTCATCATCGTGTTCAAAGCAGTCCATGAAAATAACTTTGGTGTTTTAATAATACTTTTCCTTTTACCTTTAGTGATTCTCAATTATTAACTCGTATTCTATGCTTTACCTTATACAATGTGTTATAGAAAATAAATAGATATGCTCCGTTGCAAAACACTCAAAGTTGCCAACTTTGGCGTCCTGGTTAGTGTGAACAATCGTATAAATATATAAGTAATTGAAACGGGATGTTACAATCCACGCATCTAGACAAGTTGGATCACATTGTAATCTAGCTTGGATCAAATTATAACCAAGTTATAACCATATCATAAAAACAAGATAATATCGGCTCAGTTAGAGATTTTTTTTTAGATGAGCCGAAACGTGTTTCTTTGTAATAAAAACAAATTTTGATATTAGAGTAAATATTGTTTTCTTCCTTACACCTATTCACAGCACTGTGGTTGACCAATTCATAATCTACCTTAACATGTAATATGACACGCTATGATTATTGCATTATACTTTTCTCAGTGGATTCTTAATTACTAGCTTAATTACTGTGGCTTCCCATTATCAGTAAACAGTTTGGCGCTACCCATTGTAATGATTTACTATGAAGTAAGTCATCGAATTGAACAATTAACGATAATCCAAGCAATCTGGTTATGTTGTTTTAAAGTTGATATAAATTATTTAGGCTTTTATATTTTTACTTCGAATTGTTTAAATTTTCCTCCAAACATAATTAAAAGTATACTATAGCTCTGTGTATGTTACCTTGAATTTAATATAATATGTATTATTTCACCATAATTATGTTACGGTGAACATTGGAAACACATACACATTATATAATATATATAAAGGGTTCCTAAATGTAAACATTTACAATTTATATTTATTCAATCAATATGATCTCCACCCACAAGCTGCATCAACTACCTCCTGTATTCTCGTTGGAGCTGATTAAAAAATGTTCCAACTTATATTAGGGCGGCGACGGATCCCCCCGCCCCCCGATCCCACTCCTCCCGCCCATTCCAATCCTAACCTGGACCACATTCCACTCCATGACATGATGGCCCACAAATTCTCATATTTCCTGTCACACACCCTTGTGGACCAGCTAAACCCCGGATGGGGTCAGGTCAGGTGAAGGTATTGAAGGATAAGCCTTTACAACGGCACCTCGTAACTACTTTCTAAAGAGTGTAGAGAGGGGAGAATTAGGGGTGTTGGAGAGAGACGAATTTGTTGTAATGGCTTTGTTATGTGTGTTATTAGTCGGTATACGTCGTAAGGCTCAGGATGGCCATGGTACGCACTGAAGACAGCAGCATTTCCTCAATAATGCTAATACCTTTTCTAGTTTGCCTGGACCAGTGTGTTGGTGTGTGTGTGTGTGTGTGTGTGTGTGTGCGTTTTATGTTATCATGTGTGAGTGATTTGTGCCCATTACGTTGTATGTGATCATGTGTGTGATGTGCGTTTTATGTTATCGGGTGTGAGTGTGTGTGTGTGTTTTGTATCCTGTGTTAGTGTTGGTGCTTGCATGTGATGGACAGAGGAGAGAGGTTGAAGCGCCGTCTCCCCAAACATTACAAATAGTGGAGGTCATAAATATATGTATTATTCAACTTATTCCTTAAGCCAACACAAATAACTTGAATCCTAAGTGTTATTGTTACACTTAATATATATACAAACAAATATAGACGTGTTCTTCGGGAATCGTAGCTTAAGTAGAATAGGATAACTAGCGAGGCAGCGAACAATAGGTGTTGTTCGCTTCCTCGCTATAGTCTATTTTTTTTTCCAGCTGAGGGTAAATTGTCATGTTTCTATCTTTGTTACTCAGCTATAAGGTAGATTTTGTAGCGAAAGATGATGGTAATTCTGAAAACTTGGCATTAATATTATGACACACAGCCATAGTAGTTTCATATATTTCCATTAAGTATCGAGAAATCAGCTAATAAGTGGTTCAATTGACGATCAGCTGGAAAAAAATAGAGTAGAGTTATTCTATTCCTAATCAATATATGTTTGTTATTTTAGTCATCCCTAACATTTAGTATGTATATGTAAATTCAAAACAATCGCATAGTATTAATCTGCGTATTTTAGAGGGTATCATTTACTTCCTTGAGAGAGAGAGAGAGAGAGAGAGAGAGAGAGAGAGGGAGAGAGAGGTGAGAGAGAGGTGGGAGGGAGGTGAGAGAAAGCGGGTGAAGAAGGAGAGTTGGGTGAAAGGGAGAGGGGGAGGAGGGGGAATGGGAAGTGCGAAGGATATAAACTTGATTGTCTGTATATTAAATTCCATACATAACACAACACCTGATGTGTGTTACTTATTTGTAATCCGGCATGACCTTATCTCATAAAATAGCTTGTGTGTTACTGTATGTTATAATAAACTTATTCTGCGTGCTGTTCTAGAACACACACACACGTTTGACTCCTCCTCCTTCCAACCTCTATATTAACCCCGCCCCCTTTTATTAGAAGCGATTAAATGGCCATCTATTAAAAGATAAGTGAACTAATACATTGCCTCAGGCCATGACAGCAGTTCTGTCGTAGACTGTACATAGGCAATTTAAAACACTATTCACACATTATAATCACGCTTATAATAACATTTGTATTTTATGGCCACTGTTAGGCGACATTTCTATTACAATACTGGGATTCCTTGGTTACAGCTCACTGTCTTGTTATTATCATAGGTGGTCAAGTACTCCAGAACACGACTGTACAGTACATCATTTTCTTATGGAGAACCTCAGACAAATTAATTCACCTTAGTAAGGATCATTCATTGAGAATTAATTGGGGTAACATGTAAACTTAAATTAGATCACCTACGTCTGGAAGTAAGTCCAGAGTTCTCTTAGTTAATGCAGGGGAAGGCAAAGTGTCGAACAGTATGCATTGCAATATACTGGTTGTGTGTGAATTTGTTCGTTCGCAAAATATCTCAAGGACAAAATTATATATTTTGGCGATATTTGATCAGTATCTTCAATTAGTGCCCTAATGAACACGGTATTATTAAATGTGGATTAACAAAGAATGGAGGGTTCACGTTTCAGACCTCCAGAAACCTAATCAGGCAAAAAGTCTGCGTCAGGCTTACATCTGCGTGAAAGGTAGATTATGCGTCCTCCTCGGATCTGAATATCAGTATACGAAGCTCACACATCGTCCAACTTTTAGAAAATCTGAGTATCTACCGACTAGATAATGAACAATTCCAATGCTATTGTTAAGCATATACTAGCCCATATCAACCATGCTGTAATATAAAACTAGTTAGTCTTTCTATTCATATTTAGCCAATCAAGTTATTTAATTGATTTGACTATTTTACATTTTCTGATGTGCACACCTTTCTTAGGATTTGGATATGGAGATAACCAATAACTATTTGACCAGATGGGTTAAAGATATATTAGACAAACCAAGAGCGAACCGAATTTTCTCCTTATTTTATGTTTCTAATGTACTGTATGTATATCAAAGGTTCCTTTCTTTTTTGTTTGAGGTCTAGAATTAGTGAATTATAGTACCCCTACACATTATATTTCGTCCATTATAAACCCCCGAACAACACATACTTTTGAATGTTTCGGCCAAAAATTATTTGAAACATTTCAATTCGTATTATATATACTGTATATACCGGGTATAATATTAAAGGAAATAACAGGCAAATTTGTCTGTAGCAAGTGTCTTCCCCAAGGTTGAAAGAGTAATAGCTCATTTCAAAGTACGTTAGAGTCAAAATGCCTGAACTCACAGCGTTAGAAGCTGTTTAAGTCATAAGATGAGGGAAAGGCAGATTGAGGAGAGAATTCTAGAACATACTTTTTGATTAGGATAAAGATTGGGAAATTCATTTCACTCTTGGGTTAGAGATTTTTTTTTTTTTTTCTATGTGATTGAGGGGGGCAAAAGGCATAACTGCCTATAGCGAGTGCCTCCCCCATAGTTTAAAGAGTGACAGGGCCAAAATCAAGGGACGTTCGAGCCAAAATGCCTGGACACACGGAGTTTGAAGCAATTTAAGTCATAGGAAGAGGGAAAGACTGATTCTGGGAGAGAGTTCCAGAGCTCAGCTGTTGAGTAGAAGAAAGTTTGAGAGTAACGTTTCACTCTTGGGTTAGAGAGTTGCACAGAGTAGGGGTGGGATTGAGTTGCAAGACGGGTACCACGTGCCCTACGTAAGGAGGTGGTATGCACTGGAATAGCTCTGAGGAACACTGATTATTATAGTAGCGATAGAATAGCGAGAGAGATGCAACATTGCGGCGGAGAGAGAGAGTTGGTGAGTGGACGGGAGTTAATGATACGAAAGGCCTTCCTTTCAACTTTGTCCAGGAGAGCGGTGTGAGAGGAACCTCCCCACACATGTGAACAATACTCAATACAAGGGCGCACTATGCCCCTGTACAGAGCAAGAAGCTGTGCAGGGGAAAAGAACCCCTAAGGCGGTTGAGCACACCCAGCTTCTGGGAGGCTGCCTTAGCAAGACTGGTAATATGGTCCTTCCAAATGAGAGCAGAAGAAAAAGAGACACCAAGAATATTGAGAGAAGATGAAGGGTTGATTTTTGTATTGTTGAAGAATAAGGGATAGTCCGCTGGGAGATCCTGACGGGTAGATAGATGGAGAAATTGGGTTTTGGAAGCATTAAAGTTTACAAGGTTTTCTCTGCCCCAATTGGAAATAGTATTTAGATCAGAATTTAAGAGTTCTATGGCTTCATTACGTTTGTCGTTGAGGGATTGCTGGCTGGGGCGTTCTGAAAAACTAATGGAGTAGTGTAAGGTTGAGTCGTCTGCGTATGAATGGATGGGAATTAAGGTACAGTTAAGGAGATCATTTATAAAAATTAGAAGAGAATAGGAGATAGGACAGAGCCCTGAGGAACACCGGAGTTTATAGAGTGAGGAAGTGAACAATGGCCGTCCACAACCGCAGCTATGGAACGGCCGGAAAGGAAATTAGAGACAAAGGCACAGATGGAGGGATAGAAACCGAAGGAGGGTAGTTTAGAAATTAAAGATTTATGCCAGACTCTATCGAAGGCTTTCGATATGTCTAGTGCAATAGAAAAAGTCTCACCGAAGTCCCGAAAGGAGGATGACCAATAGTTAGTAAGATATGAAAGAAGATCACCAGTAGAGCGAGCCTTAAGGAAGCCATACTGGCGATCTGAGAGCAGATTATGAGAAGAGAAATGCTTAAGAAATTTGGAAGCAAGAATAGTTTCAAAAACTTTAGAAAGACAAGAGATAAGAGCAATTGGACGATAGTTGGAGGGTTGAGAGCGGTCACCCTTCTTTGGGACAGGTTGAATGTGAGCAAACTTCCAGCATGAAGGGAAGACGTTAGAGGATAGACAGAGATGAAAGAGTTTGCCTAGGCAGGGAGTCAGCACGGAAGCACAGTTTTTGAGAACAACAGGAGGAACACCGTCCGGACCGTACGCCTTATTAGTGTTAAGCCCAGAGAGGGTAGAAAGTACATCTTTAGAAGAGATTAGGATATTAGGCATAAGTAAGAGAGAGGAGGGTGGAGAGGGAGGAATAGCACCGGAATCATCCAAGGTGGAGTTTCTAGCAAAAGTTTGAGCGAAGAGTTTAGCTTTGTCAGAGGAAGAAGTGATGGTTGTGCCATCAGAGTGGGAAAAGGGAGGGAAAGACGAGGAAGAGAAATTGTTGGAGAGGTTTTTGGCTAGATGCCAGAAAGC
Source organism: Paralithodes platypus (assembly GCA_032716605.1). NCBI lineage: Eukaryota > Metazoa > Arthropoda > Malacostraca > Decapoda > Lithodidae > Paralithodes > Paralithodes platypus. Next base: position 37,240,707 of record CM064519.1, read on the forward strand.
TTGGGAAGAGCTAGAGTTGGATAGTTCAGTGCATTTATTATTGATGAAAGAGTGTTGGCAAGTCGAAGAACAGATTTGGCTTGATTCCGGGCAGAAACATATGAAGAATGAGAGTCTTGAGTTTTAAGGCGTCGGTACCGTTTGAATGCTTCCTCCTTATTGCGGACAGCAGTAGAACAGGCGTGAGTAAACCAAGATATTTTAGCATTAGTCTGAGAGAAAGAGAATGGAATGTATGCTTCCATGCCCGATAGGATTACCTCGGTAATGCGTTCAGCACTCTCCTCGGATCCTCGGCCATGGAAGCAGAAATCATTCCATGGGAAATCAAAGAAGTACTGCCGAAGAGCCTCCCAGTCGGCAGCGCCAAAGTGCCACAAGCGCCGCCGGCTAGGAGGATCGGGTGGCTGTACTGGAGAGATAGGACAGGTGACAGAGATAAGTTTATGGTCGGAGGAGCCCAAAGGAGAGAAAAGATCGACAGTATAAGAAGAAGGGTTAGAAGTTAGAAACAGGTCAAGAATGTTGGGCCGATCTCCGATGCGATCCGGGATACGGGTGGGTTGCTGAACTAATTGCTCTAGGTCATTTAGGATAGAAAAGACGTAGGCTTGTTCACCAGGTGGATCAGTAGTGTGAGAGGAGAGCCATTGGCGGTGGTGAACGTTGAAATCTCCTAAGATGGAGATTTCTGAGAAAGGAGAAATAGGTAGAATGTGTTCCACTGTAGAGTTTAGATAGTCAAAGAACTTGGGAAAGTTGGTAGAGTTAGGGGAAAGATAGACAGCACAGAAATATTTAGTAAGAGAATGACAGGAAAGTTTGAGCCATAAAGTTGAGAATTCAGAGGAGTCGAAATCGGGAACACGAGAGCAAGTGAGTTTGTTGTGCACATATACACAACATCCGCCTTTGGCTTTGAAACTAGGATAGAGAAAGTAGGAGGATACAGAGAAGGGGTTGCTGGATGTTGCTACAGACACCTGAGTTTCGGTGAGGAAGAGAAGATCAGGTTTGTAGGAGGAGAGATGGTGCTCAACAGAGTGAAAGTTAGAGGAAAGTCCGCGAATGTTGCAGAAATTGATAGAAAGAGTAACAGGCCGAGGTCCAGGTAATTGTGTGGGGTCGTCAGGGGATGGTCGGTCGGGTGAGGGGGCATTTATGGTCCCCCCCCCTCCCCCCCCCCCCCCCCTGGGGACTCCTAGGCTGGGCTACAATTCATCATTTTGTGTTTTTTTAATTTTGGTGTGGAGGAATGAAGTGTGGTGTGCATGTTTAGTGTAGTGAAGTGGATAGGAGGAGGAGGTGTTTGTGAGAGCTAGCTGGATTGCTCTCAGTGTAAATGAGGCACAAAGAAAATCAGTAAGAGAGGCCAAGCAAATGAAACAGGAGTTCCAGCGACTCTTTATCACATGCCTATAACCTCACCTGGGTCTAGCCCTGATCGATTGGTGCCTACAATCTCCCAACTGACAGTATTAGGGTGGGAATGTGTTAAAAGGCGAGTGCCCACCAGCACCCTACTTGTATATCTGACCGCCTTGGAGATCAGCCCAATATCCTTGATTTATTTCTAACCTCTTATCCTTCTGCTTATGCTGTAAACCTTTCATCTACACTAACAAACCAATGGCCAGCTTAAGTATGTAAATATCTGTTGCCAGTATTTTGCTTAAAATAGGTAGAATAGCATATATATAAATAACACTAGGCCAGTTGGAAATCTTGCTGGGTGTACAATTTAGGATGCAAATTTTGGCCCATTTGGGCTCCTTAGCTGAATAATAGGTAAAAATTATGCCTTGCAAATGTTAGGTAAGCAGTTAATAATAAGATTCATATCAGTGCCTGCACGCCCACCTTTAACCATATGTTGAAAAATATAGTAGATCTGAGTTTTTATTGACGCTATATGCTGCGAAATCTAGCAGAGAATAATGTACTAGTATTGTAAGGGGTAGGGAGGATCAGCAAGAAACACAATAGAGGAAAAGGAAGTGACAGGAGAACATGTATTACAGTTTGCCCACACAAAGCAAGCATACAATGATTCAGAAGCACCAATCATTCATCAGTCACCGAAATCAATGGCTTCACCTCAGATGTTATACTTCCGGACAAGGTCTCTTCACAGCAACAGCTGCGAAAAGGCCTTCCAGGTTTTTTATTTAAAAATTAAAAGGGTCCAGAGACCTTCATGTACTCTCTCTAACAAACTTCCTCCATTCATGCTTGTCATTTGCTAATTATTTTGCTTCAACCAATCCCTTTTCACGCTATGATGCACATTCTGACACCATATCATACCATCTTCTCGGCTTTCCACGCCTTCTCCTTCTTTCCACTTCTCTGACATATATCGTGTTAATTATTATTTCTTCAGGCATTCTTGTCATGTGACCATACCATCTGAGAACACTTTCTTCAACCTTTTTACTCTACCGACTTCTTAACTCCACATGCCTCCCTTATGTTCACACTTCTTACTTTGTCTATTCTTTGAATTCCACATGCATTTCTTAGCAAATCCATTCAACTGCTCTTACTCGTGACTTTTCATGACTATATCATACCAGAGTTTCACATCCATACATCAATGTCGTCACCAACACACCCCCATGCAATCCCCTCACTTCTTCCATACTCAAGTTTATGCTCCTAAACAAGGTTTTTAATGCTCCAGCTACCTTTCTTCCTTGTGTTACTCTGTTTTCTACTTCTCTTGTACATGTTCCCCTTTTCTCAATAATGGATCCCGGATACAAAAAAAATCTACTAGTTCAAGCTGTTCTCCATTAATCATTACAATACACACAGTGCCTCCTTCTCTTTCTACTACAATTATTTGGCTTTTATTAACATATACTTTCAGACCTCGTTTTTCACAAACTTCCACAAATATCTCCACCATCTGGCACAGGCCATTCTTGCCCTCGGCACATAACACTGCATCATCTGCATACAACACATTAGTGACAGTCATTCTGTTCCCACCAATCACCATCTCTACTCCCTCTCTTCTTGTGCTGTCCTTTACTTCTCTCATTACCCCATCCATGTAGATATTAAACAACCAGAGCGATATCACACATCCCTGTCTCATCCGAGCTGCGCACTAAACCACTCACTTAATGAGCCATTTATTCTAACACATGCTTCACTACCATCATACAAACTCTTCACAGCATTCAACAAATTGTCTTTTACATCATACAGCTCTAAAGCTTTCCATAATCCTTCCCTATTAACTTTATCATATGCTTTCTCAAGATCCATAAATACCATGTACTGTATACCCTCTTATGTTTTTCACATGCCTTCTCTATCATCTGTCTCACTGCAAAAATCTGATCCACACATCCTCTTCCACTTCGAAATCCACCTTGTTCATCACTCACTTTTCCATCGGTAATTTCTTTCAACCTCATTATAGTTTATAAGACAATAATGATAATAACTGCTAGATATCACTACAACTTAAACTTACTGTAACTATCCGAAGGCTTTGAAGCGTGTAAGGCAAATCTGTGAAGCTTTTGATTAATGGTAAGTGTAGCTGTGTTTTGTATGCTTTCGATGCATTTTCAAAAGTTTGCATTGAATATTGAAGCAGAATTCACTAGTTCGTTCACATAAATGCGAACCAATTTACAACAAACTTATTTTTGGAAAGGGGATGTAATACGGATAAAGTATGTGTTGGGCAATACATATAGTTACATACACTGTAGAACGTAATTCATGGTCCTTTTATAATTTCTCAAACGGCTAAATGAACCAACGATAGGCATATCCTAAGTAAAAAAAAAAAAAAATTAAAATAACAATACCGGTAATAATAATAATGAGCATATTGGTGTCAGTTTTGGGTAGCGTCAAAAAATTAAGGACACGATATGTGTTAATCAGTATACCAAGTGTGTTTAAATATTTGAGTTCATAGGCATGTGATAAGGAGTTGCAGGATCTCCTGTTTCATTTGTCTGGCTTCCCTCACTGTTTCTGTTTGTGTCTCACGCACACAGAGTGTATTCCAGCTAGCTCTCACAAACACCTCCTCCACCTATTCATTTCATTTAACTTTATAACACGTCACAGAAGCACGTGAACAGTAAATGATGCAGAAATCCACAAGGAAGGAAGGAAATACGAGAAGAACCCAAGCGCTTTCGCATACCGTATTATATCTTCAGGGGTAAATGGCAGTCATTTACCCCTGAAGATGTAATATACGAAAGCATTTGGGTTCTTCTCGTATTTCCTTCCTTCCTTGTGGACTTCTGCATATATATATATATATATATATATATATATATATAATTTATATATATATACATATGAATGTATGTATATATATATAATGTATTGTGTTTATAATAGCGAATAGCACTGTTAGCTGTTTGGGAGACACTAGTGTACAGGTTGTTTTACCTTTTGTCTTCTTGATACACATAGAAACATAAAATATGCTTTGTTGGGATGCATGTCACGAGCATATAAAGTGGGTGCTGCGTAAATAATGAATCTGCAACTCATCAACGTATTAAGGGATCTATTTTTATGGACCCTTTTTTCCCTCATATTTAGCCCCATTAGTTTTTGAAATTTTAAGACATTCCCCCCATTAGGTTGGCAATTTTATTAAAAACCTATTGTTGCATTTTGTTGCCAATATTAATGAATTTCGTGTTGTTTAGATGTCCATGTTTTTCTTGGCGAGCAATAGCAAGCCTGTATATTGGGAGGAACCGGGACACTTTTTTTTAAAGTCTAGGGAGCACTCTAATCAAGCTCTCCCCCCCCCCCCCCCCAGCCCCAGCCCCTCTCCATCCCCCTTTAATGTCAGACGCTATTTCGGATAGAATCAGTTAAAATAATTATATATCTATAGTCTATTTCTTTTCAGTTAATGTTATTCCTTAGCCAATTATCTTTACAGGTACTTTACAGATACCACCACGGACGTATTAGAGACTTTTAATAGGTTTCCACTCATCCAACAACAAGCTATACACCCTTTTCTGGTATACGAAACACCCAAAAAGAAAATGGGAAACTCGAATATTAATGATATTAGACGAAAGATAAACATAACTCGGTGGAAAAGTTGTGTTCTCGGGAGTAACGTTGATCGTTTTGTTTACATTGTGCTCGAGGTCAGTAGGCTACTTCACGCATCTTACTTTTTTTCCCATATTGGCGGTTCAATTAAAATTTAGGCCGTGGGATACAATATATGTTGAGGGGGCAAAGCCCCCCCCCCCCCCCTCCCAGACTTATTGGCATCATCATATATATTACCAGTTGGGGGCATAAAAAAAAAAAAAAAAAAAAAAAAAAACACACACACACATAACCAAAACAAAAATAGAAAACGTAACTAACGTCGAGCGTCGTGTCAACAAACCGACGATCGGAAGAGGCCGTAAACTCCCGATTTTCGGCCCAAACGCGCTGTTTGATTCTCGTCGAAAACCACAATACAGACGTTATTAAATCGTTTATATTACTCATGATATTACTAGTATCAGACCAGAAAAGGGTGTAGGTTGTTGATGGATGTGTAGAAACCTAAAATACACCTCTAATAAGTCCGTGGTGGTACCTGTCAAGTGCGCACCGCTAGAGTAAAATTCTACTAACAATATTAATAGCTGAGTAATTAGGATGGGGATAAGGCAATTTACCGTTAGCTGGAATTTATGTTTTGTTTACGTAAAAGATCCTCCATGATGTAGCCTACTATCATCGTGTTATGAAAAGGGCTATATTAAAAACACAGGAATACAGACATTATATATTCGAATTAGGATCATTCGCATTTCATAAGACAAATTACAATAGCCGCAATCACGCCGGTAAATGTAGACCCCAACCATTTGTGTGTTCTCATTATTTATTGTTAAATGTATTTATATAATATGAAATTTACAAAACGGTGTCTAACATAACTCATTTTAGTTATCTTACATCTTGTTCTACCTCTCTAAACTCAACGAAGCCGCTCACCAATAGGACCCTCTGCCATAGCCATTTCAAAGTCTAGATCTCTCATCATAGTCTTCTGTAACGGTGATGACCTTCTACCCCTCAGACATATGAGTGCAGTACTGTGCAGACCTGAGAAGAGAGAAGGAGAGCCGGCATCTCATACATGTTGTGACTTGACATCTCTGCGGGCGCTTCTTTACTGATATTTGTTCAGCTAACATGACATGGAAGACACTTGTTGAAGGTCCCATTCCTCCCAACGATATCACCAGTAGGGTGAAGCTCCCTTGATCCCTGTTCAATATTCTTTCTTCATAAGCTCGTTTCTGCTCCTTTTCGTTTCTCATATATGCTGTCATGAGTCCTTGTCTGCGATAAGTCTGTGCTCTTGTGTTGAAGATGCTGATATCTATAAAATGCAAGCAGTCCCCTCGTCCAAAAACCTCGAGCACTTCCATCCACTCTTCCCTCATTTGAAGTATTTGCATTGTTGCGTTAACTTGTGAACCACAGGCACTTGAGAAGAAAACGAGTATTTACCTCGTTTTCTCTAATAAGGATATAATATAACGACAAGGTATGCAAGCAAATGATTAGGCGGTCGCCGACATTGTCCTTTCTTTGTTCTTTTACACACATATTAAAATGAGAAATAAACATAAATGTTTATTATTTGTTTTTAGGTAAATATGATATATTAATGTAATTCCTTCCTAAAATATTATAAAATGCCATAGTAAAGTTGTATGGGTACTGTACTACTATCACCCATCATGCTAAATAATTTTATAAATTTAACCCTCAAACTGTTATGTTGAGTTCGGCGATGACACAAAATTTTGACCTTGCAGGGAAAATCTATCAGGTACAATAGGAATTCATTACTTACAGTATAAAGGCCGCGTCATACAGAGCCCGATCGTTGGAGGACAAGTTCCCGAATAGGATGACTTGCACATTTTTACCGAATACAGCCGAGACTCTCCCGAAATTTGAAGATTACGAACATGGCCCGAACGAGTTCAGAATAATATCCGATAGTCAAAATCTCGAACAACTACCGAACATGAATCGAACTTACACTCGTTATGCAAAGAATGATTTTCGACCATACCCGAATCATCAGACACAGATCCGAATGACATTGGAATGCTTTAGGATAATTAACCGAACTTAACCGATGAGATGTCGACAAACAACCGATAGAGAAGAACATTATGAGAACAACATCAGACTGTTTTACGACTGTAGCACCTCTGTCCCCAGTCAGTCGACGCCCCTCCCCCAACCAGCACCGCCTTTGTTCATGTACAGTACTTCCTCACTACATCCTTCCACCTCTCATTCGTTTTCAAATACACCTAGACAAAATGTAGGCTATAATAACAAAGTATTGTAATCGAGTTTACTGTATTATAATGTACCACCTAACGTAAGACTAACGTAGCCTAACCTAATTATTGTCCTTCCTAATCTCAATAAAATCAACTAATGAAGGCCAGAATAACGATATACCCATAAATAATCGTAGTGTTCGAACCCAGAGGCAGAACAGAGGTACGGTACCGGTATCTATAACATGCTCGCTTTTTCTGGACCCCCTTCTCCCACATGTTTAGCATACTCGTTTTGAGGTTTAAGACGTTCGTTCCGTTAGTTTGGCTATTTTGAGACCTTTCGCCTCATTCTGTTATCAATATTAGCCTATAAGACCTTTCGTGCCTTTTAGGTGTCGATTTTTTCCTGGCGAGCAATAGCGAACCTCTAATTTTAGAAGGAGGCTAATTCTACTTGTTCGAAATCAATTCGGATTTAATTCCTAATTAACCCTTCCTACCCGGGCTGCCTTAGGTAAGGACAGCACGAAAGAAGGGCCGCTACCCGGTATGCCTTATCTAAGGCATGAGCTTAATAGCCTAATTAAGCTTGGTCCGAACGCCGTGCGTACAATGTATGTCAACAAACCCAAGCGTTCGTCACCGCACCTCCGAAAACAAGAAGGAGAAGACTCCTCAATGTTATTGTTCTGACGTCATGACGAAATTAGTGTCTAAAAAGCCCCCATATTGGCAACATCTCTGCAATATTGGCTCCACTGAAATCGTCATCACAACTGAACCAGTTGACTTACAGAGCTCTACTCAATGCCAAAATACAGATTGAAAACCGCACTACGATTATAGATGAGTGGGAAAGTTCTAGCAGTGAAAATAAACATAAATACGGTAGCCTAGGCCTAGACGTTTTTCAGCCATATCGCCTGGGTAGGGGCGACCGTCATTTGGTAAGACAGCCCGGGGAGGAAGGGTTAAACAAGATACATCGAGCAGACATCCTACATTATTCGTATATTTGTCTGAATTTGATCGTAACTTGTTCTGAAATATCGTAACTCGTGCGGGTTGTATTCTGGAATACGAGGGATTCATCGTGAATTTATCGAAGTTTTGTCGGGAATTGTTCGGGATTTGTTCGAGATTTGTTCGGGTAGTTCCGAACAAATTCGGCAATTGAAAAAAGTACCGAACAAGTCCCGAAACAGAAGACCGAACTACGAATTAATCAGAACAACTTCCGAACGAGTTACAAATAATTCCCGACCAACATCCGACCATTTTGTAACGTTTTTTTTACCCGAATGTTCGTGAAAATTTAGTGTAGCCACTAATTTTTTCCCGACTCTCCGGAATGTCGGCAACATACATGAACAACATCAGACCAACATCAGACCAACCTACGAATATTCAGGAACGTATGCCGAATTGTGCAGAATATACCCGACCCGCCTGAAATTTGAATATTTTTTGCAAGTCATCCTATTCGGGACTTTGTCCTAGTACGTTCGGCCTCTGTATGACGCGGCCTTAACAGTCATTACTTTATCGATGTCATGTTATAACTTTTAATTGTACCTTAAATAATTCCGTAGTCTAGCTTATTATACAATATATACGTAGGAAATAAAGTGTGATACTGAGTAAAATATAAATAATATCGAGGTCGGCGACCACCGAAGAGTTTGGTTGGATACCTTGTCATTATATTATATCCTTATAGAAAACGAACGTTTACTTGCCTTCTCAAGCGCCTGTGTGTGGACCATAGGTTGTCCGTCGATAGGCTGAGATACAGGTTTGATTCTGACATCATGGCACACCTCATCATGTCGTAATTCATCATACCGTAATTCATCTCTTGCAACTCATATATTGGTCCTGTCTATTATATTTCCCCACATCCATATTTTAAAGATAGGTTCGAAACTGAACATCCATACCTCAGAGCTATGGCATCATTAAACTCTTGTACATTCAAGCTGAAGCCTTTATCCTTGATTGGTTATGAAATGAGGTTATTTGGGGCCCCTGTGTCTTGTGCCTTCTCAACTCTCATTTTAAGTTATTCACAAGGCCATTGTTATGTTACTATTTATAATTATCATATATATACTGTTTGTTATGTAGCTGCATTATATACTTACATTTATTGTTATATGTATTGTATATGATGGTGACGGGCCTTATTGAATAAATAAATTCTGTAGTAAGCTACTCTTGTTTGTCTTCATCAATGGTAGCAGAACGTAGTTGGAAATATGAGCAACTTAAAGCCCCACCGCCGATGCGGAAGGACCTGCCCTACAGTGAGTGGAAGCATGAAGTCCAGGTGTGGAAAGCCTTCACAACCTTGGAGAAGGAGAAGATGAGGCCTGCCTTGTTTTTCTCTCTGGATGGATCTGCACGGGATGCTGCACATGAACTTTCACTTAAAGATTTAAGCAAATATGAACGCATAGACTTATTGCTCACAAAATTAGACCTCTTATTGTCCGTTTTACAAACAATATTAATTGGTTTCTACTCAGATTGCATGAGCTCAATGATTAGAGAGCAAATTATAATATCTGTGCCCGCAACATCCTGAAAAGCTATGTATTCAACAGTCAGCGTACTTCTCACAATCCTCCTGCTATTAGTTGAAGACCCGGTTATAGGAGTACAGGCACCCATCTTATCACACACAAATATTATGAAGCCTCCCTGAGATGCACCATCCGGTAAGTTCCCATAGCTTTCATCACTATACAGTAGACAATCAATGAGCACTGAGAGAAGTCTAATACTGGACACTTTATACTAACCCTCTCAGACTGTGCTTTTGATTTGTCTTCATCAGCCATGATTGTGTCTCTTTTGTCTGATCTTTGTAATTTCACTTTTTGCATTACATTGTTCATCTTCGTCCATCTCATTATTTTCAATTTGTTCTTGGATTCTGTCTTGTAAGTTTTAATGCTCAGATGTTGCAACCTTCACCTGGAATATAATACCGATACCTCCGAACCTAGATGGAAGAGCCATAAGATTTCTTATTTTTTTGTGACACATTGTCTCTCAGTTAATGCAGGTATAAATGTTCCCTTGATTGTTTCTTTCAGTGGTTGGAGCATCGATTCAACTCCTGGTACAGTTCTCTTTATATGGCCTATCTGTGCCTAATACTGTAAGTGCCACTTTAACTGTTCCACTTTACTAATCATTACTCATACTATTTCCAAATGACCGTGCAATATAATTAGGTTTCCCTTTTCTCCGTTGTCTTGTGTTAAACTTTTGATGGATAGCCCTTATTTGGCTAAGATATCGTGCTAACTCATCGTTTTTCCACCACTCCGTTGTCTGTTTCAGAGCTCTGTGTTTTTGTGTTTAAGGGATTCAATCATGCCTTTTCTCTTTTCATTGAAGGAACAAGAGGGGAATGAAAGGAGCTATCTTGAGTGCTACGTGTGCTAGAGGGGAATATTGAACATGATATAGTATATATACAGACTATAGTAATAAGTGCAAGTTTATTGAAACAGTTCGAAGGTTCAACATGATATCAAATTAGTGTCCTAAACTCGAGAGTACACCCATTGTAATATAAGATTATAGAATAACACCATTCATTTTCCTCAAACACTTTTATTTAGGTGTCGAGTTCCAAGTTGAACTAAATCCGCTTAAAGATAGATTGAGTACAGTGTATCTTACGTGGCATCTGATCAAATAAGTTGTATGAGTTTTAGAAGCACTTCCTAAGGTAAATAGACAAGATTGACAATAGCAGTAAATATATAAAATAATGGTCATCTAAACGAGCTGTAACGAAATAATTATAGTGAACAAAATACTTGATCTTTTAATGTCATATTTCATTCATACAACTGTTCACGCCCACATTACGAATGTGTTCATATTTAATATATTGGCAACATTCGCTAGAATAAAGTTGTAAATTTAATGAAGACAAATACTAATAATAGAATACCAACTGGCAATATTCGCTACCAAAAACTGGCTAATGTAATTATTAAATATAATATTAAATCTTAACGATAAAAGGCTTTCCGATACTGTGACCTTGGGAAGTATGAGATTATGCATGCAAAGGGAATGAAGTTATTACTAAACTCTAGATAAAAAAACGAGCTTAGTGGTCGACACATTGGAGAATACTTTACCTTATCTTATAAGTGTCTTACATGTTTCATAGCAGGAATATTATCTCCAGAAGGCTAATTTACTTGCCGTATGTCCTTGATTTTCATCTGATAATATAAGAAATTTAAAACATGTATTTTGTTTCAGTAATAGCTAACAAAACTAATTTCGAGAAGGAATAATTATATTACTTTGAACTGTTAAAAGACAGCTGGAATGATGTTATTTCTCAGTATTGTTAAATTTAAGGTAACAATTGTCATTGATTACAGCATAATCCAAAATATATGACACACCAACATTGTTCAGGTAGGATCTAATCCAAAATTAATGACTGGTAAAAATTGACTGCTATCATATTCTTCCTATTCGGCAGCAAGATTGTTCGCACCAAGCAAGGTGAAAGCAAGTAGTAGCTGCCGATCACGTAGCACAGTGAAGCTCAACTAACTTCAAACTTATCCGAACCTCCTTCCTTTTCAACCACCAACCGACAGGAATCAATATAAACGGAATTTCCGGCCATTGACGAACAACGATCGTTTACAATCCTACTCTATTGGATATATTATACAGGCTGTTAAAATGTTCTTGCAATCACAGTATTTCTGTTCCTTGGTATCCCATGAAGAGGTACTTTGGTCGGCCCTACTGCAAAATGTTAACTGTATTTAAGTACAGTTTACATATAAGGAAAACAGAAACAGAGCAAATGGTGAAGCAGAGAGGGTTGTTTTTCCCATATCTCCGTTTTGGGGGTTTCTTTTTTCAGGTAAGGGTATGCTGTTATGGCCGGTTTTTGCCGGACCGGGACTGTTATTGGCCGGGAACTGTTTTTGAGTGCAGCGGCAAGATTTACGACTGCATTGTCTGTTTGCTGTCTGGCCGTATGTAGGTTATTGTTGTTGTTGTTGTTTGTGGAGAGAGAGAGAGAGAGAGAGAGAGAGAGAGAGAGAGAGAGAGAGAGAGAGAGAGAGAGAGAGAGTAATACAGGATCAGAAGCGAGAGTGGGAGGAAGAACGCTTCGGGATACACAGAAAATACAGGAAACATATGTTGGGTGAAGCATAAAGCTGGATTTAAAGTTGAAATGTTAGTGCATTAAGTGTATACCCCATGATGCATGCCACAAATCATGATTATATACCCCAAACATTAAGAGGCAGGAGGTAACATCAGGGTGGATGAAACTCGTCAGCCTTGGTCGGTAACCCATCTAAGGGAAACAACCTGATATAAATCCGGGTGGATGGGACTCGTCCGCCTTTGTCGGCAACCCGTCTAGGGTTGTAAACCTTGTACACATCCTTACTGGTCACCTAGGGGTGAAGCAGGTTGGTGGATGGACTATCTAACCCGCCACTGTTATAAATTAGTGCTAAAAATATACATAGAGGGACTCAGAGGCAGACGGACTTTGGCACGGGTTGTCGTCACGAACCACAGGTCCGCTTGAGGGTGTTTTATGTATGGCCACCCTCATAGAGGGGAGTAAGATAGGAGGTAACGCAAAGTGTTCCAACACAATCGATCACGGCAATACCCAGGGGAGGCTTCATAGGCATGTGATACGGAGCTGCTGGAACTCCTGTTTCATTTGTCTGGCCTCCCTCACTGTTTCTGTTTGTGTCTCACCTACACAGAGTATTCCAGTTAGGTCTCACAAACACCTCCTCCTCCTCCTCCTAATTCATTTCACTATGCTAAACAAGCACGCCATACTTCTTTCCAATACACGAAAAAAGACATAACACATGTTTAATATAGTAACTACACACTTTCAACTTTGAGGGAGACACTTGTTACAGGAAAATTTGTCTTTTGTCTCTTTCATACACATAGAAAAAAAGGTACAGAGGTTACACCGTTTTACAATTACCCACCTTGTTCTTCCTGCATGCCTTTATTGCATTTAAGAGGCGTGCATCATAAAATGAATAACCCATACTATGCTGCACAGTTTGTGGCATATGTATATCCAGCTAAGTAAGATAGGATAGGGAGATTATGATACGTAAACCAAAACAAAATGTGAATTGATAAGAAGATTGGGAAACAAAAGATTGGCTAGGAAGACTCGGTTAATAAAATAATTGGGTAACGTGGACAAATATAATATAAATATTAAAAGTACAGAAAATATGGGATACATCTACTGTAAGGGAAGGGAACACCTTCGGCAGCAAGGGGGCTAAAGAGGTGATCAAAGTAGTGAAGTCAAGTACAGATATTAGGACTTTCACTATAGGGGACAACAGTGTAAGCATATTGTAGGCATATACCATGTTATTCAGATTAGGAATGTTGTGTTGAAATCAATAAGTTAGGTGTATTCATTTATTCCCTTTTACTTTACCTTCTAAAGACATTTCAGAAGTTGAAGATCCTCGCTTAATTTTAGCGACAATATAATTAAAATTATCATCGTACTGAAGGGGTTACAAGCAAGGCCAAAACTCACTGGCAATGATGGCAAAGGGCACAAATCACAAGGAAAATGGTAATAAATGAAGTAATATGGAGATAAATACAAATCGGTGAAAGCACTGGAGGGAAGAATTATATACTTGAGACGGAAAAAGGGAATGTGATTACACACACACACACACACATATATATATATATATATATATATATATATATATATATATATATATATATACAGTATATACCTGTATATATCAAAACACGCGAAAACAGAGGAGAGAGTCATACTTGGCAGCGAACTAAGTAGATGAATGAAAGAAGAATGTGAGGACCTTCATACCAAAAATATACAAAATAATACGAGGCCAGAAAATGTATGGAAGAAGTGGTGTTGGAAGCGAAAACAAAAATATTACTTGACAGGGAGTAGAAGATGTTGATAAGGGAAATAAGTGGAAATGAAAGGCACCTTGCTGGACACCGGTACCTAATGTTTGTTTTGTTTTGTTTTCTCAGCTGCCTTGTCTCTATCTACATTAATCATATATTATAAACTGTTTATAACTAAATATGCTGTTAATTATGGACATTTTGACAATCCTCTTTTCCCATAAATTACCGATCAATCAGCTGACTTGAAACTAAATTTTCCGCTAGGTGAAAATAATTCAAGTATAGATGAAAAAGTTATAATATCTGGAATTGTAACGGTTACTCCTAGCATGCTCGCATTATAGTTAAAAGGAACTCCTTCTTAACGATATTATATGCTTCATAATACTGGTTTGAAATAGACTATTTCTTTCAATTTAGAACGACAGCTAACAGAAAAAGTATCTTAATTTACTTTGTTTAATATATGTAGACTTCCTTTGAGATACCGTCATCCAAATATATCAACTGTAGGCTATCTAAGGGCGCCCACTTGTAGCTGAAGCTTCACGCATATACAGTATAGTACCAACATAGTTCTATGTGTAATGGCTAAAGAGGTGTTGGACATTGCTTACAGTTAGTGTTCTTCTATGCTGTGTAAAACTCTCAGATTATACCTATATCAATATTAAATTAACGTCACGGCTTTGAAGGGGTTAATGGCGGCTCACGAGTACTTTGGCGGCGAATATATCGGGAGTCAAAGCAAGGCTGAAATCAAGACTTTAATTCGATTTTTGCTCACCTCATTTATAATGGTATTGTTAATGTTATCACAATTTGTGAATAGTTACAACTACTGTATATCAAGATTAGGAAATACAAATAATGGAAATAAAAGAAATGTTTGCAGATGCCAAATTTCTTTACAATTTCCCCATATACTTGCTATTGTGACTTGAACAATATTTAAATAGGGTGAATAAAACCGGGTGGATGGGACTCGTTAGCTTTGGTCGGGAACCCATCTAAGGGAGACAACCTTATAAAAATCCGGGTGGATGGGACTCATCAGCCTTGGTTGGCAACCTGTCTAGGGGAGTAAACCTAATACAAATCCATACTGCTTATCTAAGTGTAAGGCAGGTTAGTGGATGGACTAGCCAAACACCACTGTAGAAAAATAGTGCTAACTAGATACATAGAGGACCTCGGAGTCGGACGGATCCTAAATTGAGTGGTCAATCCTGTAAGTCCTTCAGTAAACTGGCTCGGGTTGTCCCTCTTACAGGGAATAGGTCCGCTTGGGGGCCTTCTGTGTATGGCCACCCTCATTAAGGGGAGTAAGGCGTCCGGCAATAGATAGATAGATAGCATAAAACCTTGTAGAGTCTGCTATTATATAATAACGGTAAACGTTGTCTAATTGATCAGTCATCAAATATAATGATTGGAAAGGTTTGACCATGGGGAAATGCTATAAAACATTCATAGTCTTATATATTTAAATTCTGTACTTATTACTCAGCAAAAAAATATGTATTTTGTAAATAAGAGTACCACAAATATATCTCAATAATCAAAAGAACTTATGGGAATTCGGAACGTTAGATAGATAAGTTATTTTTTAGTATTATTGAGAGATTCTAATAATGTCTATCCTACAAGAATCTGATTTATTTGCGATTAGAATATATATATATATATATATATATATATATATATATATATATATATATATAAGGACTAGGGTAGCCTAAACAAGGAAGATCCATATCTTCATATTTATTGCAATATTTCGGACTCTGCGTCCATCATCAGGTCAGTACACAATCCTGTAAAATGAAAATACCATGCATCAAATGTCGTAAATATATATATATATATATATATATATATATATATATATATATATATATATATATATATATATACTGTATATATATATATACTGTATATATATATATATATATATATATATATATATATATATATATATATATATATATATATATACAGTATATATATATATCCAGAATCTAAACCAACAAATTACTAAGAACAAGGACATTGTCTTACAGTTGACTCTGACATCAATGAAAAGAGGCAACACCGCAATATGTTTTCATTAATTTGGCAAATTGAGTAAAATTTATATATCGTAATTGTTCATTTAACTTGATACAGGAGGGAAGAACCAATTGAAAAATGAAGTAATAGTTATCAGCCATTTCAAAGCAAATAATGATCAAGCATGAACTCGCCTATTAATATGACAACAGAACTAAGATTTGTACAGATGTTCCAAAAGCCATTTCATTATATACTGTAGTTGTAGTCAAGCGAGAAGCTCTCTGGCGATTTTCGAATCACATTATGGAACTCGAGAACAATCTTGCAATTAAAATGCATGTGGGTTATTAGTAATTGTATTTTAGTTTATTTATTCAGAAACTGTCAGGCTAAAATTACAGAAATGTATTGCTTGAACAACAATGGACGATTAATCCTTAACTTGACAAAGCATAATATTGAAGAGAAGGAGTGTGTAAGACTAACGTTATTGATACATATTATTTTAATAATTGGTCAACATGAACACACCAATGGGGGCATCAATATTGACTACTCCGAAAGCTATGAGTTCCGATATGAAAAATATGCTAAGGAAATACAACCAATACGATTCAATATGATAAATTATTTCTTTATCAATCAGTAACAGGTCATAGTTTGTAACTAATAGTTGTGAAAGCCAATCTGCCTCGGGAGGACAGCCAGATGGTTAACAAAGGAAAACGAATAAAACAAAATTGTCTTGCCAAAAATACGCAAGTTCAACTAAGTGTTCGTGAAAAGTTAGATTATTTTTAAAATGTTAACAACACATGAGTGACGGTAAATGGAGTCCGTAGGTTATATATTTATTTAGTTATGCATTTATTTATTTATTTATTTATTTATTTATTTTGTTCAGCTGACAGTATTATTGTGATATTTCCATCTTGGCTGTCATGAAGATTTTGTAGTGAAATAGTGTGTTACTTAGGAAAGCATAACAGTTTATTTTATGTTCTCATTAGTTATCGAAAAATCAAGTGCTAATTAAGGACTACATTTTACGACAATTGAAATACAAAAGTATGGTACGTTCTTCTTACCAATCCCGAGTACAAAGAACTTGTTCTTCGCCAACCAAAAATACTGTAATAAAGTCCCAGTTGGTTATCGTGAAATGAAATGTGTTATGAGTGGTCTTCCAACATGAAAACTCCAATACGATACGAGATATTTACTAAAGTTTGTCATTCACTTGGGGAAAAAAATACAAATATAAAAATATACACGAAATATTACCGAGAAAGACAGTAGTAAGTAACTTTACTAGTTTTCCTTGCCAACTAATATCAGATAAATACATTCCCTTACCAACCAAAACTAAGAAAGTCCCAGTTGGTTATCGTGAAAGGCAGGTTGTCTTGAGAGGAGGCCCAGACATCAAGGGGCGCTACGACCCCATTAGGCCAGTCTCGGGGGGCGCCACATGCAGGCCTCTTTTCAAAGTTTAATCCTGGCGAGAGGCCATAAGAAGGGAGATGGGTGGTCTCTGCTGCTAGTTCACTATCCTTTTTCCTACTTTCACCACTATTACTACTATCCACACTATCATTCGGTATTAGCTTCACTATCCTATCACTTCCCTCACCATTACACTGTACCAGCTTCTCTAACCTACTCCCTTCCTCACCATTACTGCTACCAGTCTCACTACTTTCACACTGTGCCAACAGCTTCACAATCCTCTCTTATTCACCATTGCTACTACTATTTACACTCTCACTCTGCGCCAGTTTCACATTCCTTCTTGTTTGTCACCACTATAACTATTACTATTCACACTAGCACTCGGAACCATCTTCACTATCCTGTCCCCTCACTCAACTTATCTACTTTGTACCCTGCCTCACCATTGACATTACCATTATTACTAACAAATTGCACCAGGTTTACTAGTCATTCCACTTATCTCACTATTGCTACGACTGTACAGTAGGTTCATTATCCTATCCATGTTATCACCATTATAAAGACTCTTTAAAAAATAGTTTATACTCTTCGCCTCTTCCCTTCACTACTATGGTCTTCATCAGCACCACACCAACTATTTTATCTTTATTATACCTTTTCGCAGCTCCCTACCACAGTGACCTCGAATATTATACAACTTACAAAATATTTTCAAGATCAATAAAGTGAGAAAAGTTGGCATAACCAATATAAATACCATGTAAAAAGAAGAAGCACTTTCTTTTCACCATTTCGCCCTATGAGGCTGTAAGCGAAACGTTGGTAATAACGTGTTGCTCCTGAAGTAGTGCATATATTTGATATTTCTAATCTCCACTTCCCCTAAACACTAACATGATTATTATATTTATCACCAATCAATCCATATGCTGTTACCCACCATACACCCGTGTTGGTTTACAATTGACCAAACCTGAATTTGACTACATCCTTCCACCTATCATGTCACTAGTATACCTGCTCAGCTATCACAATATTGTATCTACTAAATATAAGTAAAACACCGCGTGTGTGTGAGTGTGTGTGTGTTTTCAATAATCCCTCTCGACTCTTGCTCACTGAAACTATAATTATTATAATTACCAGAAATATCAAGAATATATTTCGACCTCCGCACCAGCAATATAGACATTGCTATACACTACCCATAATATAATATTATATGCTATACTACACACTATGCCATCTGCCATTATTGGGAAGAATTATCTTATTATCATGTCACCTATCCTTCAACTCACCTCATCACTTCCTGGCCACTACTCTCCACTTGTCATAAGAACATAAGAAAATGGGAGTCTGCAAAAAGCCAATTGACCCACATAAGGCAGATCCCTCTCACACCCAACCCTAATTACAAATCCTAATTATAGGCCCAGATCACTAATACCATGAGGACCTACCTCACCAAAACGGTCAGAGGTCGTCATAAGTCTGCAAAGAGCCGATTAGCCCACATCAGACAAATCCCCCTCACACCCAACCCTCTTCGTCCATATGTCTATCTAATTTTATCTTAAAGGTCCATATCGTTCCTGATCCCATTATAGCACTCGGTAGCCTAATCCACCCATCTACAACTCTATTTCCAAACCAATATTTGCCTTTATCTTTTCTGAAACGAAATGTATCTAATTTGAAACCATTTATTCGAGTTCTTGCGCTATCACTGAGCTTCAGTACATCTTTCATGTCCCCTTTATTTATCCTACTAACCCCTTTGAACACCTCTATCATATCCCCTCTAACTCTGCGTCTCTCTAACGAATGCAAGCCTAGTTTTTTCAACCTTTCTTCATATGGAAGATTTCTAATATTATGGACATTTTTGTCATTCTTTGTTGTACCATCTGCAAGGAATCTATGTCCATTCTGTAATAGGGACACCAAAGTTGGACAGCGTAATCCATATGTGGTCTTACTAAAGTTTGATAAAGTTTTAAGATTACGTCTGTAGTTCTATTACTCACACTTCTAGATATAAATCTGAGAACTCTATTTGCCTTATTTCGAGCAGTATTGCATTGATTTCTAGGTTTCAAATCACGGTTGACGATGACTCCCAAATCTTGTTCATTATCTGAGTTTCTTATATTCACGTTATCTAATCTATATCCTGCATTTTCTATCGATTTCCCAAATTTTACTACACAGCATTTTTCTACATTGAACTTCATCTGCCAATTTACTGCCCATTCGTGTAGTGTGTCGAAATCTCTTTGGAGAGCCTGAATATCATGATCAGAATGTATCACTCTTCCTATTATAGTGTCATCTGCAAATTTACTGATTTTGCTAGTTATTCCTACTTCAAGGTCGTTAATATACATGATGAACAGCAGAGGGCCTAAAACAGATCCTTGTGGGACTCCACTTTTAACTATACCCCAATCTGATTGAATACCATTTATGCTAACTCTTTGCTTCCTACCAATTAACCATGACCTAATCCATTTTAATAGAGTTCCGCCTATTCCATGAGCTTCTAGTTTCCTCAGCAAACTTGCGTGGGGGACTTTATCGAATGCTTTACTGAAATATAAATATATTACATCATATTCTTTGTCATTGTCTACTGCTTCGTATACTTGGGAAAAGACTGTCAATAAATGTGAGGCAGGACCTACCCTTCGTGAATCTATGCTGGGAATCTTTAATTAATTGGTGACGTTCTAGGTGCTCGCTGATTATGCGCGCAATAAATGACACTAATAGTTTACCTACAACTGATGTCAATCTAATTGAACGATAATTTGAAGCAATACATTGATCACCTTTTTTAAATATCGGTACCACATTTGCAAGTTTCCACTCATCGGGGACTAGACCCGAATTAAGAGAATTATTAAATAATGCTGTTAAAGGGTACCTAATTTCTTCTTTACATTCTTTTAATACTCTTGGGTATAATTATGGAGTCGGGCCCAGCATGATCCCCGAATTTCGTTTCACCATGATCATCAATACAAGTACCCTAATTTATTATTATTACAACTACTGCATACAGTAGTTTGTTTGTTCTAAGCTGTTGATAAATTGCCTTGTCTCCATCTTGATTGCTGAGCTCTTAAGAAAATTATTTAGTTATATATACTGGTAATTAGGAACACTTGTCGTTAGTATAAAGCAATAACCTGACCGATTCACATTTGTCTATAAGGTTTCGAGAAATTAGCTGTTTAGATATTAAAATATAATTATAAGCTACAACACCACTACTTCCTATCAATTGCTCTACCATCAAGATTACCGGTCTCATAATGTTTACTTAATTTCTAAATACCAAAACCACCACGTCAATTACCTGCTGCGTCTGACTCTATGATCGAGTGCTGTATTCTTCAACCTGTAGTCCTAAGGAGTGTATACATCACTTTTATCTTATTAACTTTAATTGTACTTTTTAGGACATCATCAAGAGCCGTATTACAAATTTAGCTAAAATGGTGTTCAGATCCCAGACACTAATAATTACTATTACTAAGTGTCAGCCATTGTCTACTCAACAAAGGCTAACTAAACCAAAGCAAAAATATTTTCCTAATTTCACCTAACCTAATCTAACCAAAATTAACTCATCCTAACATAATTTTGCTTACTAATTCTTGGTTGAAAGCAACTATTTGAAATTGAGAGAATACTTTCGTTATAGAAATGACCAATTACATACAACAATATAACCACGTTATAGAACATAAGAACATATAGAACATATGACAAGTCAGTTTATGGAATTCCATTGAGCTTGAGTCAAGTATGCTGTGCGACTAGGATCAGCTTATTAAAGTTGAGTGTCGATCGATTATTACTATGAAGACATAATTTACTCTCCATCATGTGTGTGTGTGTGTTTTTCCCCTTGGTGCTATAGGTGTCCTGGGGTTGACTATACAGCAACTTAAAGTGCTTGAACTTTTCCAGCTCTACCTACGGCATTCAGATTAATAATAATAATAATAATAATAATAATAATAATAATAATAATAATGATAGTAATAATAATCTACCGTCTTTACAAAAATGTTATGTCACTGAATTGGAAAACATTGGAAGTAGTCGCAGTCCTCTGCGAAAGAAACAATGCATTATACCAGCTATCGTGGATCATTGGTGTAAAGAGAAGATCCCGTATAATAACAGCCATATTTATAGGAGACACAAACTTATCTACTAATTGCCATATAATATTTTTGAGGAGTTTCTTCTTACATGAATCTAAGAAAGCAAATACTGTGGAGTACTAATTATATAATCAAACATTACAGAAACGAAAATAACTCAATTTAGGACTCCATATATTGTAATAGTCCCTAATGGCTTCGATTCACAGACAATAAACTGGCAACTTTGCTCGCGTGGCTTTGGCCTCAGTCATTTGGGATCTACATCGGTCTCTTTTTGTTTTCTCCCCTAAGTATTTTTTTTTCCCAGGATACCTAGCGACCGGCAATTTCAGCCAACACTTTAATAAAGACTTCGAAAGCATAGTTAAGAAAGTCTTATAGGTCTAGGTTGTATAGTTGAACAGTAGTTTATATACTAATATAGTTTATCGGAATATCTCTGTGATACTAGCATCACGTCCATAAAAGTAGTGAAACATTGGTAAATACTATCCTATTTCTGTTTCGCCAATTTTACTAAAGGTTTTGGAGGACAAATGTTGCTAACCAGCTGACTTTCTTGCTTGAGTCTAAGAATCTACTCTTAAATAGTCAACATGCTTTTAGACCAAAGTTATCTACTGAATCTTTATTAACTGTAATAGCTAACCAAATAAGTAATAATATGAATGAAAAGAAAATATATCTTTTGACTCCATGTGATCTTTCCAAAGCCTTTGATAGAGTAAATCATTAAATACTAGTTACCAAGCTCACATAACGTATAATATATGTTGTTTAATAACTAGCTTTGCGATAGAAAGCAATCTTTTGAGATCACTAATGTTGTTTCTAAGCCTACTTTTATATGATTCGTAGTTCTGCAGGGATCTATCTTAGAACCAATTGTATTTACCATTTGTGTGAATTATTTGTCTATCGATCTATCTATCTATATGCTCAGGCCCCATTCCCACTTTTCCTATTTTTATTTTGTATTTTCTATTTAATTATATTTTATTATTATTTATTTTTTCTTGGGGGTGGCCGCCTCAAGACAGAGCAAGAACAGGGAAAACACAAAAACAACATAAAACAACGAACAAACACAGACAAAACACAAATTCACACACATCTAGGTCACCCATGAGAAGACCCAGAGACCAAGGTCACCAAGGTTGCTCCAGCACTCCCCCGGCCCCCGACCACCCGGAGAGGTTCCGATCTCGGCAGGCAGACATGCAGCGGAGCCGAAGCCACAAGCCCGCCCTCCACACTTCCAGGCACACCCTTCATATTATTCGCCTCCCCGGGCCAGGCGCCTGATGGACTATTATCTAGTCCAACTTGCGCCAAACCCCTTCTCCCAAATGACCACGTGTTCACTCAACTATTCACAAGCATTCTCCATTCATTCCTGTTTATTACCACTTCCTTTGCCTGATCTACAGTCATTCCTCTATCATCCAAAGCTTGTCTTACACAGTCTCTCCATTTCAATGGGGGTCTTCCTGCCCTTCTATCTCCCCTTGTATCTGACTCACATATTCTCTTTGTAAGCCTTTCATCTCCCATTCGTTCAACATGACCATACCAGCTCAGCACCCTTCTGTCCACTCTGGCTGACAAATGTTCCTGGTGCCCCACTCTCCTACGTATATCTTCATTCCTAAATTCGTATCTACGATTTGTCTATGGTTTGTCAGAAACGTTTAATGATTGTATGATGGTACATACAGTACGCAGATGATACTCAGTTTGTGCATAGCGAAACTATTCTTCTACTATTCTTCAAGCGCTAAATTACTTTAAAAACAATGGTTTGATGCTAAACCCCACACAAACTCAGTGTATTGTCATTGGAAGTAAATATCTGGTGAAACAAATTCCAAATTACACTATAATAAAGGTTAATAGCACATCGATAGTTCCTAGTAAGCATTTTTTAAATCTTGGTATCTAATTGGATTGCCACATGATATTTGACAAACACATAAATGTAAATTAACTTTTTTAAAAGATAATGGGAACGCCTTCTTTTACCGAATAAAATATAAGTTTGATGCCACCTCACGAAAAATTGTATCCCAGTCACTTGTTCTGAGCATCATTAATTATGGCTTGTTAATATGCTGTATACATAACTCCACACTGTTACACAACGTTCATAAACCACACAACAAATGGAGCTAAGGTTGCTGTAGGTGGTGATAAGAGATCTGACCCCCTCTATCCAACAGCAGGTATGCCACTAGACAAGTAAACAATCTGCACTGTATGTTCCTAGAACTAACACAGACACTGGTCATAGCTCACTTGCTATTGTAGGACGTAGAATATGGAACACATTACCAAATGTTATCACTGACGGAAATAGCTTACTTATTTTCAAAACATCTCTAGAGGAATATTTACTAAATATAAATACTAAGACGCTCTCACTTTAAGTCTTCGCAACATTACTATATTGATATTATAATCTCTTTAATCTTGCTATATCACCATTATTTCATATTGTTTTTCACCAACCAACTTTACTTCTAAACCCAATTATTTTATTATGCTTAAGATTATATAAAAAATATTATGTTGATGTTCGGGAATATGTGAATATAGAGGTATGTGTATATTTTTGTAAATTTTATGTACAGTTGAATAGCCACTTTTAATGGAAATGCAATTATTCTGATTCTAACTGCTCTACGCTTCACTGACCTGACTTCACTTCACTGACCAGGTTGGTCAGTGAGAGGAGCCATTGGCGGTGGTGAACATTGAAATTACCTAAGATGGAAATATCAGAGAAAGGAGAGTTTGATAAAGAGTGTTTCAGCATTGAATTTAGAAATGTCAAAGAATTTAGGACAGTCAGTAGAGTTAGGGGATATTAAGTTTGATAGGGAAAGGAAAGTTTGAGCCAGAGTGAGTTTGTTATGCATATAGACATATCCACCTATGGCTTGGACACTATAGGATGGAGAATGTAGGAGGATACAGAGAAGGGGCTGGCAGTTGCTTCAGACACCCAGAGTCTTGGTGAGGAAAAGAAGGTCAGGTTTGTTGGAGGAGAGGTGGTGTTCAACAAAGGGAAAATTAGAGAAAAAGCTATGAATATTGCAAAAGTTGATAGTAAGAGAGAAAGGTCATGGCTTAGAACATTTTGATGGGTTATTAAGGGAAGAACAAGTGATTTGGGAGGCATTTATGGTTCCACCCCCTGCGGACTGAAACAAGAGTGCCAGTAACTCCTTATCACATGCCCGTGAGGCCTCCCCTGGGAAGTGTCCTACTAGATTGGTGCCTACAATCTCTTCAAGCAATTATACTTTATATTATAATTATGATACTTTGCTTCTCAGCATTTTGACTTTGAAGTTATTTATATACTCTATTACCCTCAGCACTAATACTCCTTTATACTAAACTTGCAGCAGTAATTACTATTACTATATTTATGTTAACCACAAACATATTTTATAAATATAACTTTATATACCAAGCCTGTATATTCTGTGTAGTTTCTAGCTTACCAGTCAATTTAAGGACCTTCTAGCTCATACAGTAATTATCATCTGGCTCTTACAACAATATTCACAGCCGGTATCTTAGTCCCCTATATACTGACTTCTAGTTGTCTTCAGGGATCAATACAGCTTAGCCTATAATCTCTGATTCGATTTATGTGACTTGGATTTTGTGATGCTTAAAATTACGATAACATTAAGCGATTACATTTAGTTTCAATCAGGACCTCTATAAATCAAATAAGTCCTTTATATTTTTCCTAAACTCAATATTATAGTATAATATTTGCTAGAATAGATAAGGTGGTCATCATCGTAGTGAAGGGGTTAGCGTATCCCCATCGACGGTATTCCTCTATAATTATTACTATTAGTACTAGTAGTTGGAACTTAGCTTGTATTCTTGGTGAAGTAATCTGTAGCCCAGGATTTGTAGCTGCGATTGATCAGAGTATGTCAATCAAAGGGAAGAGTTAGACAAGAAATATAGTCAGAGCAAACGTAATGTCTTCATGAACTATTGGTCGGGTTACCAATAGAGCAGGTTTGGGCAATCTCTCAATGTAAGCTATTGAAAGGGAACATTAGAAATATAGGGATAATCATAGGAGTAACGACTTCTTTCTGGATTTTTGGCTTGGCTATCTACAGAACCGGCCTGTGTATCTCGCTAGATCAACGTAATTACATCAACAGGAAAAGGAAAAAACAAAACAGGAATGAAATAGAGAAAATATGATTAAGCCACCACTTCCTTCTCCGACCTACATAGTTATGTAGCAACGTGCAATATTACGAGGGCCCCGATTCAAAACGAAGTCATAACAGAAGAAAAAATCACCAGATATATGAATCCATTAGAGTATAAAGAATTCGATTCCATTTCTAAATTTGTTCAAAACATCATGACTGCACTTCAGCATGCCTCGGCTCCAGTGACTCGCTAAAGCAGCATATGTAAACCCGTCGAAACAGTTCTCGGATAAATCAACCAGTAATCCATTGCAACGAGTGTCAAATTAGCCAGTATTAAAGAAATTAGTGCCATATTAAAGTCCTAACCAAGCTAAAACTAACTTAACCTATTATCGCCTAATAATAATTATTGATTTGGCACAGGTTGAGATACTGGTTGATATGCTGTGTTGGTTGAGTTGTCCGATCACCTGCCAAAACGTCCTCCAGCAAGTCCTTCATCTGGCAACAAGCGTGGTCGGGGTGATGGTGCAGGAGTTATATGACCGGGTAGTAAAGGTGGTGAGGTGGGTCGTGGCCTGGCCTCACAAATTCACTGAAATGGCGGCCGGAAAAATTGCTACTACTACTACTTTCCCACATCCCCACTCTGAACTTGCTCTCTCTCTCTCTCTCTCTTTCTCTTTCTCTCTCTCTCTCTCTCTCTCTCTCTCTCTCTCTCTATATATATATATATATATATATATATATATATATATATATATATATATATATATATATATATATATATATATATATATATATACTGTATATATACCGGTATATATATATATATATATATATATATATACATGTTACTCTCCTATTCCTATACAATCTTTAATAAACCGTATATCAGCAGCATACTATTTGTGTTTCAGTAGAATTTACTAGTTAAACTCTCCATTACAGTGCAATTTCAAAGTTGATTTGGCCACACATCTCTCTATCTCTCTCTGTATATATATATAACAATACCCCTTCCATGAAGTCAAAGTTGACCGCCTCCCACTATAGAGCGTTATTTGTTAGCCCTCTCAATACTAATGATTTTTTTATCTACCATGGAAACACCTGTATGGGGCTTAAATTAGGAGTATAATTTGGCAAACACATACACATCTGACTACTATATCTACAAGACCTCCCACTCAACACATATTTAAACCTGAGCACATCCCATAATACAGCGGGATTTGTCCATCATTTATGCACTTATGATAAACAGTGAAACAATTTACCACTTGAAACTAAAGTCGATTTCATTTCAACTGACGGTAAATCGCATCCCGTAACTGAATTCTCGATACTCAACGAAACAATATGAAACTACTATGTCTTGATGCCATACGTATGTCAAGTTGTCATAATTAAGATCATATTTCGCTACAAACTCTTCATAATAGCGGAGTAAACAAGATGAGGGCATGAACATTTACTGTCAGTTGAAATTAAACCACCTGTAGGTATATCCGGTATGAAAGAAAGCATTTTAATGTCCATATCACGTTTGGCTACTTACGTATCACAAGGATACTTTTTTGCAAAGCTGTATCATAGTAGACGATTTGGGAAATCATTCATATATATACATATATATATATATATATATATATATATATATATATATATATATATACATATAATATATATATATAGGTATATATGTATATATATATACTGTATATACAGTATACTTTTTTTTTTTTTTTTTTTTTTTTCTATATTTCAACTACTCCCTCTCGGGCATAGGCTGATAGAATTTACACTCTACCGCTGAACACGGTGAGGCCCGTGAGGTCTTGCTCCAGTCTAGGGAGTGAGACATGCGAAGCTTCACGGCCCGAAGCAATCCCATCTCTGAAGCCGCCTCGCCTCCGCGCTTCACAGTCTCACTCCCCACACTCGGACCCTCACTCTCAGAACGCCACCTATTGAGCAATTAACTCACTAGGCATTGCCCTCCTGTAGCATATTTTTGAATATGGGAATATTCATACAATGCTATTTAATCAGGGAACAATGAGGGTATTTTTTTGGCATTTCGGTGTGCTCTGGTAATGCACTGATACTAGGTACATTCTACGACAGAACTTGTTGTCATGGCCAGAGGCAATGTGTTAGTTCACTTGTCTTTTAATAGATGGCCCTTTAATCGCTTCTTATAAAAGGGGGCGGGGTTAATATAGAGGTTGGAAGAAGGAGGAGTCAAACGTGTGTATGTGTGTGTGTGTTCTAGAACAGCACCCAGAATAAGTTTTTTTAACATAACACACAGGCTATATTATTAGATTAGCCCATGCCGGATCACACATGAGTAACACACATCAGGTGTTGCGTAATTTATGGAATTTAATATACAGACAATCAAGTTTCGATCCTTCGCACTTTCCATTCCCCCCTCCTCCTCTTCTCTCTGCTGCCTCCCCCTATCTCTCCCCTTCTCTCTTTTTCTCTCCCCTTCTCTCTCCTAACCGAATATATAATTGTCCTCATCATCGTGGTCAAAGCTGTCCATAAAAATTACTTGGGTGTTTTAATAATACTGTTCTTTTTACCTTTACTGATTCTCAATTATTAACTCGTATTCTATTATTTACCTTATACAATGTGTTATAGAAAATAAATAGATATGTTCCGTTGCAAAACACTCAAAGTTGCCAACCTTGGCGTCCTGGTTAGTGTGAACAATCGTATAAATATATAAGTAATTGAAACGGGATGTTACAATCCACGCATCACGACAAGTTGGATCACATTGTAATCTAGCTTGGACCCAATTATAACCAAATATATATATCATAAAGACAAGATAATATCGGTTCAGTTAGAGAAAGCACTGTAGATGAGTCGAAACGTGTTTCTTTGTTATACAAACAAATTTTGATATTAGAGTAAATCTTTTTTCTTCCATACCACTATTCACAGCACTGTGGTTGACCAATTCATAATCTACCTTAACATGTAATATGACACGCTATGATTATTGCATTATACTTTTCTCAGTGGATTCTTAATTACTAGCTTAAATACTGTGGCATCCAATTATCAGTAAACAGTTCGGCGCTAAACATTGTAATGATTTACTATAAAGCAATTCATCGAATTGAACAATTAACGATAATCCAAGCAATCTGGTTATGTTGTTTTAAAGTTGATATACATTGTTTAGGCTTTTATATTTTTACTTCGAATTGTTTAAATTATCCTCCAAACATAATTAAAAGTATACTATAGCTCTGTGTATGTTACCTTGAATTTAATTTTAATATGTATTATTTCACCATAATTATGTTACGGTGAACATTGGAAACACATACACATTATATAATAAATATAAAGGGTTCTTAAATGTAAACATTTACAATTTATATCTATTCAATCAATATGACCTCCACCCACAAGCTGCCCCAACTACCTCCTGTATTCTCGTTGGAGCTGATTTAAACATTTTCCAACTTATATTAGGGCGGCGACGGATTCCCCCCCCCCCCCCTCCCCCCCCCGATCCCACTGCTCCCGCCCTTTCCAATCCTAACCTGGACCACATTCCACTCCATGACATGATGGCCCACAAATTCTCTATTGGGTTCATGTCACACACCCTTGTGGACCAGCTAAACCCCGGATGGGGTCAGGTCAGGTGAAGGTATTCAAGGATATGCCTTTACAACGGCACCTCGTAGCTACTTTCTACTTTTCCTATTTTCTGAAGAGTGTAGAGAGGGGAGAAGGGGTGTTGGAGAGAGACGAAGTTATTGTAGTGGCTTTGTTATGTGTGGTATTAGTCCGTATACGTCGTAAGGCTCAGGATGGCCATGGCACGCACTGAAGACAGCAGTATTTCCTCAATAATGCTAGTACCTTTTCTAGTTTGCCTGGACCAGTGTGTGTGTGTGTGTGTTTGTGTTTTATGTTATCATGTGTGAGTGATGTGTGCCCATTACGTTGTATGTGATCATGTGTGTGATGTGCGTTTTTTGTTATCGGGTGTGAGTGTGTGTTTTGTATCCTGTGTTAGTGTGGGTGCGGGTGAGTTGGTGCTTGCATGTGATGGACAGAGGAGAGAGGTTGAAGCGCCGTCTCCCCAAACATTACAAATAGTGGAGGTCATAATTATATGTATTATTCAACTTATTCCTTAAGCCAACACAAATAACTTGAATCCTAAGTGTTATTGTTACACTTAATATATATACAAACAAATTAATATACAGTAGACGTGTTCTTCGGGAATCGTAGCTTAAGTAGGAATAGGGTAACTAGCAAGGCAGCGAGCAATAGGTGTTAACATAAGAACATAAGAACAGTGTTGTTCGCTGCTTCGCTAGTTATTCTATTCCTAATCAATATATGTTTGTTATTTTAGTCATCCCTAACATTTATTATGTATATGTAAATTCAAAGCAATCGCATAGTATTAATGTGCGTATTTTAGAGGGTATCATTTACGTCCTTGAGAGAGAGAGAGAGAGAGAGAGAGAGAGAGAGAGAGAGAGAGAGAGAGAGAGAGAGAGAGAGAGAGAGAGAGAGAGAGAACATAAGAACATAAGAAATGGGAGTCTGCAAAAAGACGATCGGCCCACACAAGGCAGATCCCTGTCACACCCAACCCCAATTACATAACATCATAAGTTCATAAGATCGCGGGAAACTGCATATGGCCATGCGGCCCATATGAAGCAGCTCCCATTCACACCCAGCCCATATCATCCATATGGGAATCCAATTTATGCTTACAGCTTTCAACTGTTTCTGAGCTAATTACACTGTTCTGGGCAGTGCATTCCACATGTTAACAACTCTATTACCAAACCAGTGTATTCCTATATCTTTCCTAAATCTAAACTTATCTAACTTGAAACCATTTGAGCGGGTTAAGTCGCCGTTCTTTAGCTTTAATACCTCATCTATGTCGCCCTTATTTAAACCTTTTATCCATTTAAATACCTCTATCATGTCTCCCCTACATATTCGTCTCTCTAGTGAATGCAAGCCTAAGACTTTCAACCTCTTTTCATACGATAAATGTCTAATATTATGTATCTTTTTAGTCATTCTTCTTTGGACTGCCTCTAAAGGGTCGATATCCATTCTATAATAAGGGCACCAAAATTTAACAGCATAGTCAAAATGGGGTCTTACTAGAGCTAAGTATAGTTTAAAGAAAACTTCAGCAGTCCTGTTGCTAACACTCCTAGATATGACTCCTAGAATTCTATTTGCCCTATTCCTAACACTTATACACTGTTTTCTGGGTTTCAGATCATTACTAACGAGCACCCCCAGATCCTTCTCACACTCTGAGTTATCCAATTCTACATTGTCAAGTTTGTATTTAGCATCTAAATTACGATTTCCAATCCTTCATACCTTACAGAGAGAGAGAGAGAGAGAGAGAGAGAGAGAGAGAGAGAGAGAGAGAGAGAGAGAGAGAGAGAGAGAGAGAGAGGTGGGAGGGAGGGGAGAGAAAGCGGGTGAAGAAGGAGAGTTGGGGTGAAAGGGAGAGGGGGAGGACCGGGAATGGGAAGTGCGAAGGATATAAACTTGATTGTCTGTATATTAAATTCCATAAATAACGCAACACCTGATGTGTGTTACTTATTTGTGATCCAGCATGAGCTATTCTCATAATATAGCCTGTGTGTTATGTGAAAATAAACTTATTCTGCGTGCTGTTCTAGAACACACACACACACACACGTTTGATTCCTCCTTCCAACCTCTATATTAACCCCGCCCCATTTCATTAGAAGCGATTAAAGGGCCATCTATTAAAAGATAAGTGAACTAATACATTGCCTCAGCCCATGACAGCAGTTCTGTCGTAGACTGTACAGCACAAATTCCATCCCAATAATATCTTCCCATTGACATATTGGGATTCGAACCCGGGTCCATTGGATTACCAGTCCAGTGGCAAGACCACTCCGCCACCCCTCCCCTGATATATATATATATATATATATATATATATATATATATATATATATATATATACCGGTATATATATATATATATATATACCCGGTATATATATATATATAAACGCTTAGCTACTTTAGGCTACCTATCCAATTAGTCTAAACTGCCTAAGCCTAATATTAAGAAACCTAACCTAACTAATATATACGTCCTAAACAAAACAAAACCCATCCTTTACCCTTTCATAATTTAACCTAGATTAATATATTCAAAATTAAAACAAAACATAGGCACATACGATTCACCTAGTCATTATTCTTCTAGTAAGTCCAGAAATCAATATCTGTTCCATTGCTTCAAATGACTTGGAACACACAGTTGCTTGGGTTTCATATCTAGGAAAAAGACCTTAATTTGGTTATCAGAACGAATGAATAATAGAATACAATAATTAATGGTGTAAATACAATAATTCACATTATTTAAGAACTACTACTAAGCGTTTCATAGGGCTCTTATGTATATCTGGCAAGATATTACCGATATCGATATTAGGACACGCAAGTAGCTAGCACAGTTAAAATATAGTAATATATATACTGTATTTAGTTCCAGGTACATACTTCAAACACATTAAATACTTAAAAAACATCTTAATACAATTATGTACCTTAGCTTTAATTTCTTTTGTTTGTTTTTTATTTATTTATTTTTTCGATAGAAAGTATCCTTGCCGGAGGGCGCTTTATGTTAAATTTATTCTACTTGTATTCTAAATTAATGGTGTGAAATGTCTTAACATATCCATACTATTCGAGTGAAACAGCGTGGTTCTAAAGAGACCCACCTTGCACCAGATAGCGTTAACATAGACATAGACATAAACATTTTATTAAGCTCAGACTTTTTACAAGTATGGAGCACAACTCCCTTACAGAACACTTGGTATATCAACCTGGAATAAAATGATATATATCATATACTCTTATCTATATAAAAATCGTCAATACACATTTTAAAAATATGGCTATGTTATGTTGTACTTTCTGACGATTGTTTTGTAGTAGATCGATTAACTTATATCTATTGGGATGATTTATATAGTATATAGGAATATACTGTTGTCTAAATGTTGCAATTTCAAGATTTTTACACTCTAACATAACGTGGTACTCAAGTAATACATCTTAGTTTTAGGCAAATATAGAAGGAAGGTGATGAAGGATTTGTTCTGTAGATGGCTTGCGGATGGACAAAAGTAAAATTATATCTTCATGTTAATAGTAATTAATGATGGTATTTATTAGGGTCATATCGATCTGTATATTCATCAAAATTATTTAAAATATTCTATCTTACTCATTAAACTAGGATTTTATTATCACTATTTCTTACCGGGATCTCTTTTCCATTTCTTTATTGCTTTCCGGAACACTTGTACTTGTGGCTTGCATGTTTTAATTGGTTATCTGCACAATATTGTCCGTGCCGGTAAGTAACGCTTCCTGTCAATTATATATATATATATATATATATATATATATATATATATATATATATATATATATATATATATATATATATATATATATATATATATATATATATATATATATATATATATATATATATATATATATATATATATATATATATATATATATATATATATATATATATATATATATATATATATATATATATAATATATATACTGTATATATATATATATATATATATATATATATATATATATATATATATATATATATACCGGTATATATATAATATATATATATATATATATATATATATATATATATATATATATATATATATATATATATATATATATATTCTTCTATGTGGAAGAGGGAGAAAACACACACAATAAAACGCCTGTGACAAGTGTGTCCCCCAGAGTTAAAAGAGGGACTGGGCCAAAATCAAGGAATATTCGAGCCAAAATATCTGTACACACGGAGTTTGAAGCAATTTAAGTCATAGGATGAGGGAAAGATAGATTCAGAGAGAGAGAGTTCCAGAGCTCACTTGTTGAAGAGAAGAAAGATTGGGAGTATCGTTTCACTCTTGAGTTGGAGAGTTGCACAGAGTAGGGGTTGCTTGTATTGTAATACAAACAGGTTAACAATGGATTGCCAGCGAACTCTAGCAGTTTAGGAAATATAGTTTTTCTTTTTCTTTTTATTAGCCTCTTTAATAATATCCATGTCCATGTATGTGGACTAAAGAAACATCAATGACTGTCATGTATTGCTGCGGCGTTCGTGCTGATATCAGTGACTACCATGCTTGATATACATTATTACTGAACTAATTCGGACAAGTAGAGTCACAGTTAACCATAGTTTCAAAATGGCAAGTCTATAATTGTGATTCCCTGTTTCTTGAAACTCAGATCAGGCTGAAACAAACAGGCCGTGTATGTGCATACCTACTTACTGGTTGACTCTTCCCAAAAGGAATAAATATTAGCCCGTTTGATCAGTCTGTTCTAAAGTTATGAAAAATTGGGGGGTCGAGATGTTTTAACTCATCATAATATATAAGAATACAAAGGAAGCCAAACAACAAAAGAAGTAATGTTTCCTACTAGGCTATTTCCTAAATAAGCACACACACACACACACACACACACACACCAAACAACTGGAGGGCTTCAGCTTCAGAAAACAAACTATGGACTAGAAAATATAATTAAAATACATTAATTGGGCACAACACAGTCAGTCGGGGATTCATGGCAAGATATTTATCAAAGCACTACATAATGTTCAGGCAATTTGTACAGTACCATAAATTAACTACTCTGTTAAAAAAAATAAGTGCTTTGCTCTATGTGAATGAAACGCCTTTCCTTCAATTTTGTTATGAATAGACAATTACGATATTGATCACTAAGCTCTGCTCTTCGTACTTAGGCAAACCACAGCATGTCTCTATCTTGATTAACCCCTTCTGTACCGACGCCGTTTCTATATAATATTCTAGCTAAATTTCGACGGTTTTGTGCAGTTTAAGAACAATCTGTGGTATTAAAATGGGTTAAGTGAGGAAGTTGGATGACTGTTAGTTGCTGGAGGCCCTTTTTAAACTGAATAAAATCGAATAATAGTAACCAGAGTAAAGTTAAAGGTACAACACCGGTAATGAAGGGGTTAATGGGTTTTAAACTTTTTATATACAGGGTGTCCCAGGAGGAAAGGTCATAACTTTTTATATACAGGGTGTCCCAGGAGGAAAGGTCATAACTTTTTATATACAGGGTGTCCCAGGAGGAAAGGTCATAACTTTTGGAAAATGGTAAAACAAAATATTCTAAGCCTAAAATGTTCTATAAGACATATTCCAAAACTCACCCAGTATTTCAATAATGAATGTTGAAACTAGTATTTTCTTCAGTATTTCCCCATAAGGGTGGCCTGGCTGTACTAGTGTCAACCACACCTCCATCTAATTGCAATTATTGTACCATGTTCTTATAAATATATTATAATTATGTAAGTTACACAATTATTATAGACATATTAGCTCACTTTGGACCAGTTGGAAACTATGTGACATGGAGGAGTTCATTACAGTGATGCGAGGGAGGACACTAGATAAAAATTTCAATATCTTTGTAACGGTTGAGATTTGGACTTTTTGTTATCGAACACTTTATGCTTAGAATACCTTGTTTTCTCATTTCCCATTGTTATGACCTTTCCTCATGGGACATCCTGTATAATGACTAATACCGGCATAACAAACAAAAAACACAATAAATAAAAAAATAAATAAATAAATAAACTAATTAAAATATCCACCAGATAGTTGCGCATTTTGCAACTAAGTGCCCGGAAATGGGCTTAAGGTGCATCCACACCTGTCACAAATATGCGTTGCCAACACAGTTTTTACAAGGTAGACAACAAGTTGCCAAGTTGTTAGAAACACAGTGTCGTAGACATGTTGGCACTATAGTGTAACTGACATGTTGGTAGCTGTGGTGTGGACGAGACGACATGTTGATGGTCAGGTAGCGTATTTGGGCAGGCTATGTTTTAATACCACAGATTATTGAAAACTAAATTGAAAAAATATACTCCGTGTATTTGCATTCAAAGTGATTATAAATATCGCCACAATCGTGGCAACAAATTTCCTACTAACAAAGCCATGATCGTGGCTTTTGGGGTATGAGGGTCAAATAATACGGTGATTGTTCACTTTCCAACTATATTTTACTTCACACTTGAGAATACACAATTACATCGATAAATCGCCAAAATAATTGTGTGCGCGATATTATATTCAAACTAAAATATAATTAATTCGTTTGGCAGTACTCTCACCGATTACTAAATGTTCGGTTCAATCTGTGGTGGGAGAAACCGTGGTACGTCTTTAAGATATAAACCAACCGCAAATGTAATGTAACTTACATATTTTATTGAACAGGAAAGAAAAGTATATTTTTATGAAAGGATGGGTAATGTTTTGGGGTTACCAATACTCTAAGGCTGCGTTTACACCAAGCGAATCGATTCTATTCGCTTGGTGTAAACGCAGCCTAAAGCTCAAACAAATATTCATATAGTTTTCGCTCGTAGTACTTATCAAAATGGGAGATTTTTCGATATATAAATAAAGTGGTTATAAATACAAGTTACAAGTGTTCGGTAGAAACTTTCGATAAAAATATTAATTTCACTTGTTCAATCAAAATATTTATTTTAACGTGACCTTGTGTAAGGTAATGTGTTAACTACCAGTAGTGCCTCAAATATGGTTTGCATACATCGGCGACAGGTCGGGTCGAATACTCGTGTTATATATATACACAGTATATATATACTGTATATATATGTATATATATACAGTATATATATATATATATATATATATATATATATATATATATATATATATTTGGTTGCATATTTAGTTACATAATTATCAAACTTCACAGAAAGTGTATACATTTTGGTTATAATTACCGTAAGTAGAAACTTTAATTTAATACCGTATACATAATTTAATTTCCATTATGTTTTTAATTACTATTTTCAAGGGAACAATTGTGTCACATGGTACTTCAGCATTCTTGCCAGGAATAAAACAAAATCCAACCATGTAGGGCTGGTGTTGGCTCTAACTCTTCCATCCATCTATCCATAGCCTATGATAGCGCAGTTGGAATTGTGAACATGCTTAGATTGATATGCAGGATTCGAAACTG
This sequence comes from Paralithodes platypus, assembly GCA_032716605.1. NCBI lineage: Eukaryota > Metazoa > Arthropoda > Malacostraca > Decapoda > Lithodidae > Paralithodes > Paralithodes platypus. The sequence goes on from CM064519.1 coordinate 37,278,103, forward strand.
CATAATAAATCGTAGGCTTGTCCACCATTCTTTAACTGTCTTCGTAGCGCAATGGATAAATGCACTGAATTTCGGTGTGAGTATCCTAGGTTCGAATCCCTGGACTGCCACATGTATTTGTTGATTTCATTAATTGAGTTTAGGAGTAAAGTAGGTTGGTGGAGGTAACATAATAAACAGATTAGTTAAAGATGCATATATTGTATTTTGTTAAAGTGGCATATATACAGTACATAACATCAGAATAATCTCTCAACATAATGCGCCCTAAGCCTGTTAAAATAGTTTGCTAACATGTCTATTACATTAATGTAATTGTGGACATTAATACTTACGCACCCATTTGGAACAATTAAATACTTTCTTACCTAGACTGTATATCCCTGACGCTTTATAGCTTGCATTTAACCCTTTGTGGGGCGGTAGTGTTTGTGAGATGGTGTAAATACGCACCCTCAGAGGTCTATATTTTGTTGATCCCTTGCTTGATCAAATGTGGCCACGTGCTCTATATTTTGTTGATCCCTTGCTTGATCAAATGTGGCCACGTGCTCTATATTTTGTTGATCCCTTGCTTGATCAAATGTTGCCACGTGCTCTATATTTTGTTGATCCCTTGCTTGATCAAATGTGGCCACGTGCTCTATATTTTGTTGATCCCTTGCTTGATCAAATGTGGCCATGTGCTCTATATTTTGTTGATCCCTTGCTTGATCAAATGTGGCCACGTGCTCTATACAGATTTCAATGTTCAAATATTCAAATGGATGTAACTTTATTAGTGTCCAAGAAAGTTAAGTATATTTTAATTAGTATCGAACATAATCAACGTACAGTACTTCAATGTTGAATTGTATCACCAATGCTTCAGAAATTGGTTTCAATGCTTCAAAGTGTTCAGGTGGATGGAACCATATTATTGCTCGCGACCTTACAAAGCAAGGAAAATACATACTTTATTGCATGAACGTTATTGCATTACGTTATTGCATGGTGACAGACAAGCGTCTTGGATTCCCATTATAGGACATTCATCGTGGCTTTAAAGTGTTAATGCAATCCCGAACTGAATCGAAACTTCTCATTAATGTTATCTAATATTTACATTTCTGAGGTTCGCTTTGTAGTTCGAGGGTTCATATTGAGCTAGGGTTTGTGTCTTAGTGTACAGAACAATACGCTGTATGTAATACACACATTGTGGCCCAATGTGAACCCTTAAGACAGCCCAAACCACCAAAATGTAATTAACTAATAACAAAATTAATAACAAATCTGATTCAATCTTGTTTGTTTTTAAAATAATTTGTTGTCTTCATTTGTGTCATACAGTGTACTATAGCATGCAATATCAGGAATTTATAAGATAATCTATGTTATTGTATTTTAATTTTATTTTAACATTCCGTTAACCTACGACGAATGAATCTTGTTTATTCCACCTACTTATCAGTAGGTGGTGTACACTCTAAGAGATAAATCCTGACCCAATATGAGCCCTCAAAAAGTGAAATAAACCTCCAAAATGAGAGTCTTAGGCAGGATACACTCAACATTCAGAATATCTTACGTTTACTTGGGGACAACTGACACACAGGTAGCTTATCTTGAGCAGCATAATATATTGGGGTTATTCTACAGAACTACAATTCTCAATTACGGAATATCTGCCTAGTGGATGTTTTCTTTTGCTCTTACCTTAATCAGGGGACCTTACAGTTGCGCGGATAAGTGGTTAGGCTACTCTTATAATTAAGTAAATTATATGAGAGTCCACATTCCACAAATGTGTTTATTTGCTCCTCGGTTGACCGCAAAAGAATAATAATGGGTGTGTGGATCCCACGCCAAGGCTATTTGGGACATGAAGATTATTCACCAATTAATGTCCTGAACAGATCATTTCAATAGACCGAAGCGGGGGGGGGGAAGGGGGCGGGGAGGGGTCAACCCATCGTAAATTTCACAGGCACTCTGTTGGGCTATGGCAAACAAAGAGGCCAAACAAAGTTATGGAATGTGGACTCTGAAAATAATATATGGAAGTGAAAATACAATATAAGCAATTACAAATGTAACCTATCAACTTGTCTGCTCAACTAAATAAGGTAAGAGCAAAAGAAAAACAACTCGATAAGACAGAAATCCAGTAATTGAGAAGTTGTAGTTCTGTAGAATTACCGTAGGCCTAATTACATTATGTTTGTTCATGTTATGAGAACAAACGGGAACCTACATGATATATGTTTAGTAGATTTTCACCCCACATATCTACCTCGAAAAATTACAAAATTACTCAACGAGCCAAAATAGCGTGGGCTCTGAAGAACGTAACCTGTGATAGATTTATATCACACACACTATCCATTTAATTTGACCAACATAGCAAGTAGAAACCTAACGAAACCTAAGGAATAACTTTAACATACTTCAGACGAATATATTATTGTCCCGTAACAAAGGTTGTAACGCAAACAGCAGACTATAATTGTTTCTAACTCCCGATGAAATATCAACCAATCAAGAATAATTCAGAATAGAAACATTATTGTAACAGAGATCAGCCAGCTTCAGCCATTTAGGTGCCACTTGTCATTAGCCTATTTAAACTCAAATACATCTAGTTCCAGAACATACATTCAGCAATGCTGTTATAATATATATATATAAGCAATACTCTCTTGTTGCGGGAATCGGAGTCGGATGATAAAAATCAACACCAGCGCTGGTACAAACATCTTTATTTTGGTAACGTTTCGGTTTAAGCATAAACCATCTTCAGACCTGAACTGAAATGAAATAAAAGCCTATATGAATGGCAGAGTAATTTTCTAATGTAAATATTCTTATTAATAATTAAATTTAACAAATCTAGAATAAAACTTAAAATTAATAGTTATACAAATAATAACCTAATACATATTAGAACTAGTAAAGTGAAAGAATAAAATGAGAGACGAAGAAATATTATGTGAGCAATAAAAGGAGGGGGGGGGGGGGCGAAGTTAATAACAAATGTTTTCATATAATTATAAAGAACTAACCTTTACATATTAGAAACAGAGTAGAGGAGTGGAAGAGTCGTGCACACCCAGGCTGGGTTTATGTAACTGGGTGAGCAGGGTCTCCGACAGGAGTCGTGTGACTGTGTTTGGGGCAGTGGTGAGAATTGAAAAATCGGAGGGTTTTATGGGGTTAGTTCTTTATATATGAAAACATTTGTTATTAACTTCGCCCCCCCCCCCCCCCCTCCTTTTATTGCACACATAATATTTCTTCGTCTCTCATTTTATTCTTTCACTTTACTAGTTCTAATATGTATTAGGTTATTATTTGTATAACTATTAATTTTAAGTTTTATTCTAGATTTGTTAAATTTAATTATTAATAAGAATATTTACATTAGAAAATTACTCTGCCATTCATATAGGCTTTTATTTCATTTCAGTTCAGGTCTGAAGATGGTTTATGCTTAAACCGAAACGTTACCAAAATAAAGATGTTTGTACCAGCGCTGGTGTTGATTTGTATATATATATATATAGATATATATATATATATATATATATATATATATATATATATATATATATATATATATATATATATATATATATATATATATACATATATATATATATATATATATATATATATATATATATATATATATATTATATATATATATATATATATATATATATATATATATATATATATATATATATTTTTTTTTTTTAATCTGCATCTTATTATGATCGATGATAATATAACACCCTGTTGTTTGATTATTACGGCCCTTAAATGGAGTCTAATGAATAAGACGGCCTATCTCTCTGTGTACACGCAATAAGATGGGCAATCAATATTATCACCGACCCTCCGCAGCCTAATGGTCGGATTTTGATGAAACTTGATCAGTACATTTATTTGCTACACTATTATTATGCTCATTTTAGAATATTAAAGTTTAGATTACATTAACTTCAAGGTCATTATTCCAGCTTAGGCTGGCCACCTTTACTTTATTGGGTAATTATCAAGAAGACATTCGTGGGGATATTACAGAGAATTTTCAGCTAAACTGTTAGAATACATGTTAAAATGAATTTCGACAAGTTGACAGAATTAATAGAAACACCAATGGAGGAGGAACATTTGATTGAAACATTAATAAAGTGCTTCTCCGCAAATGATGTTTTTATTCTTTCGGAATACAATTGCTGTGTGAGAACATCTTATTATTAAAACATTTCAAATCTTATTATTTACACTTCTAACAGTAGAAAACCTAAAAAAAATACTTTAATCTTTCCTAAATACAGTACACTGGGATATAAGGAAAATCCTTATGCATGGTTATTTTAGGTTTTGGGGTTATTTGAATGATTGAAGAAAATATAACAATACGTCAAGTAAAATTCCCAATATAGTGTTCCCACTGTATTGTTATATGTCATTGATATAATATGTGTAGGGCTATTCGCTCAAAATAATCAGTAATGACCTGAGTATATTATTAACATTGTCAATTATATTTATGTGGTACTTAACTTTAGAATAACCTAAACTAGTTACCTAACTTTTCCTAAAAAAACTCTCCTTATTCCCCAGTAGGCTATATAGGTAGGTTAGTATTTTAGATTCTTCTAAAGGAAAACATAGTCTATATTGAACATTATTGTTCCTTATTTAAATTTTCCCTCAGCATTTTTATGTTTCACATAGCTATATAAGTTCATTCTGAAGGTTTAGGCTGAACAAATATTAGCACTAACACCTCGAGTGTGTTCTTGAAAATTATATTAGCATTTGACAAAAATTGATTTCTTTTCTCCCACTGAATGATTATGTACTATATTGACACATATGTAATCTGAATGTTTGTGTTCAAAATAATTAGTAATAACTTCGCGATGGAGTGAGGAACTACATGAACGAAGGCGGTGCTGGTTGGGGGGAGGGGCGTCGACTGACTGGGGACAGAGGTGCATGGGGGCGGTTCGTTCGTGGCCACCCCTTCGGGGATCACGGCGTCAGGCAATAGATAGATAGATAGAACTTCGCGATTGTCTTATTGAAAATGATCACATACAGAGAAGGCCTAAGTAAATGAGCAATATTCTATTTTAGCTTACCGGCTTAGATGCTTGCATTTTTGTGGGCATTACACTTTCCAGATTTATGTCAGCAATTCAAGGATTCAGAAAGGACCATAATGTATTTCCTACAGTGTGCACTGTTATAAATCCTGGTCCAATATGAACTCTAAAACAGCAAAGTGAACTTCCATAATGAACATTTTGCGTACAGAATTAACGAGATTCGATTCAAATCGGCAAAGCTTCGGAAACTAGGCTATATTAAGACCATGATATATGTTTCCCCGGTATTAAATACACACACACATATTGCTGTCCTAAACTTCATCAACAAAATAAGCAGAAACAAATAGTGATCTTTCTAAAACTGAAATCAATTTAACCTTTTATCACATATTAGCCATCAGTTGTGTTATCTTCAATATAAAGTTAGGGAAGCAAGTTTGGAAAGTAACCATTGATAATTATGTATACCGGTATATCAAAAAATGTAGCAAGCAATTAATGGAAATAACGAATAATCTTCACATTTCAAATTACCTGGCGAATATTTCAAACCCATGCACTTGCAGTAATCAGTACTGCATTGCGGTATTTATTAAGGTATTTGATTGGGTAATAATTCAAATTTTAAATAAAAAAAAAATCAAATAAAGCTAACCAGTACGATTAGACAGTACCATAACACGTTTTGTCATTATATTCTGGCTAATATTAGCTGATTTGTAGGATTGTGTAGGAGTGAAAGGGAAAATGAAGATGTTATATCCCCCTTGATTTCAAGTCCTTTCAAACCTGAAAATAGTTTCGTGTTAGCCAGTATAGCATGAAGAAAGGCGACATAATAATGAAAGATTTAATGTAGCCTTGTCAGCAGATCCAGCATTAAACTTTCTCCAGTCACCATTATTATAACATGATATCAGGTGTGGCTTATCACACAACATGCAAAAATTTAATACATTATTTAGGATTAGGAAGTTGGTTATAAATATATATATATATATATATATATATATATATATATATATATATATTATTTTGTTCCCTCCACCAACCGACTTTAATCCTAAACTCAATTAATGAAATCAACAAATACATGTGGCAATCCTAGGGATTCGAACCTAGGATGCTCACAAAGAAATTCAGTTAATTTATCCATTGCGCTACGAAGACAGATATATATATATAACATAAATACATGAATAAATAAAACATAAATATATACAAATACTATTAACAATTTGTTTTATCAAACACTTAATATTTCATCAAAGCAATAATAGTACAGCTTCTAAGCAAATGTATTGTTCAAATTGTGATAAAAGCAACAAATTTGGTCCATGTACACTTTGATATATATTAAATGAAATAAGGGGTGGACCCCAACCAAATCTGGATGATAATGCGGTGTGGCACCAAAAACAAAATGGGCGCCATTAAATACTAAGAACATAAGAACATAAGAAAATGGGAGTCTGCAGAAAGCCGATTGGCCTAAGCAAGGCAGATCCCTGTCCCACACAACCTTACAGCCCCCAACAATACTGAACAATATCTGTAGCAACCCATATACACTTGCAATTTTCATTTTTGAATGGCTTAAAATACTAGATTATGGCCTTTAGGTATTCTGGATACATTAATGCGTAAGGCTGATTGATTGCAAAACTTTAATTTGCATATTTTCAAAATGGCGTCCATTTTTATTCAAATGAAGAAATTCAACAAAACAAACTCTATCGTTGGAAAGAACTCATCTTTTATTGTCGAACTTATACAGCAAATAACCAGAGTTCGAAATGAGATCAAAATATTGTGAACCATGTGTGAATACTCACAGTAAATAGTTAGTGCGCACATCCACCTTGGCAGCCACAAAGCTCTGTGCAGTTGAGTTCATTTTTCTTGCACTTGCAGAGTCCCCTGCATGTTTTCTTGCACCCACAGCGTATGAGTTCTTGAAAAGCCCGCGATGCCTCCGGTAGTGCTGTCCAGTGTGGATACCAACCATGTTCTGTCATAGTCCAACCCCAATCACTTGGCTTTGGCAGAACAGGGACGAGTGTGAGGATCTGTCCCCATATGTATCCACCTTGGTAAGTAACTCGCTTGCAGTGTTCCAAGAGTGCTGCCTCAGTTGGGGGAATGTTTTCCAGTGATCTTGACCCCTGTGCGAAAAGATGTTTCCTTGCTTCGTTCACAGTTTCCAGTCCGCATGTTCTGTTGTATAGAAGTACAACGTATTTCTCGATGGTTTGCAGATCCGACGAGTCCAGGGTAACAGGTGCTTTGGCAAGCTTGAGGAGAGAGTCTGTCAGAGAGTCACAGATATTCCACGCATCCCAGCATCTTTTCTTTCCACGTCCTGCAAACGATGAGGTTGTGTCACACCCTGTTAGGCAATGGAATAAAGGCAAAGTTGCTGCCTTCCTGTGTCCCAGATTTGATGCGATTGTGTGGGCCCCTATATACCGAAATGTCTTCCCTGTGCCAAAGGCAACCCAGAGTTCTGCTATATCCAGATCGAGGACTGCTGCAACAGCTAGTACCACTACGTTAGTGTCTGTCGTGCGTATTGTAACTGTTCTGTAACCTTGGGCCACGCAGTCAGCTACATGGATAAGAATCCGAGTATCTGCCTCCTCGTGTGTGCATGGTTCCAGCTGTGTTGTGTCCATGTCAGCTGATGTGCATTTAACATGCATATCGAATGTTGACACTAAGTGCTTCCCCTCGGGTGGTGTTTCTTCTGCGATGTATTCCGCCAATAGCAGGAAAAGCTCTTCTTTGTTTGCATCCACTTGTAGGAATGACTGCCAGTTGGTTGGAAGTGGTGTGGTTGCCAGAACTCTTCTGCGTTGTCCAGTACCTCTGCTTTCTCGTGTGCTCTGCTTGAGACTGTTCTTTACGTAACGGTCCCAGACCACGTCTAGTCTTCGAACCTTCTCAAGACGTCGTCGAATGTAAGGCATAAATATGCACTTGGCATATTCATTGAAGTTGGTCTTGACATCTTTAGGTGGCAGCATGTGTACAAGTGCAGCACCATCCAGCACCTCAGCTTCTGCAACTGGGTCAGAATCAGGAATGACCTTGTCAGGCTTGGTGGTCTGAAGGCATGGCACCAGATCCGACGTTTTACCATGTCTCAGGTTTCCCATATTCGACAGTGATGGAGGGCATGCCTGGTTTTCGTGGGCAAAGAACTCGTTGAGGTTTCCACTCCTTGACTGGCACAATATATACAGCTGGGAAAATAGAGCACAGTTCGCCTTGAGTGAAGCCACCTGATTACTGACTCTGCTGGGGACATGTTTCTTTGGTGTCCCAAAGAGTGCCAGGTTGTTCTTCTGTATGGTGTTTGAAAGTGGTTGCTCACACCGAACCAGTCGTTCCTCCACAAATTTGCTGTACTTTGTCTGACCAAGATTTTCTACTGTTCGTAGAGTCTGAACCACTGAGTGCATCACTAGTTTGGTGTCGAGCGTGACCAAAACTTCCCCGTCATCAGTGAATGGGTTGCCCATGCCCTGCATGATTCCTTGCAGCTCACACACATCTCGTTTGAACTCATTTTGTACGCCTAGTGATTGCTCGTGATGCTTTCCAGCAGCCTGCTTGGCATGATGTTCATCAAACTCATTTATCAGTCTTGCGACTTCCGAACCGGCAACCATCCACCTCAGCAGAGCAGCTAGATTCTCCGTCAACCCCACTGCACCTCCATCTCCCTTTATGAACTCGTTTAGCTGTTCATGGTTTTGGTCAAGGGCAATTGATGAGAAGGCGTTTTGAGTTTTCTGCACGATGAAGTGTCCCTGTGTGAACTGGCTGTGAATGCTCGGATGTGTGTCTTTCAGCTGGAGCATATCCCTGACATGGACTGGCAGCCACCTTGAGTAGTGTGTACGATCCATTGCAAACAACCATGGAAACAACTTCCTCAGCGTCTCTACGTAGAGGTCAAAGTTGCCTTGCCGCAGCGCTTTCACGAACTGCAGTACCAATAGTTGGAGTGACATAGTCATACTCCAGAACAAGAACTGTGGATGCCGTTCTGATTGTGTCTTGCTCCATTCGTCATATGGAAGCACATCGTCTTCGTTGGAGACTCCATCAGTGTACATGGAGTAGGCACTCCGCTTCATGAGACTGAGTGTAGCCACTGTTACTTGGTGTGCCCATCTTGTTCGTGTGACATGTCCACCACCCATCATGGATTGTGCTCTGCCTGGTGTTGTGACGTTTGCTTCCACCAGAGCACTCGACCAGCCACTGCCTTCAAGCCAGTCACCTAGCATCTGATACAACGCCATCTCAATGTGTAAGCCTCCAAGAATAATGACAAATCTGTTTTCTCCAAATGACTCAGGCCACCGCCACTGTATCTGCTTGGTCATTGCATATAGTGGTTGGTCCACAGTAATAACAGGAATCTGTCCTGGATTGAGATGCTGTATGGCCTGCGAAACGAGAGTCATAGAATGACTCACCATGGCTACAGTATGAGCCTTTTCGTGGAAGAGTGGCAACAAGGCATTGATGCATTTTGGTTGGACAGCTGATGTTACTTTTGATGCGTGATAAGCAGCCCATGAAAGGTTGGCATCTGTGTCCATCTGAGCTTGGTTAAGGTGTTTGTGTAGGTTCTCTATCCATGCATCTTCCTCTTCCAAGGTAGCGACGACAACGTCAGCCCCAGGACGCACGTCACCTTGTACTTGTGGAACGTGATACTCTGTGCCATCTAGACCAGCCGGTGGAACTTCTGTGTACGCTGATGGCAAGGGTCGTATCTTTGTAGTGCTGGTAGTGTTATCATATTTGGCTGTCAATCCTATCTCTGCACCCTCTGTTGTTGATGATGGGTGTTGTGTGAGAGATATGGCTGTTCCATGGAAACTATCTTTAGAAGATCGGGAACTTGTGTTGTGATCAATGTTGTCCATTGCCCCCGTCGTGACACATCCAGACTTGAGATGTGGGGGACAGACCTAATTTTGATCATGGTAGAATTTGGTTACTCGATTAGCCAACTCAGTCGATATACCTAAGAGTCGATTGTAGCCAATGCAGATACCATAGGAATGCAGGCTATCAATCAGTTCCCTGTTTCTGGTATGCGAATGAAGCATGAGGCTTAGGTATATGGGAAATGGAGTTTCTCTTTCTCTCGTGTGACGGACAGCTTTGGACGGCCTGTCATAGTGTCTTCTTGGGTGCTTAACACTGTTAAACATCATCAATTGAGAAATTGTGAGTCCAGTGGACTTTTTGTCATTCTATGTTTGGTCTTGTATGCTGGGCCCCTCTAAGATCATGTTCACCAAGGCTTTCAGTTTTCCTGGGACTGCTTCGTGATGGTACAGCACGGTATAGCCTAATAGCCAATAAACTGAACAGCCTTTCTCATAGGGGAGCTATCCCCCCGCCAAAAGCGGCTTTCTAGGGCCTTTCCTAGCTGATGCTGAGAGGATTGGGTTCTAGTCATGTGGTGATGGGCTGGTCTATCAGAGTGAGAACTGAGCGATCTCTGCCATACCCATAGCTTACTCTGACTGTTCCTTTTACTTATATATTTTCTAGATCTCAAGTGACGGCGTCTCTTGCGTGGATTGACCTCCTAATCTACCAAGATTGGAAGCCAAAGCGTCACATTTTTCCTTTGCCCCTCAACTTTCTCTTCATAATTGCTGAGGGGCACAGGGCCCTGGGTGGGGCTTTGGTTTCCCGGGCGTTTCCGCACCCTCCTCAGCTCCCCGCCATGGAGTGGCTTCGGTCACCCAGGCTTTATTGTGGTCGGCAGGGAGGGTTCTGTGGGGGCGCTCGGTTATGGCCTTGGCCTTGCTCGGGGCCTTGGGGCTGTTCGGCCAGGCAGCTTGGGGAAAAACAACAACAACAACAGCCTCTCTCAATCTCTCTCTCTTTCTTTCTACAACTATGTGTAATTGATAACAAACTCTTTAAAGTCAAATGTCAAATTGCAAAATAATATATTACTACCATTGCATTATATAGCCAAAGAAGACTTGTAAACAAGTGATAATCTACATAATTAATTTCACTCCCAACATCAAACATATGCCAATGAAATAAATGAAAGCTTGTGATCATCCCGGGACTCGAACCTGGGCTACTACATACACATCTTAAACACTCTAACCATTACACCATCAAGAAAGTTAAAGCTTAAGTACATTAATACGATTTTGTATCCATTTATCGAATACTGGATATCAATCTAATCATGCACTCAGACCCAACTGCACCCTGCATAGCGTAATGTATAAGTGAAAGGAAAGAACAATTTATGGGGCACAGATCTCTAAGAACCGACCTCACTATGAAATTAATAAAAGCATGTGATAAATATATATATTCTAATATTTCACCAACCAACTTCACTTAAAAACTCAGTTAATGAAATACAAAAATACATGTGGCACCGCAAGGACTCGAACCTAGTATACTAACTCCGAAATTCCGCGCACTTATGCATTACGCTATATATATATATATATATATATATATATATATATACAGTATATATATATATATATATATATATATATATATATATATATATATATATATATATATATATATATATATATATATATATATATATATATATATATATATATATATATATATATATATATATATATTTAAACTTCTACCTCCGGACACAGGCTTGAAGCCTGTAGGTTCAATTGCTCAACACGGTGAAACGAGGAAGTCTAATCCCAAACTGTGAGGGAGACATGGAGACAGTTTGTGTGTTGAAACCGGGTCGTTCGTGGTCTTCCCTTTGTAGGCCTACGACGTCTGGGGTAGTTTGTAAACAGTGACCTGGACGAACCAAAGAGCCCAGTCGCTCACAAACGGCAGGTGTATCAACAGGTGTATATCTGCTCGGTATGCAATACCATTTTTAATGATTATGATGTGGGTAATGTAATGACAGTATTAAGATATACTGATGAGTTTAATAAGTGATCCCATAAAACCATCGTGGAAATACTTCAGCGTTTATATATAATCAATCTAATGGCCTCTGCGCAATAAATATGGTAGTCCAACCAACATACGCTATAGATTATGCAAGTTTTCTTTCATTACTAATTTCTTATATCACGTGTTACCATGGTAACATGGTAGGTCTGCTTACAAATCATTGGTGGTCCTGGTGGGAACGGTCACTGGGGTTTGAGAGAGGCCAGTCACCAACCATAAACTTGGGTTCCTTTGGTCACTTTCTACAAAAGCACCCCAGGTTGTTTCCTCGTGGTCTGATGCAAGCTCCGACCTCTCTAAGGTGCATCACTATAGTCTTTTTTTTTCCAGCTGATAGTAAATTGAATCTCTTATTAGCTGATTTCTCGATACTTAATGGAAATATATGAAACTACTATGGCTGTGTGTCTTATTAATGCCAAGTTTTCAGAATAACCATCACCTTTCACTACAAAATCTACCTTATAGCCGAGTAACAAAGATAGAAACATGACGATTTACCCTCAGCTGGAAAAAAAATAGACTATACTGTCCCGCTGTCCTATCTCAAAGTTTCGAACCCTCTCTCTCCCAAACGCTACCTACTGAGCTGTTTACTCACTAGGTACTGCCCCCCTCTCCCCATATCATGTTTTTGAATACAATGGTAATGTTTTGGAAATAGCGAGGGTATATTTTATGACGTGTCGGTGGGCTTTGTAGTGATGCACAGAAACTAAATGTAGCAGCAATTCCATCTCAATAATATCTTTCCATTGACACATTGGGATTCGAACCCGAAAGACACATTGGGATTCGAACCCGGGACTTTAGGATACCAGTCCAGTAGCAAGACCACTCAAGTATTCAAAATAATGAATTTTGGAAAGTTAAATATTTTTCTCTCTGAAAAATATTTATTGGCTTACATCAACTACAATTTGGAAAACTGTCTTGATGGTGTAATGGTTAGAGTGTGTAAGTTCTGTATGTTATATCCGGGGTTCGAATCCTGGGAGAATCACATGTTTATATTAATTTCAATTTGGGTGTTATTGGTGTCAACTACGATGTTAAAAATAGTATGACGGCATACAAAAATCCTTCCTATTGGTCAGATACCTATAGGAAAGTACAAGGGCGCTCACCATTGGCTGAACGGTCTATAACCCCGGCCAAGGCTCACTCTCATTGGTTGGCGTGTCGTGAGGGGCCGGCTACGCAACTAATTTTGCAATAAAATTGCCCTTCCCAGTAGCAATATTTTTGGTTGCCTTATCTTAATGAATACATTAAGTAACGCTATGGCTCCATCACACACTTCAGGAAATACGTTATTATGCTGATGATCTTGATGCCACCAAACGTGATAATCTTTAAGAGAAACGAATTAGTATCAGGCTGAACATTACCAAATGTATCTTCAGGGTGTTACCTATACATCAAATCTGACATTCCTGTAATTGTATTTTCGTTTATATACAGATAAATCAGCTTACAAAGAACTACACCGGAAGCAAGCAACAGTTATCTACCGATCCGTATAAGGCCGCTTATAGATTAATCTACCTAACCTATGTGAATAAGTTGTTTTTCCCTCAGGTTTCCCCCTCATCCATGCAATTTCAACATTTGTCCAGTTCAAGTCTTTCTCAAAACCTCGCCTAGACTAACCTAACTTTGCTAATTCAACTAACTTAGTCTATTGTAGCCAATATGACACTTCCTAACTTAACTAAACATAGCTTAATAAACCTACTTTTAAACTGAGAAGAATAATCATAGTTGAATGGGGAGCTTCTACAACAAACGAATGCCTTAACTAAAAGTAAATAGTTCAAATTATCTTACTTTGTGTCTTCATAGTTTGTGAGGTTATGTGATTGTCTCGATATCTTTGTTTGTCTATACTGTATGTCTGTTAACGACCTTTTCAGAGACTATCTATCTATATATCTATTGCCTGACGTCGTGATCCCCAAAGGGGTGGCCATAAACGAACCGCCCCCATGCACATCTGTCCCCAGTCAGTCGACACCCTTCCTCCCAACCATCACCGCCTTCATCCATATACTTCTTCACTCCATCCTTCCACCTCTGTTTCGGTCTACCTCTCCATCTCTGTCCTTCCACCTCCCTCTCGTACACCTTCTTAGTCATTCTCCCGCTTCCCATACGTTCCATATGGCCGAACCATCTCAAGGTGTTCCTTTTCACAGTTTCCAGCACATCTACCTCCACACCACACCTTCTTACTTCCTCATTTGTCTGTCTATCCCTCCATGTAACTCCGCACGCACTTCTCTAGTAACTAATTTCCACCCCTCTCACTCTTGGTCTGTTTCTGTCCATGCTTCACTTCCGTAAGTCAATGTCAGGATTACCACACTGTCATGCAAGGACTTTTTCACTTCCATACTGACCATCCTATTTCTTGTTACTGCGTTCAGCATTCCTACAACCTCCTTCCCCTGTTGCACCCTCTCCCACACTTCTTCATCCATACTCCCATCTTTACTCAGCACACTGCCCAGATACTTAAATGAGCTGACAATCTCCATAGCCTGACCATATAACTTCACCTCAGATTCAGATTCCGTTTTTCCCACACCGCTCCAAACATATTTACCAGACCCTGCAACTCCCATTCATTATCACTCATCAGAACTGTATCATCAGCAAACAGCAGTACAGGTAGCTTCCACTTGTGACGCATGTCCACGTGTGAGCATGCTGTACAGAACGCCTAGTCATGCCCCACTCTCGCTAGGATCGTCAGGGCAGGAACTTTGGCTGTAGTCTATGTAGAGTTTCCTAACTTAGTTCATGTGAGCCGTTGTACTATAAGTATTATGAATATGTATTTTGTTTTCATCTGAGTCAACGAGTTCTATTTTATATCATTAGTTATAAGTATTGTGTGTAAAACTTATTTGTAATGATGGGAAGTGAAACAGCCACAGTTGGGGGTCAGTGGGTGCGCCAGGCGGGAGGTGGGCCTAACTCACTAGCACTCCCCCCCCCCCCCCCCTCCTCAGTGCTAGGGGAGCCTTTGTCTATCCCAGAGGAGAGAGAGAGAAATTACGTAATGGTTGTGAGGGGGTGGTCCTTAGTAGTTCACGTGGGGCTCACTAGAGGGCCGGGTATAAAAAGGGAAGTCTAGCCATTTTTTCATCAGAACTCATTAGGCAGAGCGACTTCTCATTTCCCTTGCTAACTATATATATTCTTCTGACTGATGTGAACTTTCTCTACTACCTTACATTCTTATCTCCTCTTTTCCCTACCCTTTTTAACTTCCATGGTCCCGTTGGTGCAGAGCTAGTCAGCCAACGTATTATCGCTTGAGTTCTCACGAGATACTTGCCTATTAGATAGCCTATTTTGGAAGGCTTAACTTAGAATAGGATTGATTTATGTTTGTTGCACTTGTATATGCATTTCCCTGTGTGTTATTATTATTATTCCTGTTTTCTGCTGGTCTAGGTAATGCTAGACTGGGGTAAGGCGTTTCTGTGTTACGAGTTGTTGTTTGATGCAGTGGTTAAGCGATAAACCTGCATACTCGTTTCGGTTCAGTGAAGCCTAGGTTGTCTTCGCGGGCTGACTGTGTTGAGTTAATAATTTACAGTGCGTGAGGGCAAGAGCCTAACCACCCTGTATTTTATTAACAGTTTGTTTTTACTTTGTCAAGGAGCCAGGAGAAAACCAGATACAAGGGATCTGGATTTCTCAAAGTGCACTTGTTAGTTTTAACGTAATACTTTAAACAGTTGTGAGGACTTCGCTAGGCTACGAGCCGTTTTTGCTCAGTCACTGCTACCTTTTGCCCACAGTATCACAGCTAGACTTTACTCGATTAGTAGATACAGAATAGTATTGAAGCTTTCCTTATGTATGATATTGTTTATGCACTATTGATTTCATGTGTTGCAAGCTTGGCTACTTTAGTGATTAGTGGCCCACGAGCACAATCCGAGTAGGCTATTGCCGTTGCATTTGCGGAGTACTTCTTTTTAATGTTTGCCATTTACTATTGCATATTCTTTTAATTATTCTTATGCCAATTTAAACCTTTAATAGTATTTAATTGCCAGTGTTTTTGCTTATTGAATTACTGTTCAAAATCCGATACGTACTTCTTACGAGCATCCGAGAAGCATCTAACTTTTTTCAGAAGATTCCTTGCTTGATGCTTAAGGACTATTAATTAACGTAACGTAATAGTGCCGATCCGAAGTAGAGGGTGGAGGACTTCTTAAGTTCTTAGTCAAGGGTGGATTACTTCGGCTTCGACCAACACTATTCTTTGGTGTTGTTGTTTCTTACTTCATTGTTTGATTGTTGACCAGACTAGATAATTCCTGTCTCTTTATTAGTCTGTTGTTGAACACTAGTACCGAGTTCTTGTATACCCCGTTATAGCAGATTGAACTCTGGAGGGTATTGGTGGTTTTTGTTCGGCTGGCAGTACTCAGGGGTTGGGATCGTGTGTTTCCGTTGTGGCAGCGAGCCGTACTCGAGTCCTGATTGAGAGCCCTTGAGTACCCGAGTGCCAGTTCGTAACAAATGGCGACCTTTTCTTAGGATTTTGTGAACAGTATAAATTTTTGCAGAGTTGTACAACATTTGTTTGTTTGTATTTTAGCGTGCATATTGAAGAATATTTTTTTTGTATGGCAATTAGTAAAGCATTTAAGAGACTCCAGTTAATTTAGTAATTAGTGCTTGCATAGGAAGTTTAACACTTTTGTCTCGAGAATTTTTTTGTGGACTTCAGTATGTCGTCCATTAGCACTGACGATGAGCGAGAGATGTTATTTGAAGGTGTGCCGTTAGTAACCAGTGAGGAGGATGCTAGAGTTTTTGTGAGTAAGCGGTACCACGTGACGGAGGAGAGGCTGACTGGGGTGGATGTTTGTGGCTTGCACCTGATAGCCAAGGTTTTGGGCATTTCCAATGTAGTAGGGATGTCCAAGGGGGAGCTGATTTCCTGGGTGTTGCGTGGGCGACATGGGGTTTCGAAGGAGAGGGCGTTTGGGGGGGTTCCTCTCCAGATCCCCTCTCACTCGACTCCCACAGTGCCATCCACTCAGTTACCGGAGGTTAGCACTCTCCCACAGAGGGATGAGAATTGGCAGATTGGAGTGCCCTCGGGTGGTGCACATGGTGGTTCCCCAGTTTTTGCCCCCCCTCCTTCAGTAGTGGCAGCTCCCTCTTCCTGCCTATCTCCAGATATGGTATTTAGACTTGAGCTTGCTAAGATTGAGGCTAGGAAGCAGGAGAATGAGACCAGGAGGCAGGAGATTGAGGTTAGGAGGCATGAGGCTGAGCTTAGGTATGACTCGGAGAAATATTGTGCTAAATTAGATTTAGATAAGACTCGTGCAGAGTCGACAGGGACTCGGATGGGCCGTGAGGGCCAAGTAAGAGAACAGTCCTTGGCCCAATTAGTCAAATTGGTGCCGCTATTTAGTGAAACTGAAGTCACAGAATTTTTGAATCGTTTTGAGAAGAAGTGTAGGGAGCATAATTGGCCTGAAGAGAAGTGGGCAGCTCTAGTCTCCTCAAGACTTACGGGTAAGGGTCTGAAGGCTTATGATGCACTGCCTTTAGAGTCTTGCATTGACTACCCAGAATTGAAGAGAGCTGTCCTACGGGCATACGAGTTGCAACCGGAAACATATCGATTGAAGTTTCGGGGTGTTACAAAGACTAGGGAGGCGACCTTTCTTGAACATGCCCGGGACTTAAAAGATGCACTTAAAAACTGGACACGTTCTGAGAAAGCTGAGACGGCAGAACAGTTGACTGAGCTGTTTCTGCTCGAGCAGTTTTATAAGTGTACTGGTGCAGAAATGACTTTAAGTATTAAAGAAAAGAACCCAAAAACTCTACAGGAGGCAGCTGAGATGGCTGACCTCCGGCTATCACTAATTCGTGGGTGCGGGTCTGCCCAGCGTAGTGAGGCAGGTAACAAGGGGCGTGACGCCCCCCCCCCCCCCCCCCCCCGATTTAGTGATATACCTTATGCAAACAAGTACAAGAGCCATGATACCAAGACTGACCACAAGACTAGCACCGTCCCATTTAAGAAGGGGCCGGGCCATTCCCAGTACCAAGGGAAGCCCAAAGGGGAGTTGGAGTGTTATCGTTGTCATAAAAAGGGGCACTTTGCAAGAGTCTGTCCTAGCAAACCACCTACAGCAGCTGTGTCTTTGGCCTGCAACATTGGTGTGTCTCCGAAGTCATCTGAGTTTGCCCGGGGCAGTTCGTCAGAGGCTGAGGCACAGCCAATGCAGAAGCACCTGGGAGGCTCGAACCCTGCTCAGGATGTTTTTTGCGACCATAGAGGGCGGGGTTGCGTGATGTGGGCGGGGCGCAAGCATGGAGTAGAGGTCTTGCGTGATACAGGTGCTTCCCAGACTCTGATGAAAAACTTGACTGGCTACCCTATAAACGCGGCTCGGGTGGTAGTGGTGCAGGATATTAATGCAACTCGGTCATACCCGCTGGTGCGGTTGGAGTTGGAGGTGGATGGTGTGGCACGTGAATTGGATGTCGGGATTGTGGAGAAACTGCCAGTGGAGGGAGTCGACCTTCTTCTCGGCAACGACTTTGCAATGCCCGCTTCTGAGGTTCTACCCTTAGTCGTTGCCGAGAGGCCGGCCGACGTGAGTAGGGAAGAGCAAGAGTGGGTCGAGCGGTGCCAGACACAACCCATGGCGTGTGTTGTCACCCGAGCTCGGGCAGCTAAAGTGTCACAGCCTAGTCCTCCGTCTTCAGACCAGCGGAGGAACGATCAACAGGAGGAGGCTAAAGCTGGAGTTGGTTTTAAGAGTTTTGACTCGGCGGCTCTCCTGGGTGATTCAGTATTAGCACCATTACTTAATTCTGGAGTAGCCCCTGGGCCTGTCATCGAGAGTGACGAGGCTGGGCATGACGAGTCTCCACGACAGCAACGTTATGTACAACGAGAGAGACAGAGGGAGCAGCCCAGTATCGGGGAAGGTCATGCATTGCTCCGGGAGCAGTTAGATCGCTTGGCACCCTCAGATATACGTCGGTTGCAACTAGAGGACCCTGAGCTCCAAACGTGTGCTAATGGAGCTGTAGAGCTCGATGAGGACGGCGATGCACAGCCAGGAGATTTTTTTTATTTAGAAGGCATCCTCTATAGGCATTTTCAAGACCCTAAACGTAGTTGGCAAAAGGGGTCCGGAGTAGTGGACCAGTTGGTGGTGCCACGGGAGTGCAGGGATAGCCTACTGAGGTTGGCACATGACATACCACTGGCAGGACATCTAGGGGTGAGAAAAATGGTGGCGGCTTTGGGGAAATTGTTTTGGTGGCCGGGGATGAAGTCTCATGTGCAGTCATGGATAAACTCATGTGATATTTGTCAACGTGTCGGGAAACCGAACCAAGTTATTCCTAAGGCTCCGTTACATCCTATTCCTGTGATTGGGCCACCCTTTAGTAAAATTATTGTTGACATGGTTGGTCCACTCCCTCCCACTAAGGCTGGAAATACATTTTTGTTAACCATAATGGATGTTACCACTAGATACCCCGATGCATACCCTATGAAAAATGGAATGGCTAAGACGGTAGTCAGTAACTTGTTGTGGTACTTCTCAAGGTACGGGTACCCGGAGGAGATTCAGTCTCATCAGGGATCTAATTTCACCTCCAACATGTTCAAGCAAACAATGCAACAACATGGGATACGAGCAGTAGTATCGTCAGCGTATCACCCTGAGAGTCAAGGGGTGCTTGAGCGGTGGCATGCTACACTTAAAAGCATGCTCAGGTGTTATTGTGCTGACAACGGTATGGATTGGGATCTTGGATTGCCTTATGTGCTGTTTGCTGCTCGGGAGGTACCTGGTGAGAGCCTGGGATTTAGTCCAAACGAGCTGATTTTTGGACACCGTGTCAGGGGCCCCCTTAACATGCTGAAATAAATTTGGGAGGGGACTGTGCAGCCTTGTCCATTATTAAAGTATGTGCTTGAAAGCCGTGAGCGCATGCTTAAGAGTCTGGAGATGGCAGGTAGAAATTTGACAGAATCACAAGCTTTGATGAAGGACAGGTATGATCGCAAAGTGAGGCTCCGGAAGTTCACTGTAGGACAAGAGGTATTAATTTTGTTGCCTTTGGTTGGTAACCCCCTCTCTGCGAAGTACACTGGACCTTATAAAATTGTGGAACAAATTTCAGACTTAGATTACCTTGTTGCCACTCCAGACAGGAGGAAAAAGAACCAGTTATGTCACATGAACCTTATTAAAGAGTATGTGAGGCGCCCCTCTGAGCCTCTCCCTGTCCCTGTGTTGGCTTGTTGCGGCCATGGTGGAGAAGGAGAGGGGGACAGTCAAGCTTCAGAGGAGGATAGCTGGGATCAACATGTTTCAGCGGATCAGTGGGCGGGGAACTCGAGCCTTAGGGCTGACGAGGCTATAGCTCATTTGCCTGAGCCGCAGTTTGATGCTATCCGTCAGTTGTTCGGTTCATACCCCACTGTATTTGCTGAACACCCAGGCCTCACTACTCAGGCTATGCATGATGTTGACGTGGGGGACCATCTACCCTTTAAGTCAATCCCGTACCGTGTGCCACCCATAAAACTACCAGCTCTGAGGGATGAGTTGGAGTATATGCTCGGTAGAGGGTTGATAGAGAAAGGCACAGTTAAGTGGACTTCCCCCGTAACACTGCAGCCTAAGCCAGATGGCAAGGTACGCTTTTGTATTGATTTCCGTAGGTTAAACGGTTTGACTCCAACTAACCCATATCCTCTTCCTCGGGTTGATGATAGTGTTGACAAAATTGGTAATGCTCGTTTTTTGTCTAAAGTAGATTTAGTAAAAGGTTACTGGCAAGTACCTTTGTCCGAGCGTGCTAAAGAGGTATGTGGTTTTGTTGTGGACGGGAGTACCTACCGGTGCAATGTTATGCCTTACGGACTTAAGAATGCACCAGCAACGTTTCAGAACCTGATGAATGAAATTGTAAAGGACATTCCAAATTGCACCGTATATTTGGACGATGTAATCATTTATGATGACGACTTTGAGAGCCATTGTGAGCACCTTGAGACCTTGTTCCGGAAACTTAGTGAAGCAGGTCTGGTAGTAAATTTGGCAAAGTGTGACTTCGTAAAAGCCACTGTGCAGTACCTTGGGTTTGTAGTGGGAAGGGGACAGGTGTGCCCTCCTCAGAACAAGGTACAGGCTATCAATAAATTTCCGCACCCAACAACCAAGAAGCAGATTATGAGATTCTTGGGTATGATAGGCTACTACAGACGCTTCATAAAAGGTTACTCAACGGTGTTGGCACCTCTCACAGATTTTTTATCTAAAGACAAAAAGTTTTTGTGGGCACCTGAGTGTGAAAAGGCTTTCACTTTGGTGAAACATTTGCTATGTACTCACCCGATACTCAGGGCCCCAGACTTTAACAGGCCTTTTCAGCTGGCAACAGATGCTAGTGGTGTAGGGGCTGGTGCCGTCTTGCTACAGACAGACAATGAAGGTGTGGAACACCCAGTAAGTTTCTTTTCTAAGAAGTTCAATGCTGCACAAAAGAACTATTCTACAATAGAAAAGGAATTACTGGCGATTGTGCTGTCGCTCAGGCACTTCGAGGTGTATGTTCCAGCCTATGGCCCAGTCGTGGTTATCTACACTGATCATCACCCTTTGAGATTCCTGAATCAATTTCACAATCGCAATATGAGACTGACCAGGTGGTCTTTGATGTTGCAGGAGTATAACCTGGACATCCGTCATATTGCTGGATGTGACAATGTGATCGCGGATTGTTTATCAAGGGTGGATGATCAGTCGTAGGCTCTCACAGGTGTGTGGGTTTGAGTGGAGGAAAATAGGCTGCCCTTATAGTGCAGCCGGGAAAAACATATTAAAATATAAAAATCATATAAAAACTCTTTCTTTTGATATAGGTAATCGTATAAGTTTGTCATAGCCTATAGAGTTTGAGTAGTCCACGAACTATCAAACGGCTGAGCTGCTGTAAGCTCGCTCTGGGAGCATGATATTGTGTCTTTTTGCTATTGTTGGGAGGAGTTATAAAATGTGAATTTTTTTTTAATAATAAGATGTGTTTTGGTGATAAACTCAGCTTTGTTTTAGTGCCATGCGGTCGCTGGGTGTGAGGGGCTTGATGGGGTTCTGTGTTTGTCAGATTTTAGCTCAGGGTTGAGCGAGTAAAATCTTGGGGGAGGTGTGACGCATGTCCACGTGTGAGCATGCTGTACAGAACGCCTAGTCATGCCCCACTCTCGCTAGGATCGTCAGGGCAGGAACTTTGGCTGTAGTCTATGTAGAGTTTCCTAACTTAGTTCATGTGAGCCGTTGTACTATAAGTATTATGAATATGTATTTTGTTTTCATCTGAGTCAACGAGTTCTATTTTATATCATTAGTTATAAGTATTGTGTGTAAAACTTATTTGTAATGATGGGAAGTGAAACAGCCACAGTTGGGGGTCAGTGGGTGTGCCAGGCGGGAGGTGGGCCTAACTCACTAGCACTCCCCCCCCCCCCCCCTCCTCAGTGCTAGGGGAGCCTTTGTCTATCCCAGAGGAGAGAGAGAGAAATTACGTAATGGTTGTCAGGGGGCGGTCCTTAGTAGTTCACGTTGGGCTCACTAGAGGGCCGGGTATAAAAAGGGAAGTCTAGCCATTTTTTCATCAGAACTCATTAGGCAGAGCGACTTCTCATTTCCCTTGCTAACTATATATATTCTTCTGACTGATGTGAACTTTCTCTACTACCTTACATTCTTATCTCCTCTTTTCCCTACCCTTTTTAACTTCCATGGTCCCGTTGGTGCAGAGCTAGTCAGCCAACGTATTATCGCTTGAGTTCTCACGAGATACTTGCCTATTAGATAGCCTATTTTGGAAGGGTTAACTTAGAATAGGATTGATTTATGTTTGTTGCACTTGTATATGCATTTCCCTGTGTGTTATTATTATTATTCCTGTTTTCTGCTGGTCTAGGTAATGCTAGACTGGGGTAAGGCGTTTCTGTGTTACGAGTTGTTGTTTGATGCAGTGGTTAAGCGATAAACCTGCATACTCGTTTCGGTTCAGTGAAGCCTAGGTTGTCTTCGCGGCTGACTGTGTTGAGTTAATAATTTACAGTGCGTGAGGGCAAGAGCCTAACCACCCTGTATTTTATTAACAGTTTGTTTTTACTTTGTCAAGGAGCCGGGAGAAAACCAGATACAAGGGATCTGGATTTCTCAAAGTGCACTTGTTAGTTTTAACGTAATACTTTAAACAGTTGTGAGGACTTCGCTAGGCTACGAGCCGTTTTTGCTCAGTCACTGCTACCTTTTGCCCACAGTACCCCAGCTAGACTTTACTCGATTAGTAGATACAGAATAGTATTGAAGCTTTCCTTATGTATGATATTGTTTATGCACTATTGATTTCATGTGTTGCAAGCTTGGCTACTTTTAGTCCAGTAAATCTAGCAATCATTTAACTGGACCTAGAACAAATTGCAATAGAAGGTTTTTTGGCTTTAACTTGTTTATTAGGTCCCTCTGATGAACATATAAAAAGTCTCCAACTTTTGGACACTGGGAAAGTGGTTAATTTGCATAAATTCAAGATGGCCGCCGTCCAAAGCTTCAATTTACAGATAACTTTTTTCTGGTTGCTCCTAGACCCTATAAATGTATTACAAACAACGTTTTTTGGCTTTAACTTGTTTATTAGGTCCCTCTGATGAACATATAAAAAGTCTCCAACTTTTGGACACCTGGAAAGTGGTTAATTTACAGCCGAAAAACCTTACAGACAGGCTGAACTGTCTCTTTCACAAGGGGTGACACAGGCACTTTGTGCTTGTATGGGTTTTTTGACCTGTTGTCCCTCTTTTTTATAAAAAAAAAAAAAAAAAAAACATGACGTAGTATGACGTCATTCAGAGCCAATTATGTAATTCATGATAGGAGTTCGTATTCACTTGGATCATCGGTGCTTGCATCAAAGTTGCTATTTTGACAGAGTCCTTTACATTGACCACATGCACTGGAACATTCAAGCTCATTCCGTTTGCAACTACAGCGTTGAGTGTCACAGTTGCCCTTACACTGACATCTGACCAATTTCAGTAGTGAATCAGGAGCCACTGGCGAATCCATCGTCTTCGGTTCAAGCTGTCCCTTCCGCAGACACCAGCCCCATTTCTCGGGGTCCACACAGTTCCCCATCCATTCCTGGACCTGACAATAAACTCGGAACGAGTGGTATTTGGCTGCATCGGTTGTTGGGGGAAGGCTGTGAACTTCAACGGTAGTTGTACTTTTTGCCACCTTGTTGCAAAACTTTGTCTTTCGCAGTCCGTCAAGGGTGTCATTTCCTTTTCCCCCGTACAAATAAACCAAGGCCTTTTCACCAGCTGATGATATCGCGTCTTTACTTCCACTTTGGCAACAGAATGCTTCTATACATTTCAAGAAACCGTTGTCTTCCCTCACTTTCCTCAAGGCAGCCCCTTTACCAATACCATACAGTCGTGAGGTTGTGTCACATCCACAGAGTGCATGGACAACTGGCAGGACACGACAGATGCTTTCACCGAGAGCTTCTGCTACTGAGTTAATATGCCAACATTTCCCACCTTCCTTGCACGACTTGAAGTACAAATCATTCATCCCTCGTTCCGCATAATGACACAACAGCACCAACAAGTCTGTGTCCTCACCTATCACATATGTCACGGTTTCCCTTGCATGCTCAATTCCCTTCTTCGCAATCATGACATCTGCATCTGCTGGCGCATTGACACAGTCAATTCCATTTGCCTTGAATGTTTCACACAATAAGTCAATGAAGTTTTGCTTATTGTCCGAGTTTGACAAGAAGTTTTCCTTTTTTGACCGAAGGGGCATGGTTGGAGTGAACATCACCTTTTGACCAAAGACTCCTTTTGATCGTCGATTGTGTGTCATGTCCTTGGTAGTAGGTCCTGATTTATAACCGTCGAATACAACCACCGGGTTGAGAAAGTTTTTGGAAACATGCTTCATGTACATGCTTGCAATGTCCTCAAATGTGTCACCCTTCTTCCATGGAATCCTTTGCAATAAGGAACCACCATCCAGAACATGGGTCACAGTCCTTTCTTCCTCAAATGATTCCAATGACGACTTGGGAACAACAGCAGCTATCTCATCTCCTAGCTGTGGTTTATTAGCTTCCCTGAGCCTCCCCCACTTATCGAACAGAGCAGTAGGGTAGCTAGACAACTCATACGCAAAGACCTCTTCAACACCTAAGTCCCTGTTATTAGCAAAGATGAGGAGCCTCTGGAAAAGGAGCTGTGGGTCGATTGGTACTTTTTCAGCACTGATTGTAACCTTTGCACCCAACGACTCAACTTGATCTTTCTTCCTAAATGAAAAGTCAAAAGCATTGCTACCTTCCATCTTCTGCACAATGTTCATACCAACCTCATACAGTAAATGAGGATTGGCCGAGGCTGGTCCTGTCACACCGTTGGCAATATTCCTGAGTTCATTTGATTCTTGAAATGGATCATAATCCTTGAAGAATGCGAGAACCTTCTCTGTGTCCTTCCTATCTCGTTCACGCCTTGCTTCAGTCATTTCTTTGTGCTGCTCAGAGGTGTGGAAATGCTTCCCTGTCAGTTCTTGCATAACTTCACTCACCTCAGCGCAGGCTGGCATAGCAAGTAACCAGCGCAGGCGTTGCGTTTCCTCCATGCCCCTACCACGTGTCAATCCACCATTCGTTTTCAAAGAGCGCATCAAAACCTGCTCTATAACCAAGTCGCTTGGCAGTCCTGCCCACAGCCGATCACTTCGGCGGATCACAAATAGACCGGAGTTCAATTGACAGAACATGTCTGGGTTGAGCTGCTCAAGTTCAATCATGTCTTGAATGTACACATGGGCTGACTTGGCATAATTGTTATGACCCCACGCTGCAAAGTACGGCAACATCTCCTGGAGTGTTCCGAGGTACAGTAGGAAATCGCCCATTCTCAGTGCCCTCAGGAAGCGACGCAGCAGGTCAATCATGTCCATGTATTGAATCCATAGCTTTCCCATCTTATGCTCTGCTAAGGAGCTCTTCTCAGCTTTAAGTTTTTCAGAAATTCTGTTGAAAACGTCTTTACTGCAGACTTCATCCGGTGAAACGTCTTCACGCAACAGCTTATCCAAAAGATCTGCAGCCTCCTGGAAGTCCTTGCATGCGTCACTTTCCTCATCTACCATTGAGAGGTTGACACCGTATGCCCTGCCTAACACAATCGAACTCAAGGCTGTGTCAACCAAGAAGTGGCCTCTGATTGCTCGTGCATAGGCTTTCCCACTCAGCATTTGGGTCACAGCATTTTCAGCGTATATAAGTTCCAAAACCTCCTTAAGCCCAGATGCTTCCATAACATGGCCCATGCATCCCAAAAAGCTCATCACAGAGTGAAAGCCACCAAGGTTCAAAACAATGGGTTTCAGTTCGCTTCCTTCCTTCTCATGAACAATGATCGTCTTCGCTTTCCAATAAAGCGGTTGGTCGAATGTCAGCATTGGCGTCGTTCCCTGGCGATGGCTTTCCGCAGCAACGAAGTGAAGTGTTGAGTAAATACAACTCATGTCCGTAGGGTCCATGTCAATCATGGGCAAGAAATGGACGGATGATTTCCCTGGGTGTGGTCCATGGCACACACTCTGCATTAAGCCGGACCAGCCTGGTCGTTTTGGTCGAAGCAACCATGACGTTTTCCACAGTATGTCCAGATTTTCAAGCTTTTCAGATGCTGAAATGGGGTCAAGCTTTCTAAATTCGAGAGGCCCACCCTTCTTGCGAACACTGCGGTAGTATTTGATTTCAATTTGAGCTGCCGTGAAGTTGTTTTCAGGTGACTGCAATCTTGGTATTGATGTTGTGTCTCTTACTTCAGGGGTGACAGCAACAATTATACCCATACCATGGTATGTTCCTCGCCCATCAAGCGTACGCAAGTTGTGATCAACATTGTCTGCAACAAACTGTCCAAACCTGCCTGCAGTGGATATGTTGGTGCCCCTGAAATTGGCAGCACACTTCGAAAACCTCAAAACTTCTGCGTAAGGCAGACAGAAGCCGTGGCTGTGTAAACTGTCCACAAGAAAGCGGGAACCAAAGTGCTGGTGCATTTGAACCGCCAATCCATACTGAATGGGTGCTACAATGGCCCATGGTCTGGTAAGTTGCACGATACTTTGTCCAATTGATGCAACTTCAAGATCACATGACTTGCCACTGAACGTCTCTTGCAGCAATATACGAAGGGACTGCGGAACGTACGCCACATTCTTTTCCAGCGACCGGAGTTCAGAAGGATCTGGATAGAAATCTCTACAAGTATCAATGTTCTTTATATCTGCTTTGATCAACCGTGCCGCAGCCCTGACTATCTTTCTTTGTTCTGCTTCCTCATCATCAGTCTGTGGTGAGTCTTTGAATTGTTGCAAAATCTTTGCAGCACTTTCTTTGACAGTTACAACATCGCTGCGTCCATGCACGTTACTAATAACCAGTTCATCCCCAAAATATGAAATAAGTTTCTGTTTCATGTATTTTACACTATACGCTTCAACATCAGGGCACAACTGGGACATTCTATCAACGAGATCAACCACTGTAGTCTGTTCATCATCATTGCCACTGACTAGGTCCTCGATTGCGAGTAGAAATGCTTCCTCTCGTGAGGCATCTACTTTGCGACCCTTGCGAGGAGGTTCACTGTCTGCGGAATCACGATATTTGGAGGGGATCTGCCTATGTGTCTGGAAATTTGAGCTGCACTGCTTGTGATATATTGCGTCAGCTGCTGGAAGATCGCGTGCAAAGTTAATTCGGCCTCTAACAGTGTCAGCCCACTCATCAGCCCTGGCATCACATGCAGAAAGTATTGTCCTTTGAAAGTTGAAGGTGCGTACTGGATACACTTCTTCTGAATCATGCTTTGTGTCCAAATAGATTTTTGTACCACAAAAAAAGCAGTTCTCTGTAAAACAAAAGTCTGGTGTCTGAGAACGAAGAGCAGGTTTTTCAGGACGTTTCTTCTGCTTCCCAGGAATTCTATTTGGCTTCGTATTGACATGCTTCTTTCGGCAATCAATGTGCACCGTTTGGCCCTCGGACACGGTAATTGATGGCGTTCCACGTTCAGTACTGGCCTTGTTGATAGTATCTGCTCCCTTCGCCCTCAGCTTGACTGTTTCTCCTTCGTCTAACGTGTTTGAGCAAATGCCGCAGGGATTATGCACCACCTCTTCTTCCATGGCTTCGGTAGATGTCGCACCAATCTGTTGAAACAAGAAACAAGATGATGGGATTAGTATAGGCCTAGGCAAAATGTAATAGACAATAATGTGCAGTAAAGGTAGGGCTTGACCTAGAACAAATTGCAATAGAAGGTTTTTTGGCTGTAAGGTTTTTTGGCTGTAAATTAACCACTTTCCAGGTGTCCAAAAGTTGGAGACTTTTTATATGTTCATCAGAGGGACCTAATAAACAAGTTAAAGCCAAAAAACGTTGTTTGTAATACATTTATAGGGTCTAGGAGCAACCAGAAAAAAGTTATCTGTAAATTGAAGCTTTGGACGGCGGCCATCTTGAATTTATGCAAATTAACCACTTTCCCGGTGTCCAAAAGTTGGAGACTTTTTATATGTTCATCAGAGGGACCTAATAAACAAGTTAAAGCCAAAAACCCTTCTATTGCAATTTGTTCTAAGTCCAGCCCTACTTTGACTGGTCTATTTAGTGATTAGTGGCCCACGAGCACAATCCGAGTAGGCTATTGCCGTTGCATTTGCGGAGTACTTCTTTTTAATGTTTGCCATTTACTATTGCATATTCTTTTAATTATTCTTATGCCAATTTAAACCTTTAATAGTATTTAATTGCCAGTGTTTTTGCTTATTGAATTACCGTTCAAAATCCGATACGTACTTCTTACGAGCATCCGAGAAGCATCTAACTTTTTTCAGAAGATTCCTTGCTCGATGCTTAAGGACTATTAATTAACGTAACGTAATAGTGCCGATCCGAAGTAGAGGGTGGAGGACTTCTTAAGTTCTTAGTCAAGGGTGGATTACTTCGGCTTCGGCCAACACTATTCTTTGGTGTTGTTGTTTCTTACTTCATTGTTTGATTGTTGACCAGACTAGATAATTCCTGTCTCTTTATTAGTCTGTTGTTGAACACTAGTACCGAGTTCTTGTATACCCCGTTATAGCAGATTGAACTCTGGAGGGTATTGGTGTTTTTTGTTCGGCTGGCAGTACTCAGGGGTTGGGATCGTGTGTTTCCGTTGTGGCAGCGAGCCGTACTCGAGTCCTGATTGAGAGCCCTTGTGTACCCGAGTGCCAGTTCGTAACACACTCGTTTCCCTCCCTTATCAGCGACACACCAACATCCACCGCTCTTCCTTGTATTTCTTTCATGACTCCATCCTTATATAGAGTAAACAACCATGGGAACATCACACACCCATGTTTCAACCCAACATTCAGCTCAAGGTACTCGCTCTGCTCATTCTCCACATGTATTGCCGCTTTTGCACCGTCATACATGCTCTTTACTGCTTTCAGCAACTTGTCATCTATTCTGTATATTCTAAGTACTTTCCACATACCTTCTCTATCCACTCTGTCATAGGCCTTCTCCAAGTCCATAAAGGCAACATACAGCTTTTGTTGCTTCTCCAGATATTTCTCCACAACACAATTCAGGGTAAAAATCTGATCTACACATCCTCTTCCCTTCCTGAAACCGCCATGCTTGTCACCTATCCATTTTTCCGTTCTCGCTCTCACTCTTTCATTCACTACCCTACTCTAAACCTTCCCTACTACATTTAGAAGATATATTCCTCGGTGGTTACCACACACTCCTCTTACCCCTTTACCCTTATATAGGAGGACTATTATGCCTGACTTCCAGTCATCAGGTGCACTCCCCTTCTCCCACACATTTTCCATACCCATTCGATCACTATCTCACCACCATACCTAAGCATTTCCCCACACACTCAATCTATTCCTGGTGCTTTCCTCAAATTAACTCTTTTCATGGCTTCAGACACTTTTGACCTCCTTATCCCCACCTCATCCTCCACTACTTCTCTTCTTCTCCCTCCCATACCCCATCCAACTATGTTTGCTTGCACTTCATTCCTTACATTTATCAATTCGTTGAAGTACTCCCTCCATCTTTCGACTCTCTCTTGCTTTTTGGCTAACACTCGCCCATTCTTATCTTTCACACCATTTCTGTTTCCCATGCTACCTTCCCTAACTTTCTTGACTTCTCTGCAGAACAGTGTCTTACACTCCCTCCATTTTACATTCAGATTCCTTCCAAATTCCTCATCTACTCTTCTCTTACTTCCCTTCACTACTCTCTTCACCACTCTCTTTTTCTTCAAGATCCTCGCTCGTTTCTGTCTCTCCAAATCTTCATTCCCTCTACTACCCAACCACTCTCTATACGCTTTCTTCTTGTTTTCCACAGCTATTTTTACCTCTTCTGGCCACCATGCTGTATCCTTCACTCTCCTCCCTCTTCTCCTTACTCCACACACCTCCTCACATGCTGCACAGATCTCTTCCTTAAGCACATTGCTCATCTCCTCCACTTCTTCCATACCTTCCAGGACAAACCCATCACTACAACTGTCATCATCATCACTACAACTGTCACTATCATCACTATATCAGGCACCATCACCATTACTATCACCATCGTCGCATTGATCAACCGAATTTGCCTGCAAAATTTGGTGACGATACATTAACCCGTTTAGTACCAGTTCTGTCCTTTTAATTTTATACTGGGTAATATTAGACAATACCATTCAGTTTAATTTGCAGGCTTTCAACTATCCTAATTATTGTTTTTTCCACCACAGATCCTTCTTAAGCTCCACAAAATCGTCTAATTATAGCTAGAATTGGGTAAAAAAAAGACGTCGCCAATACATAACAGATTAAACAGTCTAGGAAAAGTTTGGGGAATATTATCAACACTCTTATTTTGATCTTTGACCTTAACCTTTGACCTTAAGTTTTAGAATATTTATATGAAATGGATGTATATGTTATTTATGTATAATGTTAATAACAGTCAGCTTATCAAAAATTCAGTATTTTTATGATGCAGGTTGACTTTTGACCTTAAGCAGTGACCTTGTCCTTTATGTAGGATTATATTTTTTGCTGATGCTGTTTGCTGATGATACAGTTCTGATGAGCGATAATGAATGGGAGTTGCAGGGTCTGGTAAATGTGTTTGGAACAGTGCGAAAAACGGAATCTGACGGTAAATGCTGGGAAGAGCAAGGTTATGGTCTTCCAAAGGGGTGAAGCCAGAGTGTGAGGTGAAGTTGAACGGTCAGGCTATGGAGATTGTCAGCTCATTTAAGTATCTGGGCAGTGTGTTGAGTAAGGATGGGACTATGGATGAAGAAGTGCGGGAGAGGGTGCAACAGGGGAAGAGGGTTGTAGGAACGGTGAAAGCAGTAACAAGAAATAGGGTGGTCAGCATGGAAGTGAAGAAGTCCTTGCATGACAGTGTGGTAATCCCGACACTGACTTACGGAAGCGAAGCATGGACCTTTGAGAAAATACTCAGACCTAGAATGAGAGGGGTGGAAATGAGTTACTTGAGAAGTGAGTGCGGAGTTACATGGAGGGATAGACAGACGAATGAGGAAGTAAGAAGGGGGTGTGGTGTGGAGGTAGATGTGCTGGAAAGTGTAAAAAGGAACACCTTGAGATGGTTCGGCCATATGGAACGTATGGGAAGCGATAGAATTACTAAGAAGGTGTACAAGAGCGAGGTGGAAGGACAGAGAGGGAGAGGTAGACCAAAAGAGAGGTGGAAGGATGGAGTGAGGAAGTATATGGATGAAGGCGGTGCTGGTTGGGAGGAGGGGTATTTACTGACTGGGGACAGAGGTGCATGGGGCGGTTCGTTTATGGTCACCCCTTCGGGGATGACGGCGTCAAGCAATATATAGATAGATAGATTAATATAACCCAGCATGCCAAACTTCATTAAAGATCATCAACTAGTTACAGAGGTATTAAAGGAATAGCTGACCTTGACCTTTGACCTTCATCTTGACCTTCATGATGTCTGAAGAGTTAACATTTTAATTGTCATTTAAAGCACAACTGTCTCTACAAATTTTGTGAAGTTTACATGAATAGTAAAGAAATTAGATTGACCTTATATTCGAACTTGACCTGTGACCTTGACCTGTCAAATGGAATTATGTTTATTCTTGTATGACTTGGCCTAGGCATTCCAAATATGCATGATATGCCTAGTGCGAATCTTACATTAAATAGTAAATACTAGTACAAATCTTATTTTGACCTTTAACCTTGACCTTCGACCTTATAAATTCTTATCGAGGATTTAGTTAGCTTAACACAAATGTTCATATTACCTACCATTATGAACATGGTGTAATTCATATAAACACTTATATATTACATATAGTGATCATATAGTGTGACCTTGACATTTGACTAAAAAATAAATACATATATTTGGATGGTCGTCACATTGACCAACTGAATTTGCCTGAACAATTTGCTGACAATACATTAAACAGTCTAGGAGGAGTTTAGGGAAAATGACAAACACTCTTGTTTTGACCTTGACATTTGACCTTAACTATTACAAAAAAAAAATTGTGAAATTTGACATATATGTTATTTAAGTAATAAACAACTAACACAGCCAGTTTTTCAAAATGTGGGTAATTTTTTTTAATTAATAATCTAAGTTGACCTTTGACCTTGATATGTGACCTTGACCTTTATGTAAGAGTATCTTTTTGTTTGCATTGACATTCTCCATGAAAATCAAAGAAGCATGCCTAATTTAATTAAAACCCATTAGTTAGTTTCATATATATTAATAGAATAGTTACCTTGACCTTTGATCTTTATCCTTTATCTAGACCTTAATGATATGTCTCAACATTTATTATTTTCCTTTTCATTTAAAGTGCAACTATATCACCACAGTTTGTGAAGTTTGCATGAAAAGAAAAGAAAACATCTATTGACCTTTTATTATACATTGACCTGTGACCTTAACCTTTCATATGGAATTTTATAGTTTCTTGTATGACCTTGGCTTAGGTATTCAGAATATACATGGTAAGCCTAGTGAGAATCTAACAGTTAGTATAAGAAATACTAGTAAACACAATATTTTGGCCTTTAACCTTGACCTTTAACCTTACACTTTAGAATATGTATCTTTGATTTGGGCAATACGATATCAAGGTTACCAGTAACCAGTATAGCGAAAATTAAGACATTGGAGTAAACACTTGTTTTTTTAGTAAAAGTTGACATTTGACCTTGTCCTGTGACCTTGACCTTTATGTAAGAGTAAATTTTGTTGTCATTGACATTGCCCAGGAACATCAGAAAAGCTTGCCTACTTTAATGAAAACCCATCAGTTAGTTGCATATATATTAATAGAATAGTTGACCTTGACCTTTTACCTTTATCTTGACCTTTATGATGTGTTTCAAAATTTAGTATTTTCCTTTTCATTTAAAGTGAACCTATTTTACCAAATGTTGTGAAGGTTGCATGAAAAGTAAAGAAATAGCATATTGACCTATTAATTGACCTTGACCTTTCATATGGAATTGTATAGTTTCTGGTATGACTTTGGCCTAGGTATTACGAATATGCACGGTATGCCTAGTGAAAAACTTATTTTTACCTTTGACCTTGACCTTTGACCTTACCTGTTGGAATATTTACCTAATATTTGGTTAATACAATATCAAGGTTAGCAGTAACTTGTATAGTGAAAATGAAAACATTTGAGTAAAAACAAAATATATGAAATATTGACCTTATATTTAACCTTGACCTTTGACCTTAACCTTTAAGTTAAATGGAAAATTTATTTTCGACTGACCTTTGCATTGACCAAATAGATATACCTGTGAGATTTAGTGAAAATCTATCGAACGGTCTAGGAGGAGTTTCTGGACAGACAGACGGACGACGACGACGATGGACGACGACAGACAAGCTGACTTGTGGTGCACAGTATACAGGCGGGATCTGTCAACCCCCAGCACGTAGCTGCAATAGGCCCCAACCGCGACTTCACCCTCTGCCTTCCTCAGTATCCCCATCCCCTTATTCCCCGAGCCCACCTACGGCGCCCTTGAACCATCATACGGGATGGAGGGAGATGTTAAGGGTTGATTAATCCGTCCACGAGCCCATGGTCCTCCCCCGTAGTCCTTGTAAAGAAATATGACGGATCCCTTAGATTCTGCGCCGACTATCGTCAACTTAAAGATGTCACCATAAAAGATGCCACGCTCCTCCCATGAATAGATGATTCGCTCGATTCCTTACACAGGGCTTGCATTTTCTCAACCTTAGATCTTCAAGCCAGTTACTGGCAAGTCCCCGTCAAAACTGAGCACACTAAAAAAAACGAATTTTTTACTAGTAGTGGGCAACATTTTGAGTTCAATATACTGCCATATGGCCTTAGTAACGGCCCCGCCACTTTTTCACGCCTAATGGACTCCGTCTTACAAGGCCTCACCTGGGAGACCTGTCTAGCATACCTCGATGACATCATCGTTTTCACAAACTCTTGGGAACAACATGTCGAGCGCCTGCAACAAATTTTTTCTCGCATCCATCAGGCCAGGGCTGAAATTAAAACCCTCCAAGTGTACTCTTGCCCACGAATCAGTGGTCACGTCATTACTAAACATGGCATTTCCCCCGACCCCGAAAAACTCGCAGTCATCTATCAAATCCAACCCCCACAAACAGTGAAAGGGGTTCAGTCCTTTTTAGGGTTAGCCTCATACTACAGGCATTTCGTGAAGGGTTTTGTTTCAATTGCCAAACCCCTCCACGATCTTACCCACAAAGAGGAAGAATTATCATGGACGGAAGCCCGTTTCGAAGCGCTCAACACTCTTAAACATGCCCAGTTACGTCACCATGGCAACTATTGTCTCTCGATACGATAGGCCCCTTTCCCGCTTTCAATTCTTTTTGTTTCATCCTCACTTTTGTTGATACATGCTCAAAATTCCTCATTTCCGTTCCCGTTAAAGACCACAGCGCCGAAACTGTGGCAGATGCCATGCTGAACCACGTATTTCCAAATTTCGGCCTGCCACAAGCAACGCTCCGGAATTATCGGGGAAAGTCTGGACAGCTCACTTCAGGCTAATTGTATTCGAAATATCACATTCGAGACTCGTCCCCTTACTGGCCCAAGGGCAACGCCACGAGCCACAGGTCAACTAACAAC
Organism: Paralithodes platypus; assembly: GCA_032716605.1. Lineage (NCBI taxonomy): Eukaryota > Metazoa > Arthropoda > Malacostraca > Decapoda > Lithodidae > Paralithodes > Paralithodes platypus. The sequence continues at coordinate 37,313,596 of CM064519.1, forward strand.
CAAATTCGCATAAAACTTCTCGCGGGAAACACCAAGGACTGGCCCAGTCAGTGATACAGTGGGGCCTAAACTCAACCCCACGCCACGACGGCATAACCCCAAACGAGAAAGTGTTTAGGGTTGCACCAGTGTTGTTACCCTTGCGCTACCTTATTAATAATAATAATAATAAGAATAAGAATAATAATAATAATAATATTTATTCAGTTAGCATTTTACAATGTTGGTACCACATAATGTTACAAATATTACATGTACCAGCCTTGCATAATTCCAAATAAGGATAGCCCAATAAGGCCGTTAGGCGTATTTCCATTGGAGTCCTTGTGGGATTAGGTTAGCTGGGGAAAAAGGGGAGGATAAAAAAAAGTAGATACTTTAGAGAAAGTATTTCTAGGGGGTTATTTTAAGATACCTTACATCCTATAGTAATTATCAGTAATCAGTAATCAGAAATCATTTCAGTTTGTTTTGCCTATCTCTTATGTCGTATTTAGTAGTAGACATAAGCTTGGTGCTCCCTTCTCGCAGCTCTCCGAACCTACCAATGACTAACAAGCTGGCACCTAAATTCAAAGGTCCATTTCCAATAATTAGAATCTCTAATATCTATCAAATTATGGTTGACTACCATGGAGAACCGCCCGTGTTCAGAAACAGGAATACGAGGCGGATTTTTCCAAAACCAGCTACCACAACCTCCACCCCATCCTAACCTCACCTGGATACCATCCCCTTCATCAACCAGGTTAACCCCACCTCCCGCAACCACATCCCCTCTTCCCAACCCCCTCCAAACCACCCCATCTCCACCTCCCCAAGCCGACACCCCCAACCCGATCCTAATAACTTTCCCACATCCTCCCCTTCCAACCTACCGTTACCTACAGATACCTCTCTCCCATCCTCCCCTTCCCATCTGCCGTTACCTACCACCACCACTCATTCCCCATTACATCTACCTGCCCAAATCTCCCATTCACAATCAATTGCTTCACCAACTTCAGCCACCACACTAGCACAACCTTGTCCCTCAGCAATCACCCCTCCTAACCTCCTTCCACAAACACCCACCATTACACCATCTACCAACCCCATAACCCATTCCCAAACCCCAATAAACCCCACTACCTCTACCTCCATACCCGTCCAAATATCCATCATCACCCATCATCACACATAAAAATTTCACCTCAACCTCAACCTCAAACCCCTCCACCCCCCAACTCAAAAACACCACCACAAGCCCACCTGAAAACATCCCCACAAACACAACCACAAGCTCGGGCAGAGCTTCTACACTCAAGTTAGGAATGAATTGTACCTTTGCATCCTCAGAGGTCCTTAAAAGCCACGGGAGCAGGTCAAAGGTCATCAGTCGATCGCCAGAGCCCACACAGCCTACACCTCCACACCTGCATTCATATCATAAAACTAAAATGTTTGTTTTATGGATCTCAGGGGCAGGGAAGAAGGGAAGACTAAAACATCCTGGCCAGCTAATAGACACCTTGCAGGGGGAACACCAGCCTTCAACGCTCATCGTGGTAGGAGTGACGGCATTGCAGGATCACAAACCCAGAGGTGGTACTATGCCTTACAGCACCTGCGTCCCACATCCGTCACCCTGATGGAGAAGAAGTATACCTTCCATCCACGGGGACGTGACTTTCGTAAGGGAGGGGGTAGTGTTATACCTAAACATACCGAGGAGACACAACACCACAACCCCAGTCCAATGCTACCCCGTTCCCAGTTCCCAGTCCCAGAGAAATGCAGCAAAACAAACCATGGCCCCAGAATCCCGGAGAAATATAGAACAACAAACCCTTGCTGAACTACCTCAGTGCCCCTTCCCCAGGTAGCCATCAAGGTTATATCAGTGTCCCCTTCCCAGGTACCAGCCGCGACAGAAAATGCAGCCCCCCTGATCCTTCCACTGCCAACCATAAAAAAAAAACTCGCATCCCCTCCCAAAGGTAGCGCCTATCAGAGAACCCCAGTGTGACATCACACGGCCAGGCCGGTCGCGGATTAGAGGACCAGAAGTGCACCTCCTCCAACCCCAGCAAGCTGACGTCACCACCAGAGGCGCTCCTGATTGGTCGATAGGGGGGATCCTTTGTCAAATCCGGAGAGCCCTTCCACTGTTCTCTCCCGCCCTACCTCCCTCACCAGAACCACACCTGCCTACAGTAACATTAAAACAGAAATTTCAGCGTGCCCTTTTTCCGTGCACCTTAACCGCAGCGGAGCGCACCTGAAAAGTGAATAGGTATTCAAGCCAGGTAGGGGAAAATTAGATCTTCCCCTCCCTGAGATCTGAAGGCTTACATGCTTCTTCAGGTGCCCTCTGGCCCAACTTCCGATACGAACTGGCAAATCCCGATTCGGAAGACCTAGACTGCTACTGGGCTCTAGGACCTCGATTGCTAACAAGCTTCTTGGAACCCTCCCCAGTTCAAGTTAGTATTAATAGGACGCTTAGTTGAGATCTGGCTTTCAGGTCCCCTTTAACGTAACTTACCTTCTCATTCCAGTTGCCTAATTAAAAATACCCAGACACGCTATCCATAACTTCTATCTCTACTATAGCTACATTGTTACACGTCTGAATAATCACTGAATTACAAGGCTGATGCATAGCTATAGCAGAGACTCTCTACCATACCTACATCCACATTAGCTGCATGCTAGGGACTTCCCCACACATTCCATATCACTTGGGAGCATTTGAATATTCTCACGTCCCTATAAGTATGTGTTGATTCTATATATATCCTATGGTTGTATTTCAATGTAGTCTATTTATCCATGTTTTATGACTGTATTGTGCTCATGTTGATAGTATTAATGTGTTCCGTGTAAATAAATCTTGGCACATATGCCTCCTACCTTATAAGCTTAAATAATAAAACCTGCACACCTGTGACTTTCGTATTCTCTCAACATTTCCCCCTCAGTTAAGCAGACATCGCACAGATAGTTTGCTGTGCAGCTATCCCTCGTGGTAGTCGGCATCTTACAATCTATAACTATAAGGATATGCACCAAGGAAGAACCTATTTAATTTATGAGGTGATTGGTAGAGCACATGCCTTCACCAGCCACCAGTGTATGCAGGTAGCATAGTATTGAAGTGATTTTCAAGAAATTTGGTGGTTGATGGGATATTGGCTAAGGAAGAAGCAATTCCATTTAGGAGGCGATCGGTTGAGTACATACCTTCGCCAGCGTATGCTGTTAACTAATTTAAGAACAGATTTTCACAAAATTTGCTGGACAGATAGTGTATGTCCCAAGGAAGAATTGATTCAAAATAGGAGGTAAACAATAGAGTGCATACCTCCCCCACCGTTAGTAGAAGAATGCAGGGGTGAAGGTGAACAATGTGACTGGAATAATCATTCAAATGTGATTCACGTTATTACTTATTACTCTTTTATTTCTTACTCAATTTTTAAGAATAAAAACGTTTTGGAATCTAGATTAGATGTCAAGTATTATATATTGTAAATACATATTGTTAGGTAGATATTTGTTTTTGATATAACAAAAAAAATCTTCGCTATCACTTACTTGACCAAATCTAACAAAATTGGCATTATTTTAATCCCTAGAGACCAGAGAAGCATATATGTTAGAAAATGTGTGATATGTAAAACAAACAAAAAAGTATTTACATTTTAGACAATGTCGAGGAATATTATAATAATTTCATCAATACTAGTGTAATACGGTAACTATTTTGCCTAACAGTAAATTTTTAAACAAAATTGTAGAAAATATGTATATCATTAATCTGTATCAATTTCAAAGATAAATTTTATTTTCAGCCAGAGAAATATGGAAATAAAACTACACGAATTTATATAAAATATTTATATAAACAAATTTAAGAGTACAGTTTTGATTCTATGTGTGTAATCATGACTAATGAGTATCAATAATGTGTGAAAGTTTCATGTAAATTGGTTTATAAATTCTATGGTTTTGGTGAATACTACTTAATCCCCTTAAGAGGTGTTAGTAGGGGACAATTTGGGTTAATAACATATATAACACATTTATATTTGTTGTCTATGTCTCAACCTCGGGATTGTATGCTATTCAGTAACATGTAACGCTTACGAAGCCCCGAGATTATCGATTGAAGCTACGGGATGTTGGGTACTCTATAGGTGTCGCATTTGATGGTCTCAGTGGAATTCAAGGTGTTGGTTGCTTCTTTTCTGCTACACTAGATGACGACACTTTATTTATGCACGTCACTAATTTTGTAGAGAGCAGCTATACAGTCGTTCACAGCATCTTCGAATATGGTCGGACATCTTCTATGTTATGAATTGGTGACAATATAGAGGGTGTTTTCTTGACGTATCGGTGTAGCCAGGATGTCTGTAGAGCAGCAGGAACGAGCAGATCACCCCAGAAAAAACCCTGACGATTGGCGTGTATTGGACAGAGGTCCTTTTGGTCAGCAGTCCACGACGCTGTCCACTGTACTATCGCTTCCTCCTAATCCTTCGTGCATCTGGAGACAAATTAGTAACATCTTAGTTATTTAATTATACATGTAGTGATCCTCGATGTATCCGAGGAAACAAGAAAGTTATGACTCTACAAATGAAGTCAGTTGGCGATGTTTCAAGAAATTGTTGGTTTTGGTGAATAGTACTTAGTCCCCTTAACAGGTGTTAGCGTTGGACAATTTGGGTTAATAACATATCAATCTATATACTGTATATGTGATCCATCGTGTAGCTGGGGAAAAAGCAGAAACATTTTAGTTATATAATTATACATGTAGTGTTCCTCGATGTATCTGACGAAACAAGAAAATCATGGCTTACAGATGCAGTCAGTAGGCGATGGTTAAAGGAATCAACGGTTCTGCAGTTTACAACATTTCGAGGAAGTCTATTCCACAAGTTGACAACTCGATTGAAGTAGAAATTCATAGACTCATGTGAGTTAAAAGATTTACCAATGGCTTTGCAACCCTTTCACCGCGTTTAATTTAATTTATCTATTGTAAATTACTTATTACATACAGTTCATGTTGTCAATGCTTGATGATTTTGAACACTCATAATAGGTCGCCTCTAAATCTGTGCTGGGTTAAAGGAAATAGATATAATTTTCTAAGCTGTTCTTCGTATGGTTTGTTCTTTAGACTAGGTATCATAGTTGTAACTACGTTGAACTCGTTGGTAGTAGGGGTACCAGAAATTGAACGCATTATTCCAGAAGAGGACGGACTAAGGAATTCTAAAGAATACGGATTACCTCTTTGAATTTATGCTTAAATGACCTGTCTATAAAGCCAATTATTATGTTTGCCTTCTTAACCCGGGCACTACATTATTCATGTTTTTGAAAGGTCCGCTAGTGAGGGACCTTTAAAGGTAAAGCACATGTAAAGGAAAGACAGGAGGTGGTGGTAAAGCTCGGTTCACACATACAGGAATTAACGTCCCATCTGGTCCCGACCTCTTAATTCGCCTGCAAACGGGCAAGGACGCCGGCAAAATCGCCTATGGTCGGTACAAGGACATGTGGTGTCACCAGCACACGGGACGTGGGGCGGGAGGCGGCGAACATTTTATGCATGCATAAAATGGTCGGCATGGGGCGGGGCAACTGCCAAAAAACGTGTCAGGCCGGGACACCCACGGGACAGACATGGGAACAATCTGCGTGTAAACGCCGGCAGACTGCGTCGTCTACACCAGACTGGCAGCGTCTAGACCCTGATAAACAGGATGAGGACAGCGGGAAAAAACCGTTGGAAGGAGAGTCGGCGATGTGGCAACGTCGAGTCACATGATCACGCCGGCCACCCGGACCCGGTCCGGGGTCCATAAAAGACCGATCGGGGCCGAACGGATACAAGGCAAAGAAAGAGGAAGAGATATAGAAAACAAACAAAAAACGAGGAGAGAGGGAGAGAAAGAGAAAACTAAAAAAGGCGAGGTGGGCTCAATTTTTAAGCCGTAACGCAAACATTGAGCCCACCTCCTGTTTTTTGTTTTCTCTTCCTCTCCCTCTCTCCTCGTTATTTTGTTTCTATTTCTCTCCCTCTCTCTTTGCCTTGTATCCGTTCGGCCCCGTTCAGCCTACTATTTTAAGACGTTTATCCCCATCCAAGTATTGATATCTTCCTGGCAAGCGATAGCGAACCAGCATTATATGGAGAAATCCGGCTTCGCCAGAGAAATTTTTCTATCGAAAAATATACACATTTAGCTTGCTCTCAAAACAAAAATATATATATGTTGGCTCGCTACCGCTCACCAGGAAAATATTGAAACCTGGATGGGGGTAAACGTCTTAAAACAGTAGGCTGAACGGGGCCGAACGGATACAAGGCAAAGAGAGAGGGAGAGAAATAGAAGAAAAAAAAACGAGGAGAGAGGGAGAGAAAGAGAAGAAAAAAACAGCGAGGTGGACTCAATGTTTGCGTTACGGCTTAACAATTGAGCCCACCTCGCCTTTTTAGTTTTCTCTTTCTCTCCCTCTCTCCTCGTTTTTTGTTTGGTTTCTATTTCTCTCCCTCTCTCTGTATAGTAACCTAGCTCTAGCCCTGAAGTCATCTACGTTAGTGCACATTTTACAAAATCTTATTAACTGGGAATAAAACAATTATAATTTATTTTACTATCGATATTACTACTAGGGAAAGGAAAGTTTATTACGTTAAAATTAAAATCATCAACTTTGTGATATACTTTAAGTATTCACTGTTCATTAACAATCTCTATATTTATATCTAGAACATTTTCAACTTTATCATTTACTTTACATTGTGTGAGGGGAATAGAATTATGATAATTAAGTCTCGTAACTTTATTAAAATTTAACAAATTGCAAACGAGAATATCATCAATATATCTACTATTATTACTTAACTTTTTAGCAAGTGTTAATTTTTCTGGGATTTTATTTTTCTTGCTACTGTCAACTAAGTCTATTATATATTTAAATTCTAAAGCAAGCAAGAATAAATCTGCAATTAAAGGGCTAGCATTTCCACCCATAGGAATTCCTAATAATAGTTTGAAAATGAGGAGATGTTGCTTCGTCTGGGGCACCTGGTTAACTGTACAGGTGTGTACAGTGTCTGTGGCACGCCCCTTTTATATCATGAACGGTGGCGATCGGCGACGACACTGCGACCAACGTATTGTGGCCGTAGTACCGTCGCAGTCCAGCCGTGACACAGACTTCTCATGTCGTCCTTCCTCCAGCGGTACTTGTCGTGGCATCATGTCGCCGGCGCCGTCAGGACCATGAGACGATGGACCCCGTGAATCTGCCGTCCAATCCCCGTCCATTCCCAGTCCAATCCCCGTTCTGCACCGTCTGCCGCGACATGTTGAAACGGCCATCGTGGCCACTCGTACTCCAGATTGCTGCCGTCCTGTCTATATTTTTTGGTCGTGGCCGGACGGGACGTTAATTTGTGTATGTGTGAACCGAACTTAAGGAGACATTCCACCTAATCACATGTTGCTTCAATTTCAACGGCATTGGTACGTTTGAATTCTTTCTTTTTCTGTTTTCTTTATTTTTTTAAGTGCCATCTTCCGGAAGGAACGTCGCATTCGCCCATTAACCCAAGCTGTACCGGCGACGAGAGAGTCTCATCACCCTTAATGTTACACCCCAGTACGAGCCACGAGAGACTCGTCACTAATTTGCGATCTATTTACACCTGTTTTTCTTCTGCTAATAGTTAGCAGTTTTCACTAAGATCAAGAATAGGCCTTCTGCTAACTATTGGCAACATTGCTCATGCACAGGCAGGCCCGCTTGCAACATCTCGAGTCAGTTATTTGCTGTCTTTCATGAGTGTTATTATGTCACGTCATGTCCCCCCAGGTTCCCGCAATCTAAACAATATCAATAACTATGGTCCAGTATCTGTTCTTACGGCCATGAGCAAGGTATTGGAAAAATAGTTTACTATAGACTTTTTCAATACTTACAATATAATGCAATATTGTCTAGCAATCAGTATGGATTTAGAGTTGGTATGAAATGGCTTCTTTGATTTTTGTAGTAGTGTCCTACAAGGGGTTGATAATAGTGAATCAACATTGGATGTGTTTTTAGATTAAGCAGAACGTTTGACAGTGTAGATTATGATATGCTTAAAAATAAATGATTTCACTGTGGTATAAGAGACACTACATTAGAATGGATAATGAATTACCTTTTAAATAAAAGTCATATGATGGAATGGAGTCTGACTCATTAATATGTAATATAGGTATTCTTCAGGGTTCAATTTTAGGGCCGTTTGTTTTTCTGATTTATGTCAATGACATGTGCAATGTTCCAAATGTGGGAAAACTACTATTATATGCTGATGATACTACGCTCTATATCACCTGTACAAACTACTATGATCAAACCACACTCATGATATTGACCTAAATAAACTTGGTAATTGTTTTTTAAGTAACAAATTAACAGTGAATATTAAAAAGACTAAATTTATGTATCTAAGTAGAAAACATGTTAATGTTGAATGGCAAACACTAAACATACTAGACGAAGCTACATAGCGAATATCAAAATATATATTTCTGGGCATCATTGTTGATTATAAATTAACCCTCTCAGGTCTCAATAAGTTTGTTTAAGTTTCCATGGACAGGCGATACACTCTCTGGGCAGCTGAGTTTCCTCTTTGTTCCCTTACACCCAGCCATGACTCAGTAGAAGGTTACCAGATACCCCCACATATAGACTAGAGCACCATCAGTTTGTTGTCCAAAAATGAATGCGATCGCGTCTTTAGTGTGGTTTTACCAAATTCGTAAAAGCTTAAGGACGTGATTGCGTCCACCTGTGCGCGAGGACAAAAGTGCCTTAGGACGCGATCGTGTCCTCACGTGCGCGAGAGGGTTAAGTTGGAGGCCTCATATTGCAGTAATCAGACTCAAAATTGCCCAGTGGTCTGGAGTTATCTACAAAATTAGAAGCAAATTAACTCCTAGTACCTTAAGATTTCTATATACTATACTATTCTTTATTTCTTTATGGTCTTCAACATATCAATCAAACCTGAACTCATTACGTTTGTCACATAAAATGGTATATAATAATATTATTTACCCATAGCTGAAGATTCGAACATACTGAACCACGCTTGAAGATAATGAACTTTGACGATACTGTTAATTACTCAATTAATATACTCATATATAAAGTCTTAACCAATAATTTACATTGTCCCATACCGTTTTCAATCAGAGAAAATGTCAATTATAGCTTAAGAAATAACAATATCTTACAATTGTCTCCGGTTAAATCAATTCAGTCTCAAATGTTTATTAATTACAGAGGATGCCAAATATGGAACTAACTCCAAGCTGACCTAAAATCACCTTCTTCCCATTCTTCATTCAAATTTAAAGCTAAACAACATTACATTTCTCAATGTTTATGATTTTTTTCATTGATGTCAGTTTCAACCAAAACTTATAATCTAGAGGAAATATGAAAACTAAAATATAATTATATATATATATATATATATATATTTTAATGTTAGGATACTGCAGCAGTGTACTACTTCGGTGCCCGCTGGAGAGCGAAAGCTTAGTGAGTTCAGCTCGTTTTCCTTGTATATTTTTATTTTATTACTGTATTACTTGTATTTTTTAGCTAAATATATAGTTTGAATTTGACATATCCAGGTATGCCTCAACATTCACCCAGAACTCCTCTTTCTCTCTTGCAGGTTTACCTTAGGTCGGAGCAAACACACACACAACCATCCACGTTTGTATTCCCACTTTCATTTTCACCCACACAATCCTTGCACCCACAAAACCACAGAGCAATCCAAATAGCAATTCATGGGGAATGCAGCCAGTTGATGAGTGAACCGCCTCATTTAGGCTCCATTGGATGATGGGGAGAACCGGAGAAGAGTTATCCAGTCCTTCCTGTCGTTTTGGATCATTGTTTCACAAAGAGTGTTATCAATTGACCAGTGGGTACACTCACATACGCTGTTGCTCTGTGGGAGGTACGGCGTTGCTAGGGACCTGTCCCATTCTAGCAAGTCCGCCATAGCTTTCCACGTCCGGCTGATGTATTCCTTGACTCTGTCACTGAGAATTGATGCCGGAATGGCAAACGAAATGATGACGTATCTGAGGAGAGCCTTTCACCGTAGTGAATATGTTGTGCTGTTTTACTGGGAATGCAACAATAAAGCATGAAAATAAGTCCAAGAATGTCAGGACGTATCTATATACCTGGTATGAATCTAACGGGCCACTGAGACATTTTCAATGGTTTGTTGGCGTACAGTCTTCGTCGTGCATCTGAAAACTTGACTTTATCTATGCCGAGCGTGCAAATTTGGCATGCCCTGATCACCTCCATGGCCAAGCCCTCGACATCCGGAGTCCAAAAACGTCCGCCAGAAGGTTGCAAGTAATTTTGTCGCGCCCAAATGCTCGCCGGGGCTACCGTGTAGGAGATACTACATTGCCTGGCCTTTAATGGAGGGAAGAATGATTTTGCTGTCACCGTTGGTAATGTACTTATCCAGGTCTACCAGACTATCCTTGAATTATGCCAAAAGCTAGTCAGGCTAGCACTTGCCCCTGGCTGCACTTACGAGCTGTTCGTCGTTGGTCCACCGACGTGGATCCAAGTCGATGGCACCCAGGATCTCTTCTCCCGGAGCAGGTGTGACTGGGGCCCTAAACAGCGTGTCAGTGTTCGCATGTAGTTTACTCGGTCGGTGGAGTACTTTATAATCAAATTCTTCCATGAACTCTCTCCAGTGGACAAGCATAGACTTTGACATCTGCGTTTTCCTTAGCCATTTCAGGGAATTGTGGTCCATAATTATTTGGACTGGGGATCCTGCAACATACGGGCGAAACGCCTTTAGACCATAAATTATTGTGAGATATTCTTGCTTGTGGGTTGGGTATTTATTTTCCGCATCGATTAGGGTGCGACTGGCATATGAAATGATGTATTCTTTCTTACCCCCAGGGGGTAAGGGGGCCTTCATCTTATGGTGGAGGAAAACAAGAAAATGCCCCATGCATCCTACTGCGTGTTGTACAAGGCGACTAATAGGGGACTCCTATTATTCCATCTGTCTGGGTAGATTTTAGGCACCAATCGAACAGGGCTATACCCAGGAGAGGCTGTATGCATTTGGAAAGGAGTCGCTGGAACTCCTGTTTTATTTGCTCGGCCTCTCTTACTGATTCACTTTGTGCCTTACTTTCACTGAGAGTAGTCCAGCCAGCTCTCACAAACACCTCCTCCTCCTATCTACTTCACTACACTTAACATGTACACCACACTTCCTCCTTCCACAATTTTTGTTTTAAATGATGACGAACACGCACCATGCCTCGGAGTCCGTAGGGGTGGGGGGGGACCACAAATACTCCCACACCCACCCGACCTTCCTCTGACAATCATTCTAAATTATCTGGACCACGGCCTGTCACTCCTACCATTAACTTTTGCAATATTCGCGGCCTTTCCTCTAATTTTCACTCAGTTGAACATCATCTCTTCTCCTCCAAACCTGATCTTCTTTTCCTCACTGAAACCCAGGTGTCTGAGGCAACTGCCAGCAGCCCCTTCTCTGTATCCTCCTACTTTATCTATCCTAGCTTCAAAGCCAAAGGTGGGATGTTGTGCATACGTGCACAACAAACTCACTTGCTCTCGTGTTCCCGATTTCGACTCCTCTGAATTCTCAACTTTATGGTTCAAACTATCCTGTCATTCTTATACAAAATATTTCTGTGCTGTCTATCTTTCCCCTAACTCTACCGACTTTTCCAAATTCTTTGACTATCAAAACTCTAAAGTGGAACACATTCTATTCATCTCTCCCTTCTAGGAAATCTCCTTTGTTCCTCCGATCATAAACTTATCTCTATCACCTGTCCTATCTCTCCAGTACAGCCGCCCGATCCTCCTAGCCGGCGGCGCTTGTGGCACTTTGGCGCTGGCGACTGGGAGGCTCTTCGGCAGTACTTCTTTGATTTCCCAAGGAATGACTTCTGCTTCCGTGGCCAGGGACCCTCGGAGAGTGCTGAACGCATTACCGAGGTAATGGAAACATACATTCCATTTTCCTTCTCTCAGTCTAATGCAAAAAAATCTTGGTTTACTCACGCTTGTTCTACTGTTGTCCGCAACAAGGAGGAAACATTCAAACGGTACTGACAATTTAAAACTCAAGAATCTCATTCTTCCTATGTTTCTGCCCGGAATCAAGCCAAATCTGTTATTCGACTTGCCAAGCACTCTTTCATCGATAATACATGCACTGAACTATCTAACTCTAGCTCTTCCCAAGCTTTCTGGCATCTAGCCAAAAACCTCTCCAATAATTTTCTTCCTTCGTCTTGCTAGGACTTGCTGTCTTCTGTTGTTGTTCTGCTTGTAGGCTAGGTCCCATATCACGAGCAGTGCACAGTTTCGGACCACATGCGTAACAATGGGTAGAGGTGAGTCTCGGCTGCTGGTGATCTAGTCTGTGCCCTAGAATGTGAGTATCGAGCCTTATGTTTTTACAATCTTGCACACTAGTTGGTCTCAAACCCAACTTGTTTGTCCTTGGACCAGACTGGCTAGTCTCGTATGTAGCAGGCTGACTAAGACACCGTTTACCAACAACATTTGCCACCCGTCTTGTGACCTGTCGCTTAGTTTCTAACCTAGAATGCCCAGTCTCGTACTTGGGATTCTTCCAGTCTTTGGACATGGAGAAGCTAGTATTGTACCTAGCTGGCTTGCTTCTGCCAGTTTGGATAATGTAGTATCTCCTATAACTGCATATGCTGGTTTCAATCCTTTGCGAGCTAGAAAGGCATGACGCGTTGTTGTTGTTGTTTACTCGCTCTCCGACGGCATTCTTGTTTGACATTTGGTCACGTTGGGACGCCTGCGCGCATGAAGGGTGCGCTGGTCCTCTCTCCCTGGTGTTTTTGTATCCTTCTGGTGTGGTACTGTTGGTGGTTTGTACGGCAGCAATTCTCATCGTGGGCATACCACAGTGGTACAGTACTACTACACCTGATTTCCATTCTCTGACACTCTTCCCTTCTTCCATGCCAGTGTAAAACCATGTGATTTAAGGAATAACTATTAATTCTATAATAATTGATGCATATCATGATGTCACCATAGACTAATAAAATAATCACTGATAAATACATTTCAGTTACTTAACTAGTATGCTCAAAACATAAGATGGATGCAAATCAGGATAATGACTAAATTTGTGTTAGTTAAATGGTCTTTGGTAACTTTTTTAACTCATCTTAATAATGTCTTGTTAAGTTAGAGTGCAAACATTAAAGCTATTAACATGTTCATATACCCTGAGTGGTAAATAATTATAATCTCTTCAAGCAGATGACGAATTCATTACTTCATTGATGATACTGCCACATAAGTGTACTCAATTTAGAAAAGTCCTTTTACGAAGTGTTAGGTCAATCACATTAATCCTCTATTGCTGACTGATTTTTCTTAAGTTTATCCTAACTGTCTTTATACTATTCAGTTAAAACATTAAATATCTTGACTTTCTTTAATATATTTTGGTTAATATTCGACAATTGTACTTAACTTTGGAAGGACCTCTAGGAACTTTTCGTAGTTGATTAGTTTCCCTATATGTTGCATGTGTGAAATATCGTTATGCGTTGGTATGATGTATTTAGATAAATAATCTCAAGTATTTGTTTCCATTTTACTATTTACAAATAATAATGTCATTACACTTAGTAAGCCTATTTGTTGACAGTTGGAATAAGTTGATTATTCATGAGAGATCATAATTATAGAGTTATTTGTACAATGCTATTAAATAATGCACCCATTCGTGGTTGTATAGTATAATACTGTATGTCTATCGTGCATTACCGGAATTTCCATGGTAATAATTGTCCTTAGTTCATATTCATCAAGCTCAGTGACGTGATTGGTAGAAGAGGAGGGTTTCGTGAACTAGCGGGTTCGACCTTCCGCTGGATAAATGAGTCGCTGCCAAATTGGTGAGCTGCGTCCAGATTTTCGAAAGTAGCTAATAAGTTTTTGTCTTAGATAGACTTGTTACTTGTATTCATATCGCCAAACACCTCGAGGAACAAGGGACCAGGAATTCTCGAAAAGGGGCTCTCGGCCTGCTGACTTACAGTATGCTGACTTGATAATCTAATAGGGTTGACATCCCCTGAAGTCCTATTTTAACTGACTAACTCAAGGGACAGGAGTTCTGGAAAAGGGGCTCCAGGCCTGACGCTAATCTTGACTTACAGTATGCTGGCTTAATAATTCAATAGGGTTAATAACCTCTTAAAAGTCTTATTGTAACTAACTAACCAACCAAACACCTTTTCCAGAGACATATCGCATCACTCAAATATCCATAATTAAACAAATGGTAGCGTTGTTTTAATCCAACTATTCAGTGACGATTATATTAACTTTACTAAAACTATTTCTTAGTGAAGGGGCTGAGAGAGCTAACATTATTTCCATTGCCACCCTGATGCTAACCTTAACCATGCATACTTTTCAGTGTTGCATTAAGTATCCCATGTTTAGATCACAGATATATGAACAGGTTAGATGTGAAAGATAAGAATGGGCGAGTGCTAGCCGAGAAGCAGGAGAGAGTCGAAAGATGGAGTGAGTACTTCAACGAATTGGTAAACGTAAGGAATGAAGCGCCAGCAAACATAGCTGGATGGGATATGGGAGGGAGAGGAAGAGAAGTAGTGGAGGAGGAGGTGGGGATCAGGAGGTCAGAAGTGTGTGAAGCCATGAAAAGAGTGAAGTTGGGAAAGCGCAAAGAATAGATGGAGTGTGTGGGGAAATGCTGAGGTATGGTGGTGAGATAGTGATCAAATGGGTATTGAAAATGTGCAAACTAGCATGGGAGAAGGGGAGAGCACCTGATGACTGGGAGACAGGCATAATAGTCCCCCTATATAATGGGTAAAAGGGTAAGAGAAGTGTGTGGTAACCATCGAGGAATATGTCTTCTAAGTGTAGTAGGGAAGGTGTACAGTAGGGTAGTGATTGAGAGAGTGAGAGCGAGAACGGAGAAATGGATAGGTGACGAGCAGGGAAGTTTTGGGAAGGGAAGAGGATGTGTAGATTAGATTTTTACCCTGAATTGTGTTGTGGAGAAATATCTGGAGAAGCAACAAAAGCTGCATATTGCCTTTATGGACTTGGAGAAGGCCTATGACAGTGGATAGAGAAAGTATGTGGCAAGTACTTAAAATATACAGTAGATGGCAAGTTGGTGAAAGCAGTGAAGAGCATGTATGACGGTGCAAAGGCGGCAGTGCATGTGGAGAATGAGCAAAGCGAGTTCTTTGATCTGAATGTTGGGTTGAAACAGGGGTGTGTGATGTCCCTGTGGTTGTTTACTGTATATATGGATGGAGTCATGAAAGAAATACAAGAAGAACAGTGGATGTTGGTGTATCGCTGATAAGGGAGGGAAATTAGTGGAAGCTACCTGTGCTGCTGTTTGTTGATGATACAGTTCTGATGAGCAATAATGAATGGGAGTTGCAGGGTCTGGTAAATATGTTTGGAACAGTGTGCGAAAAACGGAATCTGAAGGTAAATACGGGGAAGAGCAAGGTTATGGTTTTCGAAAGGGGTGAAGCCACAGAGTGTGAGGTGAAGTTAAACGGTTAGGCTATAGAGATTGTCAGCTCATTTAAGTATCTGGGCATTGTGTTGAGTAAAGATGGGACTATGGATGAAGAAGTGCGGGAGAGCGCGAAACAGGGGAAGAGGGTTGTAGGAATGCTGAAAGCAGTAACAAGAAATAGGGTGGTCAGTATGGAAGTGAAGAAGTCCTTGCATGACAGTGTGGTAATCGCGACACTGACTTACGGAAGCGAAGCATGGACGTTGGTGGAGGGACTCAGACCAAGAGTGAGAGGGGTGGAAATTAGTTACTTAAGAAGAGCGTGTGGAGTTACATGGAGGGATAGACAGACGAATGAGGAAGTAAGAAGGAGGTGTAGTGTGGAGGTAGATGTGCTGGAAAGTGTGAAAAGGAACACCTTGAGATGGTTCGGCCATATGGAACGTATGGGAAGCGAGAGAATGACTAAGAGGGTGTACGAGAGGGAGGTGGAAGGACAGAGAGGGAGAGGTAAACCGAAAGAGAGGTGGAAGGATGGAGTGAGGAAGTATATGGATGAAGTCGGTGCTGGTTGGGAGGAGGGGCGTCGACTAACTGGGGACAGAGGTGCATGGGGATGGTTCGTTCATGGCCACCCCTTTGGGGATCACAGCGACGAGCAATAGATAGATAAGCAATAGATAGATAGATAGATGTTCAATACTTGAAATGCATGACATATCATAAATCATGGAAATTTGCACAATGCATACTGTATATAATATAAGAATAACAAAGTGGTACTTTATTTTTTTCTGTATAATCGCGATCAAAATCAGTTTGCTACCTCCATAATTTCAACTCTGCTTATCCCTCTAGTTATAAGTGAAAACTATTCTTGTCATACACAAATGAAAACCTATAAACTCCAGGCTTGTTCAGTGCGGTTCAGGAGTGCTTTTGCGATAACCCAAAAAGATAAAATTCATATGAAGCTAGGAACGCAAGACACCGCTTTTGTTCGTGTGTGAACAAAGACTTAATATATATATACCGGTATATATATATATATAGATAAAGTATATATTATTTAAATTGCAAAATCACAATTGCATGTAATTCATACATGGCGACGTGCCATTTGAATCAGTATCGAACGCAAGCGAGATAATACAGCCCAAATGCTTCGGAATTTCGCTTTTAAGGTTCAAAGATTCGAACTTGTATAACCTTATATATGCCGAGAACTGTACGCCCGGAAACTCCCAAGATATTAACAGTGTTACGTAAGTGTATCCAATGTTATTTTGAAAACAAAGTTGTTTTTATGAACGTGTGTCCCCTACCCGTTTAAAATATATCCCCTATACTTGTTTACGAGTGGTTTGAGATTTATAAGAGGTGAAGGATCATAAACCTAAATTCCCAGCATGAGATGTACAGTACGGTACACACAATCTTATCCACCAAATGGCCCAGGGACACTTGAGTATACTGGTACGGGAAAACATTTGACATGTGTCTTCATCACAATAATCCACTAGTAAAGGTAATTCGCACGAGCCTTTTAATCGGGCAGTTTATTATTGACAAATCTATTCTGACAAAATTACGGGAATATTTTGAACTGTTCATGAGACTAGACGGAATGAAGACTATCTAAGGTGACACAATCAAAGTTTCTTACAAATGGTTGGTGTACCAAACAAGATATACCGAAATAAGTTGCCGGATAAAGGAAGTTTGAGAATTGGCTATGATATAAAACTATTTGTACATTTATATATTTATATAAGAGGCTTTTGGAAATCAGTATTGCCAAAATATATTATTTTGATAAGTTTAAGTTTTGACAATCTAGATTTTATTAGACGAGTCACTGATACGTAAGATCTCTGTACTGTAGGGGAAATATACCTCTCTCTCTCTCTCTCTCTCTCTCTCTCTCTCTCTCTCTCTCTCTCTCTCATAAAAGGGATGTTTGAGAGAGATGGTGATTTATGGCGTTATGGCCCTATTTACTCATCTCGATTGCTGTTTGTTTTCTACTTTGTTCGATCGACTGATACTCTTATATATTTATTTTCGTTTGAGTTATTCGTATGTGCCTTTTGTTATTTATCTGTCAACTTTTGTATTCAAAAGTTGCTTATTCGGTTCTAATGATCCAACATTACTCTTTCGGATGGAGTCACTATATATTGTTATATATAAGTTTGCTTTAATGTTACGTTTCTTCTAAAAAAAAAATCAGTACTATGACATGATCTTCATTCCTATTTTGACTTAAACAAGACGATTTTTACTGACGAAATGTAATTATTCATCCATACAAATCGATGAAAACCTGTATATAAACCTTCATATCCACCACCAAGCGAATATTTTCAGTGTTGAACAGACCTCGCAGGCAAGCTATATACAGTTCACCTTATTATCGACAGCATACTATTTTATGTATAAATAGTGTCCATACAATATTCGTCTTTTTTCTGCATAAGATAGTTAGTCATGGCCCCCGTTTATCAAAAACAAATACACCAAAGTTGAAAAATAATGAAATCCATGCTGACGGTCCTGTATAAAAAAGTGGTCCCGAAAGTAGGTTATGTTATGCAGGGTAGTAGCACTTTTTCTCACCTGTTTACGCTCGTCTTTATTGCATTCTCTCGCTCCCTTTTCCTTATATATAACGTCAACTCCAAACTTGAGCTTTTCAGTTTGATCTCCGGCTGTGGGTGTGCTCGGAAGCTTAGAGGAGAGAGTACTGCATGGGATTTCTGCAGTTTTGTGAATTACGTATGCTATTTTAGCTGACCAAAGTGTCAGTGGACTGTCTTATGTATCAAACTGAAACTTACTATGTGTCAATGCTATGTGCAGAATGAGGTAATTGAAAGCAATAATATATATACTGTATATACAGTTTTGCTATGTATCCACTGTGACAATGTGTTTATAACTAAGAAAATTAGCGTCGCCACATTGATATTAATGAATTATTATAAAGCGTCTGTACTTACTGTACTAGTGTAAAATCTCATCCACCCATCTCGTAATGACATAGTATTGTATTGTAAGGTGCTTGTGCAACTGTAATATCTTGAGTATAAGTGAACTTGCAATGAGTGCTCCATTAAGTCCATGACTTCATCCACGCTATATATAATCAAACCAAACAGAACAGTTACACTGTGTGCCAAATGAAACCAGTCATATTATGTCTCAGGATTTTTTGTTTTCTATGTGAATGAGGGAGACAAAAGGCGAAACTGCCTGCAGCGAGTGCCTCCCCCAGATTTCAAAGAGTGACAGGGCCGAAATCAAGGGACGTTCGAACTAAAACGCCTGGACACACGGAGTTTGAAGCAAATTAGGTCATAGGAAGAGGGAAAGACTGATTCTGGGAGAGAGTTCCAGAGCTCAGCAGTTGAATAGAAGAAAGTCTGAGAATAGCGTTTCACTCTTGGGTTGGAGAGTTGCACAGAGTAGGGGTTGGATTGTGTTGCAAGGCGGGTACTACGTACCCTACGTAGAGGAGGTGGTATACACTGGGAAAGCTCCGAGGAACACTGATTATTGTAGTAAAGATAGAATAGCGAGAGAGATGCAACATTGCGGCGAAGAGAGAGAGATTGCAGAGAGTTGGTGAGTGGACGGGAGTTAATGATACGAAATGCTTTCCTTTCTACTTTATCTAGGAGTGCGGTGTGAGAGGATCCTCCCCACACATGTGAACAATACACAATACAAGGACGCACTGTGCCCCTGTACAGAACAAGAAGCTGCACAGGGGTAAAGAACCCCTTGAGGCGGTTGAGCACACCCAGCTTCTGGGAGGCTGCCTTAGCGAGACTGGTAATATGGTCTTTCCAAGTGAGAGCAGAAGAAAAAGAGACACCGAGAACATTGAGAGAAGATGAAGGGTTGATTTTTGTATTGTTGAAGAATAAGGGATAGTCCTCTGGAGGTTCCTGACAGGTAGTAAGATGGATACATTAAGTTTTGGAAGCATTAAATGCAACAAGGTTTTCTCTACCCCAATTGGAAATAGTAGCTAGATCAGAAGATAAACATTTTATGGCTTCATTACGTTTACTTTTGAGGGATTGCTGGCTGGGGTGTTCTGGAAAACTAATTGAGTGGTGTAAAGTAGCGTCGTCTGCGTATGAATGGATGGGACTGGATGTACAGTTGAGAAGATCATTTATGAAAATTAGAAAAGGAATAGGAGATAGGACAGAACCCAAAGGAACACTGGAGTTGATAGGATGAGGAAATGTGCGATGGCCGTCCTCAACTGTAGTTATGAAACGGCCGGAAAGAAAATTAGAGACAAAGGCACAGATGGAGGGACAGAAACCGAAGGAAGGCAGTTTGGAAATTAAAGAATTGTGCCAGACTCTATCGAAGGCCTTCGATATGTCTAGTGCAACAGAAAAAGTCTCACAGAAGTCCCGAACGTTGGATGACCAAGAGTTAGTAAGATATGAAAGAAGATCACCAGTAGAGCGACCCTTAAGGAAGCCTTACTGGCGATCTGAGAGCAGATTATGAGAAGAGAAATGCTTAAGAAATTTGGAAGCAAGAATAGTTTCAAAAACTTTAGAGATACAAGAGATGAGAGCAATTGGACGATAGTTGGAGGGTTGAGAGCGGTCACCCTTCTTTGGGACAGGTTGAATGAGAGCAAACTTCCAGCAAGAAGGAAAGTCTTTAGAGGAGAGACAGAGACGAAAGAGTTTGCCTCGGCAGGGGGTCAGCACGGAAGCACAGTTTTTAAGTACAACAGGAGGAACACCGTCTGGACCGTACGCCTTCTTAGTCCCATGAAGGGTAGAAAGTACATCTTTAGAAGAGATTAGGATATTAGGCATAAGTAGGAGAGAGGGGGGTGGAGAGGGAGGAATAGCACCAGAATCATCCAAGGTGGAGTTTCTAGCAAAAGTTTGAGCAAAGAGTTCAGCTTTGTCAGAGGAAGAAGTGATGGTTGTGCCATCAGAGTGGAAAAGGGGAGGGAAAGACGAGGAAGAAAAGTTGTTGGAGAGGTTTTTGGCTAGATGCGAGAAAGCTTGGGACGAGCTAGAGTTGGATAGTTCAGTGCATTTATTATTGATGAAAGAGTGCTTGGCAAGTCGAAGAACAGATTGGGCTTGATTCCGGACAGAAACATAAGAAGAATGAGATTCTTGAGTTTTAAGGCGTCGGTACCGTTTGAATGCTTCCTCTTTGTTGCGGACAGCAGTAGAACAAGCGTGAGTAAACCAAGATTTTTTTGCATTAGACTGAGAGAAAAAATGGAATGTCCGCTTCCATGCCCGAGAGGATTACCTCGGTAATGCGTTCAGCACTCTCCGAGGGTCCTCGGCCACGGAAGCAGAAGTCATTCCATTGGAAATCAAAGAAGTACTGCCGGAGAGCCTCCCAGTTGGCAGCGCCAAAGTGCCACAAGCGCCGCCGGCTGTGAGGATCGGATGGCCGTACTGAAGAGATAGGACAGGTGACGGAGATAAGTTTATGGTCGGAGGAGCCCAAAGGAGAGAAAAGATTGACAGTATAAGAAGAATGGTTAGAAGTCAGAAATTAGTCAAGAATGTTGGGCCGATCTCCGAAGCGATCCGGGATACGGGTGGGTTGCTGGACCAGCTGCTCTAGGTAATTTATGATAGAAAAGACGTAGGCTTGTTCACCAGGTGGGTCAGTAGAGTGAGAGGAGAGCCATTGGCGGTGGTGAACGTTGAAATCTCCTAAGATGGAGATTTCAGAGAGGGGAGAGATAGATAGAATTTGTTCCACTTTAGAGTTTAGATAGTCAAAGAATTTGAGAAAGTCAGTAGAGTTAGAGGAAAGATAGACAGCACAGAAATATTTAGTATGAGAATGACAGGGTAGTTTGAGCCATAAAGTTGAGAATTCAGAGGACGAAATCGGGAACACGAGAGCAAGTGAGTTTGTTGTGCACGTATGCACAACATCCGCCTTTATAGGCGGATCTGTGTTTTTGTTGATAACTAAATACTTTGATAACAGTATGGATTAAATAATGAGTATGGTATATATAATATAATCAAAGCAGGCAGGTATTAGTGAACGAAATAGTCGTTTGAATCCGATGAGTAATATGATTGTGTTTCATTTTTACCCAAGCCATACACCAAAGTCAGTCAAGTAATATGAAATATTGATTAGCTATACCATTATGTTTAAAACATTATCACAGGAATGTTAAATATATATAACCTGCTAAAACCTATATAAACACCATTTCATACTGTTGATGAAATAAAAAGCCATATATTTCCAGGATATGATGTTGAATAAGTAGGTAGAGTTGTATTGTTTACTTAAACTGAGATAAGTGTATAATTACTTCAGTGCCTCGTGAGAATATTGGACACATGTTTACATGTACAGTATGTATCTATCTTGCATTTATGTGTAGTATTTATAAAGAGGCAATATAGTATTTTGAATAGGAGAGAATGAGTAATGTTCAACATTAGTCGTACAAACACTGACCCAAAGAATCCATCACAACTCGACTATTTGTTCGTCTACTGCGTGACATTGTTAAAAATTGCATTATGACTTGAGTCTTAGAGTACGATGGCTGTAAATGTATCTAGGGAGAAGTTCACGAAGGCTGTGTGGGGGTGGGGTGTTGGGGAATGGGATAGGCGGACATATTGCCCGTGGTGAGGGAATTCATAGAGACGGGGTAGGGGTGGCTTTCAAGGAACTGGGGTGTGATGCCGCGTTGTACATTGGCGTGGTGTTGGTCAGGTCCCATGCTCTAGAGGATGGCTGCAGGACGGCATTGATCCTGGGGAATGTCAGGCTGCAAATCTCCAGGTCAAGGCAGGCACGGTTGGTGGCAAGGATGTCCCACCCGAGGTACCCATCAAAGGGATGGGTGGGCATTCCCTTGACATTGAATGTGCCTGTCCTGAGTTGGAGAGGTAGGGTCCTGGTGACCCCATAAACTTGAATGGGATCCCCTGTAGCCCCAAGGAGCAGTATAAAATTATAGGACAGGCAGCTCTGTCTGGCACCCGTATCTAGGTGTAACTGAAAGGGATCGCCCTGAATGTTGGCAGATAGGAGGAGGGAGAGCCTATCATGCTCTGCTCAACAGGTGGCGTTGTGTGTGTGTAAGTGTGAGAGTCCGAGTGTAGGGGGTGAGACAGTGAAGCACGGGAACGAGGTTGCTTCAGAGATGGGGTCTTTTCGGGCCATGAGTGAGCACCGTGCCTCATGTGAAGGCAAGATGGCAGGTGCTCGTTGTACTCTACGTGCTTCACATGTCTCACTCCCTAGACTGGAACAAGACCTCACGGGCTTCACTGTTCATTGTAAAGCGGTGAATGTTAAGGCTCTCAGCCTATGCCCGAGAGGAAGTAAGTTGGAATATAGAAGAAAAAAAAAAAAGACAAAAAAAAAATCGCTCCCGTGCTGTTTCAGGCCTACGAGCCATAAAAAAATCCTGCGGGTTTTGGCATTCTCTACTTATATGTCCCAGGTCCCTGAAGTTAAAACAGTTGATTTTGTAGATTTAACTCTTGTTGCCTTCCCTCAGGACACGATTGGTTTGTGGTTTGCATGAGTGGTTGCAGTGTACGATGCAGCATTGCCACCAGCTGTGATTCCCCTGGCTGCTCCTCATCATCGTCCATCGGCTGGCTATCCTGTATCTGAAGAGGAATGGATTCGAGGGGTTTCTGGGTTGTTTGGGGTGTCATGGTAACCCATGGGTACTAGGGCCACCTTTCGAATGTAAGCCAAATTCTCGGAGAGGGGGGGCGGGGACTATTCATATAGATTTTCAGGGATCTCCTGTCTTCCGTCAGTCTCATCTGATAATTTTCCACAAAGTAGAATCGAGCGGCAGAAGGTACCATAGCGATAATTGCCACCCATGCAGGTTTGTCTCTATCAGCCTGGGAAATGTCAGGGTGGGCCATCCAGTAGAGTTGTTGTGCCTGCGCACAGAAATTATCGAGGTTCCTGTAAATTTGAGCGCAAGCAAACATCTGGGAGTCTATCTTGCATACCACATGTTGTGCGCGTTCATCCAAGTAAGACACCAGCTAGGTCACCTCTATTTTTCTGAAATGTCAGTGATCGTATTCGACCTGATCTCCAGCAGGGTGATCCATACTTCGATTCCACAAGTTGTTGGGTAAAAGAAAGCACGTTGGAAAGCGGCGACAGATATTATGTATGTGCAAATGCACAGTTCATCTTCTCGTTACTTTCTCCTTTGCTTCTGATTGTGTTAATCCTGGCAATAATTCCCTGGCTACCAATGAAGCGCCAGTACTATTAAGGCTTGACTGGAAGTAGGAATGCAAACAGTGTACATAGATACGGTTTGTATGTACAATAGGGTAACAGACACAATATATACAATGATTACAATATACAAAGGATCATAATTCCAGAAACACAATGATACACAAATACACAATTATGTACATAATACAGATACAATATGTTGCAGGCAAGTGTTGTCTCTCTCCATGGCCTTGATAGGGTCTTATCACTTCCCAGGGACTCTTAAGGGGAAAATACACCTGTGTGTTTGGAGGAGGGGGGATGTTGGGGATGTTTGTGCAATTGCTGGATGGCGTCAGTGTGAGAGTAATGAGGTCTAATGGGGCATGTAGCCTCGGGCCAGATGCGGCGTCTCAAAGCTGCTAGTGTGGCTGGGCAGATGAAGGGGGTAGGAGTTGGTCCATGTGGAATCCTCGGCGATGGCTGTGATCTTGGGCAACAATGGGAAGCGGCCCACATGGGGATGGATTCGGCTACTATCTGGGGATAGAAGAGGTGCGTTGTTTATCGCTGTTATAGTGTCCAACTTGGCTACATATGTTATTTGGAACAATGAGGGAGATAGGGTCCAGGTAGGGGTTTTAGGAGGTTAAGGGAATGTAATGGTCAGCACTTAGGTCTCCTACCCTGCTACAGGTATTTCTCAAATGACAAGAACTCTTCAAAAACAGGAATTGTTGTAAAACAAAGGGATTGTGGGAAGTTTAGGGGAATGCGATGGTCAGCCCCAAGTTGTCTAACCCTGCTACAGGTATCTCTTGAATGACCGGAACTCTTGAACAATAGGAATGACTAGGCCATTAGGAGTGTTGTCTTCTCCAAGCTTTTTAGGCTTTGGGCAAGGTTGCAGGCAATCACTTTCTCCACACCATTAATGTCTTGAGGAATTCCTCCTTCCACTGACAGCTTAATTTTTCAAAGTAATCGTCAGGCTTGACTTTCACCAGGTTTCTCAACTCCCAGAGCTCGTCGCACTCCGACAAGGGAATTTCCTGTGGCAGGGTAGGCAGTGGAGACGGACAATTGTCTGCACATTAGTAACTTTCTTGGGTAGGATGGTCAGCACTCAGTCTATTATTCTTTCTCACAAGGTCCCTTAATTAAGTCCTTGGTGATGTCTGCTACAGAGAAGATTATCTGCTTGTGGTAAGGCAGGGAGGAGGATGAGTAGGAGGGTCTAAACATGTATTGCTTCCACAAGCTTCTGTGTCTTATGAGGGGAATCTGGGCTTTTTATGGCATCATTGTAGATTTAGGGGCCTCTCTGGTCCTCCAAAGTAGGCCAGTCACGTAGTGAGGCCCAGCTTGTGTTTGTGCCCTTGATCTAGGAGCAAGGTGATGGTTGGGGTTAGTGTAAAGGTCGGGTTCCAAGAATTCTCCGGGTTGGGGCTGAGTCAACCGAGCGTGCTGTGGCTGGCCAATCATGTTCTTCAGTCGCCTCTTACTTCCTTCTCATGCCCTGGTCTGATGCAAAGCTCGCCCAACAGATTTCTTTACTTTATTCTTTGTTACACTAATGCCAACAAAAACAATCCTTCTTATCATGTGAACATGATAACTGATATTCCTTCTCTGAAATTCCATTTTAGGTGATTTCAATGCTCACCATCGCCAATGGCTCTCTTCTCACTTTACCAACAAACGACCATCTGATCCACCCAGCCAGCGGCTCTTGTGCCCTTTTGGCGCTGGTGACTTGAGGTGCTTTTGGCAATACTTCTTTGATTTCCCATGGAATTGTATTTTACTCTGTGCCCAGGAACCCTCAGAATGTGCCTAATACATCATTGAGAGGATAATCTCAAGCATGAAGGCATACATTCCATTTTCTTACTCTCATTCTAAAGCAAATGAATCTTGGTTTACTCACACTTATTCTAATGTTGTCCGCAATAAGTAGGAGGCATACGAACAGTATCTATGCCTTCAAACTGGCGAATATTGAACTCTCTATGTTTCTACCCGGAATCATACCAAATCTGTTCTTACCAAAAACTCTTTCATCAATAACAAATATAATGAACTTTCTAATTCTAACTCTTCCCATGGTTTCTGGCATCTAGTCAAAAACCTCTCCAACAATTTTACTTCCTTATCTTACCCTCCTCTTTTCCACTCCGACGGCACCATCACTACTTCTTCTGACAAAGCTTTTGCTATAAGCTCAACCTATTAATGATTCCAGTGCTATTCCTCCCTCTCTACCCCTCACACACTTACTTATGCCTAATATTTTAATCTCTTCTAAGGAAAGTTCTTTCTGCCCTCTCTGGGCTTGAAACCAAGAAGGTATACGGACCAGATGGTGTTCCTCTTGTTATACTCAAAAAATATTTTTCTGTGCTGTCTCCCTGCCTAGGCAACTATTTTCCAATTGCTCTCATTTTTTGCATCTCTAATGTTGTTTAATCTATTCTTATCTCAAAATTTCTTTTAAGCATTTGCTTTCTCATAATTATTCAGATCACTAATATAGTTTCTTTAACCTGAGAACTGTGGCAAGCCACACTTGAGGCTTTGCTGGAAGAAGGCGACAAGCTACATTTGAAGCACGGTACGCCAGTGGCGGGATTTAGGGTGAAATTGGACAAAATGGCATCTCTCCATACCACCACCTGATCTCCTAAGACTCCTTCTATCTCCCTCCTTCCCTTACTCTACTCCCCCCTCCACCCTCCCTTTAACCCAACAAGTGCAATAGGCCTAACGGAATGGTCACCATTGCGAGCGCGATAGGCCTCACAGAAGCAAGACCATAAAAAACACTTCCAAAACACCCCAGGGGCTCTCAAAACAAAGGAATATGTCATTAGGTAAGATAATTCCCCTCTAGTATTTTCTACCACTCATCCATATGTTTCTCACCCTCCCCTTCCCCACCTTATTTCCCTCTCGCCTCCCCTCCTCATTTATCACCTATTTTTCCTCTTATTTTCATCATTTATCGTTTTTTTTCTCTCCCGCGGTAATGTAGCACAAGTGGGTTGCATACAAGATCGTTATATAACACCGAGACACCTCCCGCTTGCTTCAATTGAGTCAGAGAGAGCGAGAGAGTATGGTGTATGCCTCGCTTCCTCACACCTGAGAACAGAACCGGGTGGCGAATATTTACGATTTTTACCACCAAATGGTTTTCCCACATACTTTATCGCTCTTCAAGGTTCATATATTCATCATACATGTAAAATAAAAGCACATTGAAAAAAAATAATGCTTTATCTAATGTTATTAATTTCACTCCAACACCAAACTCCTCCCAAACAAATTAATGCAAGTAAGCATGTGATCCACCGGGATTCGAAAATGGGTAACCACATACAGATTTTAAACACTCTAACCATCACACCATCAAGGCAGTTTGTATCATAGATATAACAAATTCTGTCAGAATCCAAGGCTAGTCATTCACAAATAAGTACCCTTGCCCCTTGGGCATTTTCGCGCTTAATGGGTTAATCCCCCCCCCCCCCCCTCTGCCACTACTTTCTTCCCCATCAAATCGCCCCCCCCTCCCCCCCCCAATCCATCACACACTCACTCACTCTGTGAGTGACTCGAGACAGATCGCCAGTAAGCCTTGAGGCATCAAGCACAGCGGGAGAGTGTTGTGCTTCATGGGAGACCAGCCAGCGTTTCCATCATAAAAAAACCCATGTGTACATTCAAATGTACATTTTGTGTATTTTTAATCTTCACATATGCCTTGTCTTTGAAGATTATACACATGTGGGGGAACTAATATTTTGTTATGGGGTAAATATAACAATAAAAATATAATATTACCTCTTCACGGCCCCAAACCTCCCGCATAGCGCACATACGCCTGCCATACCCCTTACACGTTTCTTAGGTTAAGGGCCGCTTTACTGGTGATCTTTCTTATCTTGCTAACTCTTGGTCATCTTCCTTTTAGGACTTCGGTGAGACCTTTCTATTGCACTAGACATGTTGAAAGCCTTCGATAGAGTTTGGCAAAAATCTCTATTTTCTAATCTACACTATTTTAGTTTGTATTCCTCTAGCTGTGTCTTTATCTCTAATATCCTTTCTGGACATTCCATGGTTGTGGTTATGGACGGCCATCGCTCACTACCTCAACCTATCAACTCCGGTGTTCCTCAGGGTTCTATCCTGTCTCCAGTTATCTTTCTAATATTCATAACTGATTTTCTCAACAGTACCTCTAGTCCTATACACCTATGACTTAACCTTACACCATTTGACTATTTTTCCAGAAACAACCCACTATGCAATTTCCTACAACACTCGTTATTTTCGATTGGGATTGAGAAAATCTTGTTTCTTTCAATACTTCCAAAACCCAATTTCTCCATCTACCAACCCGTCACAATCTTTCACACAACAATCCCTTACTATGCTTCTGGTGTACTCAACCATCTCCGTGGGTACTTCACCCTTGCATAACTTCTTGTTATGTTAGTGTGCGTCCATGTATCGAGTATTGTTCGTATTTATTCCATCTTTCCATTCCTATTCATTATACACATTCTCCATCTCACCCTAATATTTTCAATTATATATCTAGTTGTCGTAATTCCTCATGCCATATATTTCATAAACAAAACAACTTACCATAGTTCCGTGTTTAATATACTTACTTAATCACCGATAATACCAAATGGTATAATTGCTTTTGATAACGAAAATTCCAAATAGTATTAATTCCATTAGTACTATAGACTTAAGTGACTGATAAGTTATTCATTTGTTTTATCAGTTATGATCGAAGCATGGGCCCTTTAAACATTCATTTATACAGTATATTATATATTCATTTATGGAAATTTATTTGTTATAGTTTATATATGTTATAGTTTTAGGGGACCTAAATGCTAGGGTAGGAAATGAGCCTGTTGA
Source organism: Paralithodes platypus (assembly GCA_032716605.1). Lineage (NCBI taxonomy): Eukaryota > Metazoa > Arthropoda > Malacostraca > Decapoda > Lithodidae > Paralithodes > Paralithodes platypus. The sequence goes on from CM064519.1 coordinate 37,342,478, forward strand.
GGGAGTCATCGGTAGTTTTGGTGTGGATGGTGTAAACGAGAGTGGAGAAAGACTGAAAAATGTATGTGAAGAGTGTAGATTGAGTGTAGGTAATACGTTCTTCAAAAAAAGGCGTATACACAAGTACACCTGGCATAGACTTGTGAGGGGAGAGATTGTAGAGAGGGCATTGATGGATTATGTGCTGGTGACAAGGAAAAGATTGTGTAGACTGCTGGATGTGAATGTGATGAGAGGTGAGGCGGAGGGTATGTCAGATCATTACCTGGTGGAGGGAAAGCTAAGAGTTAAGAGTTACAGGAGAATAAGAGACAAGCGTGAAGTAAGAGAGGTAATAAAAGTTAGTGAGTTAGAGAAGAGTGAAAAAGAGAGGGAGTACAAGGAAAGACTAAATGAAAAGTGGATGGAAGTGAGAGAGATGGAAGAGAGAGAAGTAGAGGTTGAATGGCAACAGTTTAAGGAAGGAGTGAAAGCAAGTGCAGAGGTAGTATGCGGCAAAAGGAAAGTAGGAGGCAGAGGTATCAGGAAGGGAAGCGAGTGGTGGAATGATACGGTGAGAAAGGCAGTTGAGGAGAAGAGACAGTGTTTTGAGAGGGTTTTACAGGATGGTAGTGTTGAGGTATGGGAGAGGTACAAGGAGAAAAGGAGAGAGGCAAAACGGATAATTAGAGAAGCGAAAAAAGATGCAAACGAAAGGTGGGTCAAAGGTTGAGTGAGAATTTTGAAGAACGAAAGAAGATGTTCTGGAAGGAGGTAAATAAAGTAAGGAAAGGAGGACAAAAGAGGGAAGAGTCAGTGAAAGATGAAAATGGAGAATTACTAGTGGAACCAGTTGAAGTGAGGAAAAGATATGCCGAGTATATTGAATCTTTGTTAAATACAAGAGATGGAAGAGAAGCAGTGATTGAAGCAGAGGTGGATGGAGATAGGTTACCCAGGCCACCCAGGTGGCAGGGAATGAATGAAAGGATTGAGGAAAATGAGGTGAAAGAAGCAGTGAAACAAATGAGAGCGGGAAAAGCAGAAGGTTTGGATGGTATTGCTGTGGAGTGTATAAAGAAGGGTGGAGATGTGATAATAGATTGGTTGGTGAGACTTTTCAATGTGTGCTTTGCTGTGTCAATGGTACCAATAGACTGGAAGAGTGCATGTATTGTGCCGTTGTACAAGGGGAAGGGAGATCGGCAGGAGTGTTCAAGTTATAGAGGTATTAGTTTATTGTCAGTGGTTGGAAAGCTGTATGGCAGGGTGTTGATAGAGAGGATAATAAAGTGTACGGAAGTTGCAATAGGAGAAGAACAGTGCGGTTTTAGGAGGGGAAGAGGGTGCGTGGATCAGATGTTTGCAGTAAGACAGTTATGCGAGAAGTATTTAGAGAAGCATAAGGAGATATTTTGGGCTTTTATGGACTTGGAAAAAGCGTATGATCATGTGGACCGTGAAGCAATGTGGAAGGTGTTAAGGATTTATGAAATAGGAGGAAATTTGTTAGAAGCAGTTAAGAGTTTTTATGAAGGGAGCAGAGCATGTGTGAGAGTAGGAAATGGTGAGTTGAGTGAATGGTTTGAGGTAAAGGTAGGTTTGCGACATGGTTGCGTAATGTCACCATGGCTGTTTAATATGTTTATGGATGGTGTGGTGAGGGAGGTGAAAAGGAGAACTATGGGAAGAGGATTGGGTTTAGTAGGAAAGAATGGTAGAGATTGGGAGTTGAATCAGTTGCTGTTCGCTGATGACACAGCATTGGTGGCGGATTCTAATGAGAAACTGCAGCGGGTAGTCAAAGAGTTTGGTGTGGTTTGTGGAAGGAGGAAACTGAAGGTGAACGTCAATAAAAGTAAAGTAATGGTGTGTAATAGGGGAGAGCATAGGGTGAATCTAGATGTGAGGCTGGATGGGGAAATATTGGAACAAGTAGAGTGTTTTAAATATCTAGGAGGAACAATAAGCAGGAGTGGAGGTATGGAAGTGGAGGTAAAACAGAGAGTGTGTGAAGGAAGGAAGGTTTTCGGAGCAATGGGAAGTATGTGGAAGACGAGAAATCTCGGAGTGAAAGTAAAAAGTGCACTGTATCAAGGAATTGTTGTGCCAACAGTGATGTATGGGGCTGAGACATGGTCTCTGAAGAAAAAGGAGAAAAGAGGGCTGGATGTGATGGAGATGAGCTGCTTGAGGAGTATGTGTGGAGTTACTCGTAGAGACAGATTGAGGAATGAAGAGATACGTAGGAGAGTGGGGCAGCAGGAACATTTGTCAGCCAAAGTGGACAGAAGAGTGCTGAGCTGGTATGGTCATGTTGAACGAATGGGAGATGAAAGGCTTACAAAGAGAATATGTGAGTCAGGTACAAGGGGAGATAGAAGGGCAGGAAGACCCCCATTGAGATGGAGAGACTGTGTAAGAAAGGCTTTGGATGATAGAGGAATGACTATAGATCAGGCAGGGGAAGTGGTGGTGGACAGGAGTGAATGGAGAATGCTTGTGAATAGTTGAGTGAACACGTGGTCATTTGGAGTAAGGGGTCGGGCGCAAGTTGGACTAGATAATAGTCCATCAGGTGCCTGGCCCGGGGAGACGATTAATAAGAAGGGTGTGCCTGGAAGTGTGGTGGGAGGGCTTGTGGCTTTGGCTCCGCTGCATGTCTGCCTGCCGAGATCGGAACCTCTCCGGGTGGTCAGGGGCCGGGGGAGTGCTGGAGCGACCTTGGTAACCCTGGTCTCTGGGTCTTCTCCTGGGTGACCTGGATGTGTGAGAGTTTGTGTTTTTTATCTGTGTTTATTTTTTGTTTTATGTTGTTTTTGTGTTTTCCCTGTTCTTGCTCTGTCTTGAGTCGGCTACCCCCAAAATGGGGATTGGGCCTGAGCATATAGATAGATAGATAGATAGATTTATGGAAATATAGTCAAAGGATAATGCCTAATGTATTCATGGACACAATTAATGATATATTCAAGCATGAGATTAAGATGATATTCATACATCAGTGTATCCAGGTATGCTCGCTGGAGAAACAGGAGAGATAAGTAGATCAAAAACATAAAGTGTTTCACTAGGCCAGGGTGGAGAAAAGTGTACAATTAGTTTTAGCTAAATCCCGGAAATAATGGGGAACAAACTGACATTTTCTGAGTAGATCCAGAAAAATGTGAACAATCAAATACTAAAAGTTCTTAACAAAATCATCATTGTGCGTTTTTTCAAAATCCAAGATGTCGTCCAAAATTACCACCATTTTCAGTGTTTTATATATTTTTGCCTCTGGAGGACAGGTTAGAAACATGGCTGGAGAGTCTGGAGCTCATTTCAGTGATTATCTAGAGGCTACAGTGATTATTTCATCGGTCTTGGATTTCATCAACCAGTGTTGTGTCTTCAGCCCTTATGTTCACTGGCATTGATTCGAAACACACATAGCAGATTGAATGCCTCCTGCCGCAAAAATTAAGTTGCACATTCTCGATGATGCGCTTGTTGCACGTGGTCTGCAACATCATTGCCCCACTTACCATTTCTAGCTCGAGCTCTATTGAGCACTGTTGCATGTAACTCCAGAGTGTCTACATTGCTTATTGACCTACTTCTAAAACAGGCGAGCTTACTATCCTGACAAGCAGATTTTGAACAAAGTAAGCGTTTTTTTTTTTTTTTTTTTTTTTCAAATCAAATGTTTTAAAATTGTTGACCGGAGTAGGGGCACATCATCTTCCTCAAGACACACTGACTTTCTTTGGGCAGATAATATGGAACTAGTTTTGGGTGTAATGTTTGCAAAAATCAGCATGGGCTCGAGAAACTCAGCTGAGCAGAAATTCTTTGATAAGGCCTTCAGCCTAAATAATCGCCTCCATTACCTTTGTTCCGAGGAACAAGTTTAGTTCATCAATGTGTGGGATCACTTTTTTCCGGCAGCCCTATCTGCTTGATGGAGCCATTTGAACCAAGTGGGATCAGCAAGACTTGGATGACTTCTAATTTATGCAGTTCACTCTTTCCAATCAAAAACTTATTTTGGTCAGGGGCAATTGGGAGTTAACGTAATTAACTCTGAAAATCAAGCAAATTCATAACCAGCTGTAACAACGTTTTCCAGGCAATCAAGGTATTTTTGCAAATGCCCCAAGTATTCGTAACAAATTTTCAGATCTTGAGGCAATAGTTTTTGCAGACAAATTGGATTTAATAGGTATCATCGAATCATGACTAAACATTAAACAAAGATACTATTTAACATAATATAATATTCCTGGTTAAACAATGTTTGAATGTAGTTAGATAAGCAATAATGGGGGATGTATTTTGCTGTACGTCAAGAAAGATGTTCATCTCGTATTATTAACGAAACCATCTATAGACAACATTGATATATTTTTTGTTCAGTTGATAAATAAGTTTCAAGATAAGATAACCCTAGGACTAATATATCATCCCCTGTTGACATTCAATAAACATAGAAAGCTCTATGACAAAATTGCAGAAATGAGCAATAACAAAGATGTTGTACATTTTGGAAACATCAATTTGCCAGTAGCTCAGTGGGGCGAATCCTTGACATCTAACACAGGATCGGACCTGTACTCTAATCTACTAGCAAGTTCAATATTTCAACATGTTTAATATCCAAAACAGGGCAACAATGTTGTTGATCTAATATTAGCAACTACAGACAATTCAGTAAACCAAGTGGGAGCAGGAGATGAGTTTAGTACAATTGACCATCATTATATTCAACATTAAATGTATAAACAATAAATTAAACAGGAGTCATGAAAAGGTACTAAATTCAAGAAAGCCAATTTTCATAAACTAAGAACTATTTTGACAGAGCAGATAAAACCACACAAGTGATACTAATAAGATCGGGAATGCTTTCTCAGAAAATAGTAAACCTTAAAAATAAAATCTACATGCCCAAAAAACTGCCCACAACATTTTCAGTAGAATAATGAATGAATCAGACAGGATAACCTATCTTACTCTCCGACGAAATGCCAAAAAAACTTATTAAAGACAAATTGGGAAATGTGTATTGCAAACTTAAGCAAGTTAAACCAAAAACAAATTATATGGATTTATTAGAAGTACAGAGGTGATAACTTCTCGAATCAGACCTCTAACTATCGAACATGGAGATCTTGTTGATGATAAAGTTCAAATGAGTAACAGTCTTAAAAACTGTTTCGTATCAATCTTTACAAAAGAAGACTTTAATTCGATTCCACTTGCCACACCATCTTTAATAAACAATAATGGCATTCAAAGTTATACCGTAATTATGGAAATGATGTACTAAACGGCATAAACAAACTAATGTCTAATAAATCCCTGGACCTGATACTATTTCTCCAAGAGTTTTGAAGGAGTTGAGAGACGTGATATCAACACTATTAACACTATGTTTTAACAATACAATGCAGATTGGCATTGTACCCAATGAATGGAAGTTAACTAATGTAACTCCTATCTTTAAAAAGGGCAATAAATCACTACCTTGCAACTATCGTTCAATCAGCTTGACTTCAATAATGTGTAAGTTGCTCGAAACAATCATCAGAGATAAACTTGTATGCCATTTAGAAAAAAATAAATAAAAAAACAATAATATAAGAATCATAGCATGGTTTCCGAAACATGCGTTCATGCCTGACACATCTCCTTGATTTTGTTCACATCATTAATATGTATGACGAAAGTAAAGCCGTTGACATTGTCTACCTTGATTTCCAGAAGCCTTTGAGAGAGAAAGTCCCCCACAAGTGTCTCTTGATAAAATTAAAAGCTCACGGCATAGAAGGGTGCATTCTTCAATAGATTGATAATTGGCTTATTGGGCGTAAGCAATGAGTAGTAGTAAATGGCAAAGCCTCAGACTGGAAACATGTCACAAGTGGTGTGTCCAAGGGATCAGTGCTCGGGCATATTGTTGACTTAATTTACATTGATGACAATTTTTCGTGTACAATTTCAAAGTTTGCAGATGATACCAAAACAGCGAACATTGTAGTATCTTCCTTGCATGTTCAACACATTCAAAATTATTTAGATAAATTTATTAGCATATTGTGCCCAAACCTGGTAAATGGGTTTCAATACTTATAAATGTAAAGTACTACATAGAGGATACAAGAATGAAAACGCAAGCTACTCAATGAATGTTAGACAACTCAAACATTGATACAGAAACCGACTTAGAAATAACAAATATCAAGTAATGTAAACCCCAGTCAACAATGTACTGAAGTAGATAAGACAGCAAACAAAATGATTGGCTTCGTTGGAAGATCGTTTGCATACAAATGCGAAAACGTTAGTCTCACTTTATATAATTGTTTGGTTTACCCCCATCTAGAGTACTGTTTACAATTTTGGTGTCCATATTATCAAAAGGACATATTAATTGGAAATAATACAGCGAAGAGTAGCAAAAGTTATTCCTAGGCTAAGAAACATGTCATACGAAGAACGTCTAAAAGAGTTCAGTCTTTTTCGTTTAACAAAGCGCAGGCTAAGAGGGTATCTTATTTAAGTGTTTAAAATTAGTAATGGTATTGACAATATGAATGGCAACAAATACTTTACAGTTGATCAATCAAACTACACTAGAGGAAATGGTTCTAATATAATTGGAGTCTTTTTCACTCGCATAATGCAAAGCATTTATTCTTTAATCGAGTGGTAATCTTAAGGAATGGACTACCTAGTAGAAATATTGAGTGCGGTATGTATGTATGTATATCCCTAGGTACATACCCCATAGCTGGGGGTGGCTGACTTGAGACAGAGCCTGAACAGAAACAACATGAATAGGTCCAATTCTTAGGGTCCGGGACCATTTTTGCGTTCCCTCGATCCTTTCTTTATCTCGTCTAGTAAGTGAATTTTACAAGGGAAGGGGAATTCCTAGCCTCCCGCCCCTGAAGTAGGAACAGTAGTACAGGGAAAAAGACAAACAGAAACGGCTAATACTGGGTAGAGATTGCTAAAGCCTCACTTTGGACAGCTTCAGCCCTTACCCCTAGTATTACTGTACTACAGTACAGTACAGTAGAGTACAGTACTGTAGTGTAGTACTGTTCAAATTTCCAAAAATTAGTCTAGATAAATATCTCACTATTAACCCCCGATTAAATGAGTTTACAAGCGAATAGCACCTCTTTGTACTGTGTTATCCTTTACTATTTTCACATAGGACCCTAAGTATAGTTACAAGCTGCCTCGTAATGATCAGTATATCTGTTGTTACTTATTTTCCTTTGTACACCTTCGTTTTTCAATAATCTAAAACTAAAATTTAGACAACAAATCACAAAATCTATATGTGATCAGCTCAACAAAATAAAGAGACTGCAACAATTGTTCTAGTTGCCTGAACTGGAATAAGATGGGTGAATGATATATATATCAAATAATACTGATTTTGTCTTCTAAACTAAGAATATATTTTCAAACAAATTATGCTTGATTTAGAAATAAGTAGAAATGCAAACATAAAAAAGCATTGCTGACTCACAGAGGGTATATGACTGAAAAATCTAGAATGAAAAAGAAAAAGAACAGCCTCATTTCGAATTTCGTTTATTGACAGCAAACTGACAAGGCACAGGAGAATCATGAAAGCTCCAAGTGATTTTAGTTGAATTCCCCTGTTCACAGTTTCTACTTTAGAATACTGTACATTTCAGTCAAATTTTATATTTGTATCACTTACAAAATATACCAACACTTTTTGTCGAGTTTGAGGGAAGAGATGAAGCAATCAATTGGGGTATGATGAGGCTTTATTTGGGTTCTATCCATAAACAGCTATTTTCACTTAAACTGTAATAAATATATATATATGTCCATCACATTTCCAATTTATAGAACCTTTATATAACCACTGTAATGGGTTCCTAGTACCTTAAGACATATATTTTGACACTGCATTCATGTTTTAAGACATTTAAGCTGTGTGGAAACAGTTATGAACACAAAGGAAAATGGCGGTAATTTTGGACGCTATCTTGGATTTTGAAAACGCATTATTGGGATTTTCGGAGACTTTTAGTATGTATTTCTACATATGTTTCAGGTCCTACCCTGAAAACTTCAGCTTGTTCCCTATTATTTCCAGGTTTTGGCATATATAAGCAAATGCTCTTGAACTTAATGTAAGAAGACAGTACTGTAGACTGTAGAGGATAAACATGTGACGAAATATCCAGGTTGTTATTTGAGGTCCACGGATGCTAGGGGGTGACTGTACTCAGTGCCGACAGTTGCTAAATATCTGTTTACTGAAGAATCCCCAGCGTGCCCCCCTCTCCAGCTTCTCCCTTCCACCTTCATCTGTCTCGCCCCAGACCCCCAGAATCAATAACAACTCAAAATGGCCGCTGAGAAAGAGAAGCGCAGACTTGGAGTAGGGAGGTGGGGGGATCCGTGCCCAACAGAATCCTCCCGCTCTGTTGGGCACGGATCCCCCCACCTCCCTATAATAAGTGCCGATTTTGTTCATCATGAATATAAAATATTATGATTGACATTGTACCTTTTCAATGTCAGCATATTCAATTATTATTTAGAAACGATGATACAAATCAACATGGGGGGGGGGGATTCAATTTCGTGTAAATATTTAGGTTATGCGACGAACATTATAAGTCCTACGAAGAAGTGTGTGATCTCTGTTCTAAATGGCCTCTCGTGGACGAAAACGCGTATGATGGGTGAGTTGTGCATAAACTGAAAATATTTGTTGATGTGATTTAAATTACCATGAGGAACGCAATTATTTACTAAATCTAGCTAGTTTTAAGACGTATCCGATTTGTTTTACTAATCCAAATTTGGTGCAGGGCGGGTCTTTTTTGGAACCGTCCTGTTTCACTCCATTGGTTAGGAAAATTTAAAACGTTTCATCTCATTTGTTTGACGATTATAAGACACTTTGGCCCATTTAGGTGTCTATTTTTTGGGCGAGCAATAGCAAGCCTACAGTTTACAAGCTGTCCTTTGGCCGGCACAATTTTAAGGGGGGGGGGGGGAGGGGGGAAGGCATTTTTGTTTTCTTAACCTAGGGGGAAAGCAAAATCATTAAATTGGGGGAAATCAAAACCTTTAGGTATAATATAAACAAATATTATAACCCCCCGAGATGTTGCACCAGGTGGCGTTAAAAAAAATAATATACAGTATATAATATATATATATATATATATATAAATATATATATATATATATATATATATATATATATATATATATATATATCGATCAGCATACCTACAGTGCTGTGTTAAAAAGTATAAATTGGAAGATGTTGACAAATACAGTAAATAACAATGAACAGCTCAAATATTGTGTGACTATGATAATGTTCAGTCTGATTGCACTTCCTAAATGCAGGCAAAATGATAGTTTATCAAAAAGAATTGACAACATTTGTATAGTTTTCATATTTGCTATTTAAAGTTTAGGGGAAATTCTGGTATAGTCAATCGGAGTAAAAAAAACATAGGGGTAGTTGGGGAAAAAAGAAACATAGGTCCTCCTATGTTAATTTTGTTTGAATAATTTTGTTTGTTTTCCGATTGCCTACAATATGAGCAACATTTTATGCTAACAGCTTTTTTCTATAAACAATTGTGGAACGTATATATCGCTACGCGACAGAAAATATTATTTTGTTTGTCCGTTCAACTTTTTTATTATTTTTTGTTAATGTTCAATACCTGGAATGGTTTGATGCAGCGCTTTTTTTTCTGCTTTGAGGTGTTATACTATAGTTGGTTTCTTCACTCCCCTGCAGTGATTCTCCTGTCAACTCCAGTATCCGACACACAGGTATGTTTTTTTTTACCCCGACTATTGACATGCAATTGGGGTAATACAAAACAGCTCCAGCATATAATTTATGTATATAGGTGTTTTTTTTTACCCCGACTATTAACATGCAATTGGGGTAATAAAAAATAGACCACACTGAAATTGAATAGAATACAATTATCACACAATTGAATGATGTGTGCCACAATAGGTCACCCATTCTCTGCAGAGGAGCAGTAGTTATATCTCTGTTGTCATCTACTTCCATTTTGTGCTATGTTTTTTGTTTTACCCCATACGTGATTCGTTTTTACCCCTTTGGTCGGGGTAATAAAACATCTGTTTATTCTGTAATACCTGGTTATTCTTATGTGCTAGGCTATATTTTCTGCTGCCACATCAAGGCCTTATATGTACTCTATCCAATGATATATGTAGTTTCTCCCTAGTATTAATAATGCCTGAAGCACAGCAAAGTTAAGATTTTTTTTTTTTTTTTTTTTTACCCCGATTGACTTAGTGTTCAAAACATATTTTGTTTTAAAAGTACATTAACTGTTATGTTCTATCAAATATGTCATGCAATCGTAAAGCAAAAGTACAATGTGAACAATAGTCATTGAATCCTTCAGTTGCAAATAATTTAGTTATGTATATATAGATTCCCCTTAATTGTAAAGTAATTATAATGTAAAACTTGCAAAATAAACCAACCAAAACGTATACGAACACAGTAAAAAGACAAAATAACTAATCAAAATCGCTATGTGGAAACAACGCTTAAGTAAAATAATGATTTATAAATAAAAGAACACAATCCACCACATAGGGTGTACATTACTACATGAGCAAGTTAATCTGTTTTCCAAGCAAACTAATCGCACACATAACAACGTACTGTAGTCACGTTCAAGGAATTAGTCAATTTGGGAAGTCGGGGATGTTCTGGTAAATTTGACTAAACTCTGCATGAATAAAGAAACTACATTAAGTATCAAATGTTCTATTAAAATCAAATTTGCAACTTGACAAGATAATAACAATAGTACAAAATACAAATATAACTCACTAACGATAGTGCTATCGGGTAGGTACTTGTAAGCATAGCATGCTTCAAGTGACCCCTAACAATTACTACCCTACAAATAACCTACATTTATTGTACAAATAAACTAAGGAAATCGCAAAAGCAAGCATAATAGAAACTCGTAATTACTACACAATGCCCAAAGGCTTATTCCTTATCCTACACATATTGCGTCTAAATAGTAGCCATACAACAAATAACTTAGTTCAAGATATATGAATAAAAAACATTTTGCTTACACAATGCTTAGACTGAATAAGGTATTACAATTACTAGGCCTATCACCGATTTAAAAAAAAATCAGTCACAGGAATAATGTTTTTTTATTTTTGTTTTCTTTTTTTCAAATTCCCTATAGTGTTGACATAATTCATTTATCGTTCATTAACTGGTATTGACACAGAATACTTACATAATAATACTATCTATCTATCTATCTATTGCCTGACGCCATGATCCCCGAAGAGGTGGCCACGAACGAACCGCCCCATGCACCACTGTCCCCAGTCAGTCGACGACCCTCCTCCCAACCAGCACAGCCTTCATTCATATACTTCCTCACTCCATCCTTCCATCTCTCCTTCGGTGCCCCTCTCCCTCTCTGTCCTTCCACCTTGCTCTCGTACACCCTCTTAGTCATTCTCTCGCTTTCCATACGTTCCATATGGCCGAACCATCTCAAGGTGTTCCTATTCACACTTTCCAGGACATCTGCCTCCACACCACTCCTCCTTCTTACTTCCTCATTCGTCTGTCTATCCCTCCTTCTAACTCCGCACGCACTTCTCAAGTAACTCATTTCCACCCCTCTCACTCTTGGTCTGAGTCTCTTCCCGAACGTCTATGCTTCGCTTCCGTAAGTTAGTGTCGGGATTACCACACTGTCATGCAAGGACTTCTTCACTTCCATACTGACCACCCTACTTCTTGTTACTACTTTCAAAGGTTCATCCATAGTCCCATCTTTACTCAACACACTGCCCAGATACTTAAAAGAGCTGACGATCTCCATAGCCTGACCGTTCAACTTCACCTCACACTCTGTGACTTCACCCCTTTCGAAGACCCTAACCTTGCTCTTCCCCGCATTTACCTTCAAATTCCGTTTTTCGCACACTGTTCCAAACTAATTTACCAGACCCTGCAACTCCCATTCATTATCGCTCATCAGAACTGTATCATCCGCAAACAGCAGTATAGGCAGCTTCCACTCATTTCCCTCCCTTATCAGCAATACATCAATATCCACTGCTCTTCCTAGTATTTGTTCATGGTTCCATCCATATATACAGTAAACAACCACGGGGACATCACACACCCCTGTTTCAACCCAATATTCAGGTAAAAAAACTCGCTCTGCTCATTCTCCACAGTACTGCCACCTTTGCACCCTCATACATGCTCTTCACTGCTTTCAGCAACTTGCTATCTACTCCGTATATTCTAAGTACTTTCCACATACCTTCTCTATCCACTCTGGCATAGGCCTTCTCCAACTCCATAAAGGCAACATACACCTTTTTTTGCTTCTCCAGATACTTCTCCACAACACAATTCAGGGAAAACATCTGATCTACACATCCTCTTCCCTTCCGAAGACCTCCCTGCTCGTCGCCTATCCATTTCTCCGTTCTCACTCGCACTCTCTCAATCACTACCTTACTGTACACCTTCCCTACTACGCTTAGAAGACATATTCTTCGGTGGTTACCACACACTCCTCTTTCTCCTTTGCCCTTATATAGGGGGACTATTATGCCAGTCTTCCAGTCATCGGGTACCCTCCCCTTCTCCCATGCTAGTTTGCACATTTTCCATACCCATTCGATCACCATACCTCAACATTTCCCCACACACTCCATCTGTTCCTGGTGCTTTCCCCAACTTCACTCTTTTCATGGCTTCCCACACTTCTAACCTAATACTAATAATAATAATAATCATTATAATTAACTTCTTTTGCAAGATAATGGTCAGTATTGGTTATCTGTTATGTTCTGTTAATGTAATAGGATGGAGGGATAGACAGAGGAGAAAGAGTGTTTTAGAAGGGTAGAGTGAAGAGGAGTGTAGAAAGGAAGAAGACAGTAGAGAGTAAAGCGGTGAAGGGCTGTCCTACTTGCTCTTTTGATAATGGATTATATATGTGTGTGTGTGTGTTTTTTTGTTATAAATTTGTTTTAGATTGTACATACATTATTTGTATGTTGTAGACTGATAGTTTTTACTTCTGCTCTTTCCATCATTCCACGCAAATATCAGGATTACAAATGTTGCATGTATGTGTGTATGTATAGACTCAGGCACATACCCCATAGCTGGGGGTGGCCGACTCGAGACCGATCCAGAATAAGGACAACGTAACTCAAAAAACAAAACAAAAAACTCACACACATCTGTGTCGCCCAGGAGAAAACCCAGAGACCCAGGTCCATTTTGGGGTCACCATCTAAGACACCCAGGTCTTCTCCCCATTTCAACCGAGGTCTTCCTCTCCCTCTACCTCCCCTTGTTTCTGACTCATATATTCTCTTTGTAAGCCTGTCAGCTCTCATTCGTTCAACATGTCCATACCAGCATAGCACCCTTCTGTCCACTCTGGCCGATAAGGGACCCTGTTGTCCCACTCTCCTACGTACCTCTTCATTCTTCAATCTGTCTCTATGCGTTACTCCACAGATACACCTCAATCAGCTCATCTCCATCACATCCAACTTTCTTTTCTCTTGTGCCTTCAAAGCCTATGTATCAGCCCCATACATCACTGTTGGTACAGCTATCCCTTGATACATTGTACTTTTAGCTTTCATTCCCAGATTTCTCACCTTCCATATACATCCCATTGCTCCGAAAAAATTCCTTCCTTCACATACTCTCTACTTCGTCATATTATTGTTAACGTAAGCTAACGTGTCATTCTAATAGCGTTTTCTGTAATAAATAATTATCTCTGTGGCAATATAACTTGTTAAAGTAACATTTTTGGCACCCACTAAATTGTGACAGTGGAGTATCAAAGGAAGTTGTGTATGAAGCATACGCAAAGTCTCTGTGCTTTGCTGAACATGTAGAGTCTTGTAGACAGTTACTCTATGGCATACATTGTATTTCCTTGAAATATTGCGTAACTCTACGGTATATACAGTGTTTTACACATCGACGCACATATAGGACACACACACACACACACACACACACTGAAACACATAATAGCATCAGTGTTCATAAAGCCACCACAGCCTCTCCTTTGCCATTCACTGTCCTCGTAAGTTCATGTATATTACGCTTTTACCAGAACCTCCTGTTTTTCTTGTGCCGTTCGCTTGTCGTAGGTTAGAAAGAAAGGTGATCTTAATTAGGTTATCTACACAGTTCTCAACTGCATACATATGCCATCCTTTATTAATAAAATAATAACCTAAAGTACAAATCAAATATATGTTCCTTTAAAATTCTCCCCAAGCCATGTACTCAAAAGGCCTTGGGTAGTCGTATCCACTGGTGCATAAAACAAAATCACCGATACTTCAGGCAGGGAACTGTGCACCGCCAGCACCCTAAGCAACTAGATGGCATATGCACCACTGTGATAGTCCAGTGTCCAGAGCATCCATAAGGTCGAAACTCCAACACCCCAGGCCTAGTATTATGATCTCTGTACGTACCTGGCAGGGGGAAAGATGAACCATAAGAGGATCGGGAAGAGCAATCAGGGAGTACAGAATCCCGAGCCACGAGGATGAACGGCTCTTGGATTCCTTATAGCCAGGGTATAGAGGCCTAATTACAAGCTCACTTTTCCCTCTCTGTCCTGCACGAATCTGCTTTTGTAGGTTATAAGTCTAAGATTGTTTTGGGCAGTTACACCCATTTTTCTGTCTCCTTATGCCCGTACCAGAGGCGGGGAGAGGATGCTGGAAGGCTGTATATGAATGCAGGACAATTGCCTGGAGAGACTCAGTTCTCTGGTGTTGGTCGCGAGAGAAACCTTGTAGGTGCTTGTGAAATGTAACCCTTTAATGTACATGGGTTCCTCATTAGACCAACAAAATCGAGAAGCAGTAGCAAGACCTAAGATAAATAGACCTTGAATTGTAAGGGTTAATTAACGAACACATTAAACTATTTGACTTTATGAAGTTTTCTAAATGCTGAAAGTGAATGTGAAATATAATGCAACATCGGTCCGAAAATATAAGATAGAAATGAAAATGGTTTACAGTCATGGATGCCTGAGACTCTAGTACGTTAAGAAACTGGAACATATATTTTTTTGCGATATATCGAGAGGAAAAATATTAGACTGTTTAAAACACGATAGTTCAAAGTATTAAACAAATATTATAAAACAACCTAGAGTTCAGGTCTGCAATGCATTTTCTTGCTCTGTCACTAATAGATCTACAATTTAAAGTGTATTTGGGTAGAAAAATTACTGTGTACATATTAGTTTCGTGTGAAATTATTAATTATCTTCCAGTTAAACTGTTCCTCGATATATTTTAGTATGCAGTTGAAGTCCAAAAATGTGTTACATTTGAGAATCCATCAATCTTACCTCATGTAATAATATTCATAAGACAGTATTATCTTTCGTTAATATCATATGACTAATTGTGAATATTATAAACATAATTAGTGTTTGTGTAGGATAAAACCGTATAAATTCGTGTTAACACTATAACAGTAAGTAATCTATAGCTGCATAATTGTGTTCATTTTGCACAGATACTTATAACAGGATTGTATCTCCATATTTGTGTTGGTGTGTGTGCGTGTGTAGAATTAGTAGAAAAAGGAAAATATCAAGCAAAATTTCCATCGAAACTATTAACTGTTGATACTTATTTTGATCATACTTCTGGTCTCCTTGAGACCCTCACAAGCCAGGCCATTGATTTGGGGAAAAAACCTACATCATGATAACCTTCTTTATTAATATACTTACCATATAAACAGTAAATGTATTCCGTTATTGCAACATGCAGTGGAAGGACACACTCGTGTCGTGGGGTCTTCATACGAAAATAAACATTGGGAGAAATGGTATCAAATAATAATGTTTAATCAAATGTTAGCTTTGTTCTTTTATATAATTAGTCTCCTATTATCAAGTACTTGCTGTTGTGTTAGTATGTTTCGGATTTAATATTATTCCTTATATACTTTTTTATAGTATTAATTAAAGTGATATTATGTAATATCGTGCTTAACACTAATAAGCCCCAAATGGAATTAATGAAAGCAAATGATCCTCCCGGGATTTGAACTTAGGTCACCACATACAGAACTTACACACCCAAAGTATTACACCATTAAGACAGTTAGCGGTTCATCAAAATTGTAATTAATTAACATCAATAACACAAAATATTAAATTACTAATTCAGCTGGTTTTTTGTGTTGTTGTTGTTGTTTTTTTGTTTTTTTAAGCTTATGTTTGGAATATTTATATCGATTATATATTTCCACTGCTTACCAATGTCATCACTATACTCCTTTTAGTTGCCGTGCAAGTGATGAATTATGAGTACGGTATTTTGAACACATAATGCTACTACTACCAATATCTGCGTGCCAGTGTAGTGTAGTGGAGACGGTCTTGGTCTTCCACCTACTAGACCCGAGTTCTATCTCCCTCTCAGTCATGACAATTTTTCGCATTCACTAGTAGCCAGTATAATTTTACTTGAGGAAGGAGATTGGTACAGTAATATTCTTTCAGTAATATAGTTTATTTTATGTCAGTAAGTAGAGCGCTATTGAATCTCGAGGGCTAGAGAGAAATGGCGGTCTATAAAAGACTTGAAGATTATTATTTGTATTAAGTTTCTATATAGTATGCTGGATATGAGTTGCTTAACTGAAACACGTAATTTAGTATGAATATATTCAGTGGATATCTTCATAATGGCGTATGACTATTAATTGCTGCTCTTATTATGTTTGTATTATATTTTTACAATTAATAACATACTTAGCGCCAGTATAATTTGAATTTGAAAAGTGTACAGATATATTGATTTGTTGTTTCAAAATTTGCAACCCATTCCCCCACTTTAAGCAACGCTTGGTAAATAGAAGTGGTTCCTTTCTAGTATATAAGACTGTGGACTTCTGTAGTTTGCCTTTGCTACACCATACATACCAATAATTAATCAGTGTTACTAAGTGCTACGTCAGCCTTGATTGATTTGGAATATTTTGATATTTTCAAAGTACATGCAGCTTTATGAAAATGAGGACAAGCTCTTGTTTGATTAGGAAAACCTTGACAACATCAAATGTTTGTAGTCAAGAATATTCCCAATATTATTCGCAATATCCAGGACAAATGACCGAAAACTACGTTTTAAAATTATATATAGTTTTAATGGACATCGTAATAATACTTTGAAATTTATCAAGTTTTATATACAGGTTTCGTGATAATGATAATGTTCTAGTATATTTGTAAGATCAGGAAAAGTTCTGTGATCATAGTTTATAGCATGAAGGAATCATGGTTATAAATATGACTAGATGAGTTATATTAATTTAAGCAGCTTAATACTGAACGCAAGTTAGGTTTGCACATATTTGTATAGATACTTCAGGCTCGGATTACTATAAATAATGTAGCCCTCATATGTAAGCCTTATAATAAAACACTTCGTTCACTGGAATCCCGTAGCCTCTAGCCCACTCACAATAATGTGTGGACCTCCTATGTTTTTCTTTATGCAGTTATAACTATCTGGATTGATTGTTGGATAGTTGCTACTCAGTATGAACTAGTTACAGTTTGTAATTGATGTATATATATTATATTAGTTTCCGGCGATATATTTCCATAATTAGAAATAGGTGAAGTCTATGAATACTGATGAGTGAGCTAGAAACTATGACATGCGAGTGCACCTGTAGTTAAAATTATTAATTGGAAATATAGCTCAGTTATTTATATATCAAACCCAATATTTTAAGATGAATTTAATAGATCATATTTTTTAGTTGATCGTATTATGTGTTCAGTCACATCATCAAACAAATGCAGTGTGTCTTGTTCTGGGGCTGTTAAATATGAAAATCAAGAGATATGGGTGTTTTCATTATTATTTTCATTATTATTATTATTATTATTATTATTATTATTATTATTATTCCCAGGCGTGAATTTATTTCATTACCATCTAAATTGTTCAGCTAAAACAAGGCTTGTCTAACCAAATATATTGTTGATTATGAAAACATATAATTGATTAGATTCTGAGTTATTGTAGTGTCTTAGTTTTCTATTAATTATAAAAAAACATCAGCTGCTAGGGGACTAAAATTGCCGCTTGATTAAAGAAGAAACATACATACACATTTTAAGACTGAGTGTTCCACACATACGCGCAGTTTCAGTCTCTTGTCCTAATGGCGGCGTTCCAGGCAACACTGTTAAGGGCTGCTTCACTGTCAAATTTTTGGATTCGAGATCGGCACGTATAGTTCGATCCCAGGTCTTTCTCGGTCCACCCCTTGGTGCAGCTCCCTCCACAATCACAGACCTGCATCTTTTCACCTAATGTTGTTAATCCATTCTCTCCACATGCCCATGGCATCCCAGTCTACTTGTACGCAACTCCTCGCTAGATTAGACTTTGATTTTCTGCTGCGTGGTGCCAGTTTATGCACTCCAACACAGCAGTGTCTATGTCACCAAGATGTCTTACCAAAAAAAAAGAAACTATGGTCCTAAAACTGCTAGTAATTGTGTGAGACATCAAAATTGTCGACATACAATTGCCAGTAATTATGTGTGATCTCATCCCAGAGTGGACATGTGAGAAGGAAAATGTTCAATATTGAGCAAGGTATAGACACAGGTGAGCAGTTGTTCATGCAAGGAGATATAATACACTTCTTAGGTGAGCAGTTGGATAGTGGATCTTTTATAGAATGGTGAAATCTAGTTTATTATGAGTTCTGGTTTATCAACCGTGCATACCATTGTTATCATTACCTCAATCATCAAGTTTATTTTCATAAACTGTGAGACCTGGTTAATTTTCATAGACTGTGCAAACCATTATCATATTAGTCTATATAAACACAATAGGCCAGAAAATGATACAGGATGTGAACAAAATTAAGTAATAAATTATTACAGAGTGTGCCAAAGTTAGGTCAGAAAATGGGACACGGTGTGTCGAAACCTAGGCCATAAAATGGCATAGGTGATCTCCAAGGGGAAAACAATAGATTGGGCTTGGAGAAAAACATACTACAAATATACGTTACATTTTGTATTTTGTCAATATCAATCTATTTCATCCAAACACCAGATATAACAACTGAATAATCAGGCCCATCGGCACCTGTTTTTAACAGTTGATCGAACCTTCATAAAAATATGTGTGATGTAGTACAAAAGAATATCCAACCAGATATTGAATCGAAAAACTATAGAAACATACAACATATTAAAGGAGATACATATACAGTATATTAATAGATGCATCCTTGTTACTCAATAATATAAATTCAACAGAGATGGAATTTTCATTGTCCTGTAATTAAGTGTACACTTGCGGAATATATACTGTACTGTAATATTTGGTATCTGTGCATGTTAATTGTCATAGGTATTTCATGTTTGTTATGACTCGAAAGGGGATATTAAAAAACAAAACAAAACTATATACAAAAACTCACACACACACACAAAACAAAATACATTAGCACAATACGCAAACAATCATTATTATTCTCACCATCTTCTACATCATCAACATCAGCAGCGTCATCATCATTATTCAGCAATGGGATGTCTTCATGGACAAATGCTAGGGACGAATTAAACCGTAGAATCTAGTTTACAAAATCTCAAAATTGTCAGGATTCCTTAGAAGACAGGTTATATATATATATATATATATATATATATATATACTGTATATATATATATATATATATATATATATGTATATATATATATATATATATATATATATATATATATATATATATATATATATATATATATATATATATATATATATATATATATATATATATGTGTGTGTGTGTGTGTGTGTATGGGGAGGTTCCAGCCATACCGCACTTTTCGAAAGAGTATAGTCAAAAGCATTTCGCCTCATCAACTCACTTTCCTCTTACTACTTACCAACAATCTCTTTCTACGCGCCACAATGATACATCCCTTTCGCTCTTCCATCGCTATTACAACAATCAGTGTTACGGCAAGTGCGAAGCACCCGCCTGTCAACCCAATCCCATTCCTATTCTGTCATACTCTCCAATCCAAGAACTAACAAATTGTCTCAGTTTTGTCTTCTACTTAACTAGTGAACTCTGGAACTCTCTCCCTAAATCAATCTTTGTTTCATCCTGTAACTTAGACTGCTGTGTCCAGGCATTTTGACCCCAACCTTCCTTGAATTTGGTTTTCTGTCACTCGTTTGGTTTTGGGGGAGACACTCGCAACAGGTAGTCTGTTTTCGTCTCCTTCATACACATTGGAAACATAATAATTATACAGTGTATATATATATATATATATATATATATATATATATATATATATATATATTTCTAATCTCTCAGTGGGGTTCGAACCGCCGACCGTCAGGACGATAGCCGACGAAAGCGTCGGCTATCGTACACCACCACGGCACAATCAACTACACCACGGCAGTCTAAAAGACACTCAACCCTCGATCCTATTTATGTTAAGGAGAAGGGAAACCCTACTAGGCGAATATATTTTCAATTCATACCTAGTCGTAGGATCCATATTCCAGAATACCATACAAGGATTTCTGAGTGTCCCGACGCAACTCGGGCCGAAATTGATTTAATTTAATTCTAACCCACCAAGCATGAGAGTTACAAATATTGAGTACTAGCAGGGGTACCCGGCGTTGCCCGGGTAATCACCATAATCACCATCACTACTACCACCACTACTACTACCATAATCACCATCATCAATCACTACTACCACAATCATCACAATACTACTACTACCATAATCACCGGCCTCGACCTCCCTGTGCCTCATTAAACGGCGACCTCGATTTCGGCCGCTAAATGACCTCCGATTTTGGATCTGACCTCATTCGTACCCCCATTTTGGGGGGCTGCGAACAACTTTCGTTCCATACACCTTTCAATCGGAGGCCTCCTTCTGCTCCAAACGGCCATTTTGTTTTAAACCAAAAGCGATCGCGCCCATTTTCTCCGTCCCTTTCACCCTGAGGAATTCTATTTTTTCACTAAATCCTGCCTAGGGACCCCCTTACTATGCATACCAAGTATGAACGCTCTAGCTTTAAAAAGGTGGCCATGCATAAAGAGTAGACACACACACACACACACACAGACAATCGAAAATATTATATAGATATATACAGTACAGTATATCACAAGTACACGTGAACCACTAAATGTTTCTAATCTCTCTGGAATATGAATCCTACGACTAGGTATGAATTGAAAATATATTCGCCTAGTAGGGTTTCCCTTCTC
The DNA here is from genome assembly GCA_032716605.1 of Paralithodes platypus. Lineage (NCBI taxonomy): Eukaryota > Metazoa > Arthropoda > Malacostraca > Decapoda > Lithodidae > Paralithodes > Paralithodes platypus. The sequence goes on from CM064519.1 coordinate 37,363,887, forward strand.
CTTAACATCAATAGGATAGAGGGTTGAGTGTCTTTGAGACTGCCGTGGTGTAGTTGATTAAAGCGTCGGCTATCGTCCTGACGGTCGGCGGTTCGAACCCCACTGAGAGATTAGAAACATTTAGTAGCTCACGTGTATTTGTGATATATACTCAATATATATATATATATATATATATATATATATATATATATATATATACAAAGATATTAAATAATAGGTGTAACGATTTATTGTGTGTTATTTCAATTTTGTATAACCTACACTATTCTTCTTCTCAGTATTTGGTGATAACATGCTGCCATTTAAGATCAGTGAAGTACACTTCGGTAGCTGAAATGGTTTTGACAGTACAATCAAAACTTTCTAATTCTGGTGTGATAACATAAGAACATAAGAACATAAGAAATTGGGAGTCTGCAGAAAGCCGATTGGCCTAAGCAAGGCAGATCCCTGTCCCACACAACCCCAAATCAATTACAAAGCCCAATTATAGGCTCAACACTCTAATACCCTGAGGATCATCTTACCAAAACGGTTAGAGATTAACGCAGGATTATGGGGGTCTGCAGAGCGCTGATTGGCCCAACCCGGCTGATCCCCCTTCACACCCAACCCTTCTCGTCCATATGCTTATCCAATTTTATCTTAAAGCTCCCTACAGTTTTAGATCCCACTATAGCACTTGGTAGTCCATTCCACCCATCTACAACTCTGTTACCAAACCAATATTTGCCTATATCTTTTCTGAAACGAAATTTATCTAATTTGAAACCATTGGTACGAGTTCTTTCGCTATCACTGAGCTTTAGTACATTTGTCATGTCCCCTTTGTTAATCCCACTAACCCACTTGAACACCTCTATCATATCCCCTCTAACTCTGCGTCTCTCTAACGAATGTAAACCTAATTTCTTCAACCTTTCTTCATACGGAAGATTTCTAATATTATGGATCATTTTTGTCATTCTACGCTGTACTCTCTCCAATGAATCTATGTCCATTCTGTAATAAGGACACCAAAATTGGACAGCATAATCCATATGGGGTCTCACTAATGACAAGTAAAGTTTTAAGATAACATCAGCAGTTCTGTTACTCACACTCCTAGAGATGAACCCGAGAACCCTGTTTGCCTTATTACGAACGCCTATACACTGTTTTCTAGGCTTCAAATCATTGCTAACAAACACACCTAGATCTTTCTCGCAGTCTGAATTTTCTAATTCTAAATTAGCTAGTTTATATTTAACATTTGTTTGCATCTTCCCTATCTTTAATACCTTGCATTTGTCAATGTTAAACTTCATCTGCCAATTTACTGACCATTCATGTAAGGTATCTAGATCCCTTTGGAGGCACTCTATATCGCTATCTGAATCAATTGATCTCCCCATTTTAGTATCGTCTGCGAATTTACTTATCCTACTAGTTATACCTAAATCTAGGTCATTTATGTATATAAGAAACAACAGGGGACCTAATACCGATCCTGGGGGACACCACTTTTGACTGCTCCCCACTCTGACTTGGTACCATTTATGCTGACTCTCTGTTTCCTACCAATTAGCCATGACCTAATCCATCCCAACAACGCCCCACCTATTCCATGTGCCTCAACCTTTCTCATCAATCTCTCATGAGGGACTCTGTCGAAAGCTTTACTGAAATCTAAATATATAATATCGTATGCCTTGTCATTATCTACTGCTTCATATACCTCTGAGAAAAAACTAAGCAAATTAGTAAGGCAAGAACGTCCCTGTGTGAATCCATGCTGAGAAGAATTGATTAAGTTAAATGTTTCTAAGTGGTTTCTCATTTTCCTAGCAATAATTGACTCTAGTAGCTTTCCTATGATTGAAGTGAGACTAATGGGACGGTAATTGGATGCTATTGATTTATCACCTTTTTTGAAAATCGGAACTACATTTGCAAGCTTCCAAGCTTCTGGAACTATACCAGTTTCTAATGAATTGTTAAAAAGAAATGTTAATGGGTAACTTAACTCATCTCTGCATTCTTTTAATACTCTGGCATATACCTCATCGGGACCAGGCGATTTCTGAGGTTTCAGTCTGTCAATTTCCTTAAGCACATCATTTCTACTTATAGTAACCGTACTTAACCTATTTTCTATACTATCTCTATATACCTTACGGACTTCTGGAATCTGTGCCAAATTTTCATTAGTGAAAACGGATAGAAACTGACTATTTAATGTACTGCACATTTCTAAATAATTTTCTGTCATTTCTCCTATCGAAGTTTTAAGGGGGCCTATTTTATCTCTAACTTTAGATTTATATAGCTGGTAAAAAGCCTTAGGGTTATTTTTGAGTCATTGGCTATCCTGATTTCATAATTTCTTTTGTCTGTCCTTATACATTTTTTAACCTCTCTTGATAGATTCTGATAGTAAGCAAGTAGATGAATTTCGCCTTTCTTTATTTTTCGATATATTCCTCTCTTTTTTCCTAGAAGGTCTAATAGTCTATTATTCATCCATTTGGGTTGGTTCTGTGTTGATCTAAATTTTCTTTTGGGGATATATTTATTTTGCGCATTGTGGAGTGAAGAAATAAAATTATTATATGTAGCTGTCAAATTATCCTGAGTTAAGACAGGTATCTGAGAGAGAGTATGTTCATTAGCGCACCTGGGTCCACTTAATAGTTTAACCATAGGATCGTCTCTTAAGGCTCGTCTTAATCCACCATAATTGGCTTTTCTGAAATCTGGGATAAGTGTCGTATTCTCTTTAGCCTTTCCTGTCCATTGTATGTTAAAATAAATTGATTTATGATCACTATTTCCTAGTTGGTCTCCTTTCTCTACATTATTTATCATTTGTTCATTATTACTGAGAACTAAATCGAGGATATTATTACCTCTAGTAGGCGAGTCTATGAATTGAAATAAAAAACTATCCTGTACCGCCTCAATAAACTCGTTTGAATCTGAGTCGCCGATTTGATGCTGCCAATCAATATTCGGAAAATTAAAATCCCCTATAATACACACATTGCTAAACCTTGATGCTATTTTCACTTCCTGCCATAAAGCTGTACCTTCGTTTCTACTCATATTTGGTGGTCTATAAATAACTCCAATAATTATGGTCTCACTACCTTCGCTAACCTCAACCCAAACACTTTCGTTATCAGTATTTAGTCTAATACCTGATTGAATACAGCTTTTTAAAGAACTCCTGACAAACACTGCTATTCCGCCGCCCCTCCTACTTGTTCGGTCGCGTTTAAACAAACTATATCCTGGTATATGGAATTCTGCTAAAAAATGTCTTGATTCTGTATTAATCCATGTTTCAGTCAGTGCTATAATGTCTATATTTTCGTTGCTAACAAGTGCTCTAAGTTCATCCATTTTGTTACATAAACTCCTACAGTTTGTATAATATAATCGCAATGAATTTATTTTACTGGTATCGGATTTACCTTTATTTCTAACTGAATTCCCATCTTCTGTTACACCTTTAATATTTCTACTAGCAGTACAATTAAAATCCTGTGACTGATATTTTCTATTCCTATCTGATGTACCAGTACGGCAATTTACCCTATCTAGACAATTATTCTTACTCATATTCTCAGGCTTTATTTTCAGCGAAACCCCGCGACAATCCTATCTATTGACCTAGCTAAATTTGCCACCCCTAGCCGAGAAAGATGAACCCCGTCCTGTGCGTACAACTGATTTTTACCATAGAAACGGGTCCAGTTATCAAGGAATGGTATTGCATTTGCATTACAGTATTTTTCCAGCCGACAATTGATACCAATTGCCCTAGATGACCATTCCTTGCTGACCCCTCTCCGTGGCAAGATACTGTGTACTACAGGTATGCCTCCCTTCCTCCTAACTTTATCTAACACCTCCCTGTACTGCCGAAGCAGTACTTCCGTCCTACCTTTACCAACATCATTGCTCCCTGTACTGAGACAGATAATGGGGCTATCTCCAATATCTTTCATGATGTAATCAATGTCCTCTAACACCTTCCCAACCCCGGCACCAGGCAGACAGACAAGCTTCCTAATATCAGTACAGGTGGACCTAGCTAAGTGTCTGACCATGGAGTCCCCAACAATTGAGATAACAAATCATATGTCACAGTTCGTTGTCGGTTCTGTTGTTCTAAACTTTTCTGTTCTTGGTTACTGCTGCTGGACGTCGACTTATTTCCCTTGTGTGTGCTGTGATCAGTAACCTTGTTCAGAGTCAGTATTAAGCCCCCTCCCACCTACAGGAATCACGCAGCGAGTTGCAACAATCTGAAAATATTGGCGACTCCTGCAAATATGTTATGGCCCAATTGAAAACCTTCTTGATGTATGTGGTATCCCAAGTTCGAATCCCGGGAAAATTATATGCTGTCATTAATTTCATTAGGAGGTTGTTGGTGTTGGGCGTGAAATTATTTGATTATAATATTTTTAAAGGTTCAGGAACAGTTTGTAGCGAGGTCGGTCCCTTAAGATGTGTGCCCCATAAATTGTTCTCTCCTCTCATGTACTTAATTTAGGTAAAGTCAAAATGTGACAGCTTCTGTAATAAAATGTCCGCCACCTACTATAGTTTATCTTCGTTTAAGCTACTGATTGTTTTCCTGTGGTAAGAGCAAAGATTACCTACTTTTTCTATTGCACTAGACATATCGAAAGCCTTCGATAGAGTCTGGCATAAATCTTTAATTTCTAAACTACCCTCCTTCGGTTTCTATCCCTCCATCTGTGCCTTTGTCTCTAATTTCCTTTCCGGCCGTTCCATAGACGCGGTTGTGGACGGCCATTGTTCACTTCCTCACCCTATAAACTCCGGTGTTCCTCAGGGCTCTGTCCTATCTCCTATTCTCTTTCTAATTTTTATAAATGATCTCCTTAACTGTACCTTAATTCCCATCCATTCATACGCAGACGACTCAACCTTACACTACTCCATTAGTTTTTCAGAACGCCCCAGCCAGCAATCCCTCAACGACAAATGTAATGAAGCCATAGAACTCTTAAATTCTGATCTAAATACTATTTCCAATTGGGGCAGAGAAAACCTTGTTAACTTTAATGCTTCTAAAACCCAATTTCTCCTTCTATCTACCCGTCAGGATCTCCCAGCGGACTATCCCTTATTCTTCAACAATACAAAAATCAACCCTTCATCTTCTCTCAATATTCTTGGTGTCTCTTTTTCTTCTGCTCTCATTTGGAAGGACCATATTACCAGTCTTGCTAAGGCAGCCTCCCAGAAGCTGGGTGTGCTCAACCGCCTTAGAGGGTTCTTTTCCCCTGCACAGCTTCTTGCTCTGTACAGGGGCATAGTGCGCCCTTGTATTGAGTATTGTTCACATGTGTGGGGAGGTTCCTCTCACACCGCTCTCCTAGATAAAGTTGAAAGGAAGGCCTTTCGTATCATTAACTCCCGTCCACTCACCAACTCTCTGCAATCTCTCTCTCTCCGCCGCAATGTTGCATCTCTCTCGCTATTCTATCGCTACTATAATAATCAGTGTTCCTCAGAGCTATCCCAGTGCATACCACCTCCTTTACGTAAGGCATGTGGTACCCGTCTTGCAACTCAATCCCACCCCTACTCTGTGCAACTCTCCAACCCAAGAGTGAAACGTTACTCTCAAACTTTCTTCTACTCAACAGCTGAGCTCTGGAACTCTCTTCCAGAATCAGTCTTTCCCTCTTCCTATGACTTAAATTGCTTCAAATTCCATGTGTCCAGGCATTTTGGCTCGAACGTCCCTTGATTTTGGCCCTGTCACTCTTTCAACTATGGGGGAGGCACTCGCTATAGGCAGTTATGCCTTTTGCCTCCCTCAATCACATAGAAAAAACATAATCGCAAACCCTGGTTGACTTCTGGATTGAAAAACTCTATAACAGTAAGCAAATAATTATATGTTTTGTCATTAAAACAACAAACGACGCACAATAAAGACAAATATGTTAACTATAAGAAAATCTTGCAAAAATGTATGCGTTTTAGCAAAACGAAAACACTACAATGATATATTCCAGCAAAACATATCTAATATGCGTAAGTCGTAGGCGCCGATAAACACAATTATTAACACACATACAAAACATAAATCACAAAATACTAGTAAGATTTTGGTGAATGGACAACTCTTGATCGGTAAAAACATCATAAGTAATAGTTTTAATCAATATTTGTTTAATATAGGAGCTACTTTGATTAGATCTAAATTATGGTTTAATAAAAAATATTCGTCATATATGACATATCAGAATCAACACTCATTATTCTTGAAACCAGTTACTTGTAAGGAACTTGTAGATTTAATCTTGCTACTAAATACAAATCTCCAGGATGGGATAATGTTACAGTGAATACCGCCAAGTAAACATACACCATACAGTATATACACATGTATTAACCCATATAATCAATTTATCTCTTGTTCAAGGTATGTACCCGGAACATTTAAAAATAGCAAATGTTTTTACCTTTGCACATGGGTGAAGATGATACCAATATGTCCAACTATCGTCCTATCTCAATGTTAAATTTTTTTTTTTTTTTTTTATTTTTTTTTGTAGGATTATGTATACACGATTGTTGTTATTCGACAATAAACATAAATTGTTGCATAAATATCAATTTGGTTTTAGGGAGGGTTATGACACAGATTCTGCACTAACTTATCTACTTTATCAAACTAGTAACTCATTAGATAAGGAGGAATACGTTTTGAGATTTTGTTTTGGATTTCAATAAAGCTTTCCACACAGTGAATAATCAAATATTACTAAATAAACTAGAAACATACGGTATAAGAGGGATTGGTTTAAAAGGGTTCAAAAGTTTCCTAAGCAAAAGACATCAATTTGTCCAGTATGACGATGCTGACTCCACTGTTACCAATATTGAATGCGGAGTACCACAGGGATCGATACTTGACACTTTGTTATTTCTTAGCTATGTTAATGATAGCGCCAATATAAGCTCCTCACTATTTCCAGTCCTTATTGCTGATGACACGAATGTCTTTCTCCATGGTAAAAATATATATGACTTAGTATTTCTAATGAATAATGAACTGGCAAAACTTCTTGAGTGGGTTAATGTTAATAAATTATCTTTAAATATCAGTAAAATGAATGTCATGGTGTTCTGTAATAAAAGTAAATCAACACGTAATATTCCACCTGTGAAAATATGCAATATTATCATTAATAACGTCGAGAAAAACAAATTCATAGGTGTAATAATTTACTTTATAAAAACATTGTAGATCATATTAAACATATAAGATCGAAAATATCAAAATGGATTGGAATATTGAGCAAGGCAAGGAAACTACTCAAGGAATCCATTCTTGTGACACTCTACAATAGTTGTATTTATCCTTATCTCACATATGCCATTGAAGTTTGGGGAGCTGCATTACAGTCAATTCTAAAAACTCGACAGAAAATAGTCAGAATTATCGTCTCAGCTAAATAAAGAAATCATAGTGCTCCAATATTTTTGTTTTTGTTTTTATGTGGATGAGGGAAACAAAAGGCAAAACTGCCTGTGACGAGTGCCTCCCCCAGAGTTGAAGGAGTGACAGGGCCAAAATCAAGGAATGTTCGAGCCAAAATGTCTGGACACACGGATGTCGAAGCAATTTAAGTCATAGGATAAGGGAAAGACGGATTCAGGGAAAGAGTTCCAGAGCTCAGCTATTGAATAGAAGAAAGATTGGGAGTATCGTTTCACTCTTGAGTTGGAGAGTTGTACAGAGTAGGGGTGGGATTATGCTGCAAGACGGGTACTACGTACCCTACGTAGAGGAGGTGATATACACTGAAAGAGCTCTGAGGAACACTGATTATTATTGTAGTAGTGATAGAATAGCCAGAGAGACGCAACATTGCGGCGAAGAGTTAAATTAAAGTTACTTATCTTCTCCGAGCTTTATGAATTGTGTATAGCCAAAACCATGTTCAAAATTATGAAAAATATGATGCCTTCGATCATAAGTGAGATGTTCCAAACTAATAATGTAATTCATTCATATCCGATACGACAGCAGGGACAGTTACATGTACCACGAGGAAGAACAAGCATGGTGCAATCTATGTTCAAATATAAAGGTACCAATATATAGAATAACATCATGCAGAAGGTAGATCATCGATGTTCATTCTGTACTCATAAAATCAGATTAAAACATATCTATTGGAAAATTAGTAGTTTGCATACCTAAATGTTATTCTATGTCAAGGATATCACTAGGAATATTATGTAAGAGCAGTTTTCTTATATATTTTCTTGACAATTTTGTCGGGAGAAGACCAAGGAAGCGTTGCAGAGAGACCAATATAATCTATGAGATATCAGATGTCAGTGTGTGTGTGTGTGTGTGTGTGTGTGTGTGTGTGTGTGTGTGTGTGTGTGTATGAACAAGAGCAGTGTGAATCAGTAAGTCTTCCCTAATATTTAATAATGTATATATGGATACATTTGTTTATATCAACTATTCTGTTTTGTCTGCAATGTAGTGTGTAGTATATTATTTCCGAAGACATATACTGTACAGTATACAATGACTATCAAGTCCTCATTGACAATACCTATTATTTTGTATTGCTTGTGTTTCTTATATTGTTGTGTACATTACTGTAAAACTTCATGTCAATAAATTATTTGAATTTGTATATGAATTTGAACTTGAATGTATGTATGTATGTATATACTCAGGCACATATCACATAGCTGGCGGTGGCCGACTCAAGACAGATTCCGAACAAAAACAAAATTTAAAGCTCCAATTCTAAGGGTCTGGGATCACTTTCGCGTTCCCTTGCCCCTTTCTCTGTTTCGTCTAGTAGGCTAGGTGATTTTTTCAAGAGGATGTGGATTCCTAGCCTGCCGCCCCCGAAGTAGGAAAAGAGACAGACAGAAACGGCTAAATGTTGGGTAGAGGATGCAATACCTCACTCTGGACAGGTCCAGCCCTCACCCTAAGCTACCGATACCAGTGCAAAATAGCCCCAATAGTTACCAGAAAAAGTTGCTGACTGAAAATGCTTGAAAATACCATTCATATGATTCTTTCTATAAAATGGTGGTGTTGGTATGGATGTAATGGCTCGTATGTGGCCCCCTCCATGTTTACTGCACTTAGTAGTAGTTGTAGGTCGGAAAGATCACTTGCCTCAGCCATTTTGTTGCCTCTTGGGTGCCCTTGCGAGTGATGGTTCTACCTTCCCATCGGCCCTTTTCCAGTCTTCAGTTCCCTCGTATACTTGTCCCCCCCCCCCCCCTTCAGTGAGGGGAGACTGAGTAATGGACCCGACATTTTGTTTTTCCTAGTTATGTATTTTATTTATCATCTCTCTGCCTTACCTCTGCTTCTTAATATTGTCACTTAGCTCTTAGCTCCTTTTCCTTCCATTCCTCTGCTCTACAGTATATCTCACCCTGCATTGAATATATGTTTATGGCCTTCCCTTTTTTCGCCTATAATAATATATCTTATGTACTTCTAATTCATAATTATATATACTAATGTTTTTATATGTTTTGTCTTCAACTTTCTGTTACATTCTTTCCCAACCGTTTATTTCTATATCGCCTCTCATATCGGCCTTTGATTGTACAGCATGTCTTTTTCCTGTCCTTTACTTTTGCTTCATTACCTATAACCACCATTAGTACCAAGCAGATTTCACATATTCTTTGTACTTAATACTGAATAATCATTATGGGCCAGGTTTTCCAAATACAATTAGATTCCGTTCTATGCTTTTGCGTAATCCAATAGTGTCATGGTGTCAAAGTTGTCCAAGCTGTGTATTCTAAGAGTTATCTACTGTATCTACTTCGGTCATTTTGTTTTCTTTGGGGGACCCTTGTGACGCTCCCTTCCCCTCTTTTCCTGTCGACCCTCTCTCCTATTACCTACTCTCTCTTATACTTGATAATAATCTTTCTCTCTCTCTCTCTCTCTCTCTCTCTCTCTCTCTCTCTCTCTCTCTCTCTCTCTCTCTCTCTCTCTCTCTCTCTCTCTCTCTCTCTCTCTCTCTCTCTCTCTCTCTCTCTCTCTCTCTCTCTCTCTCTCTCTCTCTCTCTCTCTCTCTCTCTCTCTCTCTCACTCTCTCTCAATTAAGTGAATACAAATGCTTAATCTACAATAAGGAGTGTGATACTCTAGCTAACAATGAGACATACTGTACAGTACATTGCTAAGAGAAAAATTGGGTTTTAGAGATTAGAGTAACAAGAATACACATTACTCAATTGGGATCGTAACTATCGTGTTGGAGGTGTTGCCATTTTCTACACAGTAGACTTGATCCAAAGCAAGTATATAACACTAATGGCAATGTTGTCAAGAACCTTTGTGTACAATAAGTGGATATTTTCATTCAGCCGCTCCTTGAACTTTATAATGCTTACAGACTACCAAACCAAAATGTAGAGACAGGTGTATATATGTATATATATACAGTATATAGACAGTATATCTATCTATCTCTCTCTCTATATATACTGTATATATATATATATATATACTATATATATATATAAATATATATATATATATATATATATATATATATATATATATATATATATATATATATATATATATATATATATATATATATATATATATACAGTATATATATATATATATATATATATATATACAGTATATATATATATATATACAGTATATATATATATATATATATATATATATATATACAGCTTCTTGCTCTGTACAGGGGCATAGTGCGTCCTTGTATTGAGTATTGTTCACATGTGTGGGGAGGTTCCTCTCACACCGCTCTCCTAGACAAAGTTGAAAGGAAGGCCTTTCGCATCATTAACTCCCATCCACTCACCAACTCTCTGCAATCTCTCTCTCTCCGCCGCAATGTTGCATCTCTCTCGCTATTCTATCGCTACTATAATAATAAGTGTTCCTCAGAGCTTTCCCAGTGTATACCACCTCCTTTACGTAGGGCACGTGGTACTAGTCTGGCAACTCAATCCCACCCTACTCTGTGCAACTCTCCAACCCAAGAGTGAAACGTTACTCTCAAACTGTCTTCTACTCAACAGCTGAGCTCTGGAACTCTCTCCCAGAATCAGTCTTTCCCTCTTCCTATGACTTAAATTGCTTCACACTCCGTTTGTCCAGGTATTTTGGCTCGAACGTCCCTTGATGTTGGCCCTGTCACTCTTTCAACTATGAGGGAGGCACTCGCTATAGGCAGTTCTGCCTTTTGCCTCTCTCAATCACATAGAAGACAAACAAAATATATATATATATACCGGCATATATATATATATATATATATATATATATATATATATATATATATATATATATATATATATACAGTATATATATTTATTTTTTATTTTTATATATATATATATATATATATATATATATATATATATATATATATATACCGGTATATATATATATATTCAACAGTTTAAACGAAGTTTTGACAATAATGAATTGATAATTTAAGATCTTACCCAAAATTAATTGGAATGATAATTCTATAATTGACAAATAAACTCCAATAACATCTAATGGAGATAATTTCTTATTCCAGGTCGTTCAAAAGCAACCAAGAGAGTCTCACATAGCAAACTTTATTCTAACAACGGAAGAATACATGATAAGCAACGTAAAGGTAGGTTATTATCTAGCAACGTGTGATCTTAACATCATCAGGTTTAACACAAATATGAACAAAGACAATCACAAGCACAATATTGTCGTCCCAATATATATATATATCGTCTTCAGCGATTCTTTAGAAAACATCATACTTAACTGGAAATCTGCTGATAAATTGGGAAATAGGTTTGAAGACCAGCGCATGGAGCTACAAAATATACATATATCTCTAATTAAAACATGGCATACTAAGAACAGGTCATCGAAAATTAACACTAACGTTGGATCAGCAACTATGAGAGAGAGAAAGAAACATAGAAATAGTCTAGACGTAAAGTTACATGACACTATTACTAGAACAAAAAAACAATTAGACAAGCAATAAGACACTACACGATTAGTGTCGCTTTATAGTAGTGAAAGTAATCCCAAATGCTTTTATACTGTATACTGTATATACTAACACTAGAAAACAGACAAAGGGGGGAAGAGGGGCTTAGATTTTAAAGGAAGGGATAGCTGTACCCAGGAATTTCTTTCAGCTTAGTCCATATAATAGAGATACATTGTAATTGTACAACAGATCTTCTAACAATACAGAGTGAACAGAAAATTGCAGTCCTTATAAACAAGGTATATCAAATTGCAGTCCCTGATCAATTTGATCCCAGAGTAATAACAAACAATTAAGTACACTCGGACACCATAGTCTCTAGCCCACTCATAAATATCCGTCGAATTCAACTATATAAAATTATGGAAGTATATATCTAGAAACGAACTTATTAATATAATTTTAAACACATAAACTTCGGAACTATACTGTATATACTATTTATTGAAAAGCAAGTTCCATCCAAAAATAAATCCAGATAATTATAATTGTGTAAATAAAAATGTATGGGGTCTGCGAATTCCTATGAGTGGGATAGAAACTATGGTATCCAAGTGTACCTAACAACAACATTCAGTTCGTCACTGCAAAATAGAAGAGTTCCACAAGACTGGACAACAGCCAGCATGACTCCAATGTTTTAATAAATGTAGAACAGATCTAGCAGAAAACCACAACACCAATCAGCTTAAACATTAGTCGTAGGAAAGATTCTCCGGTCAATTATTAGGGATAAGGACGTATTACATGACTGTGAAAGATCATACATTAATTACATATACACAGCATGTCTAAAAAAAACATGGTAGAATCTCATACGGTAACAATTTGTGCTCGAGATCAATTATTCTAGAACAGATTAAATATAGGATACTTGGATCTCCATTTTTTTTTTTTTTTTACAAGGTACAATACATCATAATTTGCTAATGGTTAAAATCTAGAATTTACGCATCACTGTTAACATTATTGCATTGGATCAAATACTGTTTAATCAACATTAATCAAGAAGTTATTTTTAATGGACAATTTGTTAATAATTACTAGTGAATCAGTTCTGGGGCCATTAATGACACAATTAATGACATTAATGACACAAATATAGGATTAGAGAACTTCACGGTCATATTTGTGAATGTCACAGAGATAGAAAATTAACGGAACAAAATATGCTATCCTTGCAGAATATTTTGAATAATATTACTGAATGGTCTGTAAATTAAGTGGCTAATGTCATTTAATGTAAATACATTCCAGAAATTGCAGAATAATAATACAATTAAGAAATAAGTATGAAATTAATACAAAAACTTGAAATAACTAACAATGTTGAAAACCTACGGTAGAAGTTGGATTTTCAAGTAATCTCAAATTTTGACAGCACTCCAAAGAAGCAGCTAAGAAAGCGAATAGAATGTCAGGGTAAATTAATAGGAATTCCTCTTACAAAGATAAAGAAGTGATCTTGCCACTATACAGTATAAGAGCATACTGAGTACTCACCTTAGATATGTAGTCCAGTTTTGACCCCCCCCCCCCCTACACACACACATACTATACACCATTTAGTCAAGGACATGAACAAAATTATGTCAGTACAGCGATGAGCTTCCAAATTGATTCCTTTTCTCATATACAAGTCTTGTGAGAAGAGGTTGCAGAAACTCAACCTGTTCTAACTTAGAGCCCCTTTGACTAATTCTCGAGCTGGGCATGGAATATAATATTCCTTGATATACACTTTTGTAATGTAGTCAGATAATGCATTTAACTGTGTGTCAAGAAAGATCTCCATCCTGTGCTAATGAAACTATCTATACACAGCATTGATATAGTTTGTATTCAGCTGCGAATTAAGTTTCAAGAAAATTTAATCTTTGGACTAATATATCGCCGCCTGGACAGTCACTAAGCATTGATAGAAAGATCTATGACCAAATTGCAGAAATGAGCGAAAATAAAGATGTTGTACTTCTTGAAGACTTCAATCTGCCAGTAGCTCAGTGAAGGGAATTCCTAACATCCAACACAGGATTGGACCTGTACTCTAGTCTACTAGAAAGTTAATTAATTCAATTTATTCAATATCCAAAACGGGGTTAACAATGTTCTTGATCTAATCTTAGCAACTAAAAACGAATTAGTAGACCAAATGAGAGTAGGAGATGAGTTTAGCGCAAGTGATCATCATTCAATCACATTCAACATGAAATTTCTAAACAATAAATTAAATGAGTAATGAAAAGGTGCGTAATTTCAAGAAAACCAATGTCCATAAACTAACAACTATTTCTGACAAAGCATAGTGGAACCACACAAGTGATACAAATGAAATCTGGAACGCTTTCTGAGAAATATATAATAACGCCATAAATGCTTGCATCCCTATCAAAAATCGACGTTCTACTTGAAACAACACACCTACAGTAAATGGTGGAACACAGAAATGAAAACAATGTCTACATGCCAAAGAAACTGCCCACAACACTTTCAGTAGAACAAAGAATGAATCGGACAGGATACCTTATCCTGTCCGTCTTATGCTCTCCTTCGAAATGCCAAAAACAAACAAATTAAACTTGGTAACATTTATTTGGAAAGCGAATTGCAAACTTAATCAAGTCAAACCCAAAATTATTCTATGAGTATATTAGAAATAAAAAGGTGATAACTTCTCAAATCGGACCTCTAACTAACGAAAATGGAGATCTTGTTGACGATGAAGTCCAAATGAGTAAGTTTCAATATAATTTTTGTATCAGTCTTTACAGAAGAAGATTTATCGATTTAACTTGTCACACCATCTTTAACCCTTTCACTCACAGGACGCGATTTGCGCCCTTTCTGGGATACTTAAAACCCTTTGTGAACATCAGGGGTGTTTAGAAACCTTTAGTTTAGTTACTTCAACCTTTGCAGTTGTCCTTGAGTGATATGTGGGCAGAAAACTAATTTTGGAGAGGTATTATGAGATTGAGATAACTCTATTTCTGAATGCTAAGCGGCAACCCCCGAGTCCACAGGATAGCGAGAGGGTTAATAATGAATATTGACTTTGTAAATTATATATGTATTTATTTATGTATGTACAGTATATACCCAGGCACATATCCATAGCTGGGGTTGGCCGACTTGAGACTGAGACGGAACAGAAACAACAACTCCTCTACGTAGGGTAAGTAGTACCCGTCTTGCAACACAATCCCACTCCTTCTCTATGCAACTCTCTAACCCAAGAGTGAAACGATACTCCCAATCTTCCTTCTATTCAACAGCTGAGCTCTGGAACTCTCTCCCTGAATCCTTCTTTCCTTCATCCTATAGCTTAAATTGCTTCAAACTTTGTGTGTCCCGACATTTTGGCTCGAACATTCCTTGATTTTGGCCCTGTCACTCTTTCAACTCTGGGGGAGGCACTCATCACAGCAGTTTTGCCTTTTGTCTCCCTCGTCAAAAAAAAAAAAAAAAAAAAAAAAAAAAAAAACACACAGAAAAAACACACATTTATAATTCTAATTAGTAAGTAGTAGAGTTGGTTGTTGGATAGAACATAAAAATTGATATTGGTTCAGGAGTAATTTATTGAGAGGACTTCCCTAGTGGTTAAGGCCCCATTAATTGCTCTTTCCATTCACATATGCATAGCCTACGTGAGTTGCAATTGGGATGTGTGCACATGCTTAGATTGATATGCAGGATTCAAAGTTGCATAATAAATCGTTGGCAGTGTCCGCCATTCTTTAACTGTCTTAGTGGCGCAATGCATAAGGTGTTGATTTTCGGTGTGAGCGTCCTGGGTTCGAATCCACGGACTGCCACATATGTTTGTAATATTTCATTAACCGATTTTAGGAGTAGAGTTGGTTGTTGGATAGAACATAATAATAGGTCCAGGATCACTATCACGTTCCCTCGTCCCTTCCTGTGTATCGCATAGTAGGTGAAGTCTACAAGGTGAGGTGGATTCCTAGCTCCCGCCCCCAGAAGAAAAAGTAGGATAGCAAAAGAAACGGAAACGGCTAAGGTTGGTAAGAGGTTGCCAAGCGTCACTCTGGATAGGACCAGCCCTCACCCTCAGTGATATCATAACTACAGAAATAGAAAAAGCATAAACAAACTAATGTTTTGTAAAATCCCTGGACTACTTCTCTAAGAGTTTTGAATGAATTGAGAGACGTAATATTAAAGCGTATAACACTATTTTTTAACAATAAAATGGAAAGTGGCAATGTACCCATTGAATTGAAATTAGCTAATGTAACTCCTGTCTTTAAAAAGGGCAACACATCACTACCTTGCAACTATCGTCCAATCAGCTTGACTTCTATCAAATGTAAATTGTTCAAAACAATCATCAGAGATAAGCTTTTAAGCCATTTTGAAGACAGGAAAATAATTAAAGAATCAAAGCATGTTTCCTGGAACAAGC
Organism: Paralithodes platypus; assembly: GCA_032716605.1. Classification (NCBI taxonomy): domain Eukaryota; kingdom Metazoa; phylum Arthropoda; class Malacostraca; order Decapoda; family Lithodidae; genus Paralithodes; species Paralithodes platypus. The sequence goes on from CM064519.1 coordinate 37,380,399, forward strand.
GTTCATGCCTGACAAATTTCCTCGACTGTGTTCACATCTTTAATATGTATGACGAAAGTAAAACCATTGACATTGTCTGCCTTGCTTTCCAGAAGCCTTCGACAAAGTTCCCCACAAGCATCTCTAGATACAATTAAAAGCTCATGGCATAGAAGGGTGCATTTAATCAAACTACTTAGTGAATGGTAGTTAATTCCAAAACACTGATAGAGAAACCAACTTACGAGTTACAATATTAAGTAATTTAAAACCCAGCCATCAATGTACTGAAATAGTTGAGAAAGCAAAACAATTATTTGCTTCATTTGGAAGGTTGTTTGAATACAAATCCGAAAATATAATGTTCTCTTTATATAATTATTTGGTTCGCCTTCTGGAATTTTATGTACAATTTTGGTGTACATATTATCAAAAGGACAGATAAACTGGAGAGAATACAGCGGAGAGTAACACAAAATATTCCTAGATTATGAAACAAGTCATATGAAGAACGTCTAAGAGAGTTAAATATTTTTAGTTTAACACAGCGCAGGAAAGTATTGATAATATGGATGTCAACAAATACTTCACAATTGAATACTCAAATTACGCTAGAGAAATGGGTGTAAGATAATTGGAAAGCCTTTTCACTCGCATGAGGCGAAGCATTTCTTATTTTAATTGAGTGATAAACTGATGGAATGGACTACTTAATAGTGTCATTGAGTGTAGTACTGTTCACACTTTCAAAAAATCATCATGATAAAATAGTATCTCGCTGTTAACCCCCGATTAACTGCATTTACATACTAGTAGCACCACTATATACTGTGCTATCCTTTCCTTTTATCACATAGGATATCTAGTTTAGCTACAAGCATCCTCTTAAGGATTGTTAGATCTGTGGTCGCTTGTTTTCCTTTGTACTCCTTTGTACTCACTTGCAGCGGATATGAGGGGCTGGCTCAGCCACTCTCAGGCAGCATGATGAGTTGAGCCAGGGGGCCGTTCTCGTGTAGCATATAATGCGGGTCCAGAGGGCCGTTCTCAAGTAGCTTGATGTGTGGGGGTTGGGAGGTCGGTTTCTGGCAGCTTGATATGCAGGGGTTGGGCGTCACTCTTGCGCACTCTGATGCCCGGGGGTTGGGGGCTACTTCCAGACAGCATGACATGAAGGGGATTTGTGCGTGATTTTCGGGGATTTGAGGTTCAATTTCGGGCAGCATGTTCTGAAGGGGATGTGGGCATGATGTGCAGAGGCTTGTGAGCTGCTCACAAAGAGCATGATGTGTGGAGATTGAGGGTTGCTCTCAGGCAGCATGGAGTTTTGGGGCTACTCGCAAGCACAATAGACTCAGGTGTTTGAAGCAACTTCCCGCAACCCCTTCTCTGGTTCCTCCTATTTTCTCCATCCTAGTTTCAAAGCCAAATGCAAATGCTGTGTATATGTGCAAAGCAAACTTACTTGTTCTCGTGTTCCCAACTTAGACTCCTCTGAATTCTCAACTCTCTTGCTCAAACTTTCCTATGATTCTCAAACTAAATATTTCTATGCTGTCTTTATATCCCCTAACTCTACTGACTTTCTAAAATTCTTTGGCTATCTTGCCTCTAAAGTGGAAACCATTTCATCCATCTCTCCCTTCTCAGAAATCTCCATTTTGGGCAATTTCAATGTTCACCACTGACCAATGTGGTGAAGAATTCTACATCTTTTCTATCCTAAATGACCTACTAGAGCTAGTCCAGAACCCAACTCGAATCCCTGACCGCTTTATAGATTAACCCAACATCCCTGACTTATTTCTAACTCTAATGCTTCTGCTTTCACCGTAAACCTTTTCTCTCCATTGGGATCATCTGATCATATGCTTATCTCAAATACCTGTCCTACCTCTCCAGTATGCCCATCCAATCCTCCCAGCCAACGGCGCTTGTGTCACTTTGGCGGTGCTGACTGGAAGGCTCTTTGGCAGTACTTCTTTGATTTTCCATGGAATTATTTTTGCTTCTGTGGACAGCTGCAGGGACCTTTTAGAGTGTGCTGAAGGCATTACCGAGGTAATCATCTTGGGTAAGGTGGCATACATTCCATTTTATTACTCTCAGACTAATCTTGATTTACTCATGCTTGTTCTACTGATGTCCGCATTAAGGAGGAACCATTCAAACGATACTGTCGCCTTCACATTAAAAAATCTCGTAATTTCTAAAATTCTGCCCGGAATCATGCCAAATCTGTTCTTCGAGTTGCCAAAAACTCTTTCATCAATAACAAATGCTCAGAACTTTTCCCACGAGTTCTGGCAGTCAGCCATAAACCTCTCTAACCATTTTACTACCACTCTGGCGGCACCACCATCACTTCTTCCTCTGACAAAGCTGAACTCTTCGCTCAGACTTTCACTATGAATACCACCTTGGATGATTCCGGTGCAATTCCTCCCTTTCCACCCTCCTCTCTCTTAGTTATGTCGATCCTAATCTCTTCTGAGAATGTACTTTCTGCTCTCTGGGCTTAAAACTAAGAACGCATACAGATCATAATTATGGTGTTCCTCCTGTTGTTCTCAAAAAAAATTCTTCCGTGCCGACTCCCTGCCTAGGTAAACTCTTCTTTGTTTTTCCTCTAACATCTTCCCTCCTTGCCGGAAGTTTGCTCTCATTCAACTTGTCCCCCAAAAAGGTGACTGCTCTCAACCCTCTAGCTATATTCCAATTGTTCTTATTTCTTACATCTCTAAAATTTCCGAATCTATTCATAATTCTAAATTTCTTAAGCATTTGTCTTCTCATAATCTACTTTCAGATCACCAGTACGTCTTCTTTATGGGCTGATTAACTGGTGATCTTCTTTCTTATCTTACTAACTCTTGGTCATCCTCCTTTCAGGAATTTAGTGAGATTTGTTCCATTGTGCTAGACATATTGAAAACCTTTGATAGAATATGGCACAATTATTTTAATAAACTACCGTCCTTCAGTTTCTATCCTTCTCTCTGTGCCTTTATTTCAAATGTTCTTTTTGGCCATTCCATAGATGCGGTTATGGACGGCCATCATTCGCTTCCTCAACCTATCAACTTCGGTGTTCCTCAGGGTTCTGTCACGTATCCAGTTCTCTTTCTAATATTCATTAATTATCTTCTCAAATGTACCTCTAAGACCTATCCAATTATATATGTTGATGACTTATACACTATATAACTAGTTCTCCAAAATGACCCACTATGCAATTACTACAAAACTCACGTAATGAACCCATAGCACACCTATCTTCTGATATATTAACTATTTCTGATAATGTTGTTACTTTTATTGCATCCACAACCCAATTTCTCCATTTATCTACTTGTCACTATCCTCCACACTACTATCCCTTTATCTTCAACAATACACAAATCAATCCTTTATCTTCTCTTAATACTCTCAAGGATGTTTCTTCTGACTTTTCTTGGAAAGATTATATTACCACACTTGCTAAAACAGCTCCCCAAAAGTTAGGTGTAATTAGGTGTGCTCAACCGTCTAAGTGGGTTCTTCACCCCAGTACAGTTTCTTGTGCTGTACAAGACACAGTGCATCCATGTATCGAGTATTGTTTGCATATGTGGGGAGGTTCCACCCATACCACACTTCTCAAAAGGGTAGAGTCAAAAGCATTTAACCTCAATTCACCTCCTCTGACTAATTTTCTACAATTTCTATCGACATTACAATGCTGTGCTATTACAATAATTAATGTTATTCAGAGTTTATTCAATGCGTACCTCATCCCTTATGGAGAGTAGGGGCAACACGCCTTTCAACACAATCCCAACCCTATTCTGTTCAACATTCTAACCCAAGAGTGAACAAATGTTCCCAGTCGTTCTGGTACTCAACAAGTAAACTCTGGAACTCTCGCCCTCAATCTGTCTTTCTCTCATCCTATTATTATGTTCCTTCCAACAACCAACCATACTCCTAAAATCGATTAATGAAATTTTACAATGGCATAAACTGCTTCAAGCTCAGTGAGTCCACGGATTATGACAGTAACGTACCTTGAATTTAGCTCTCTATAATTCTTTCAACTTTGGTAAAAGGGGGCCGGGGGGACACTCGCTGAAGGCAGCTTTGCCCTTTGTCTCCTTTATACACTGAAACAATAATGTGCAGGGGTTGGGCTCATCTCATGCTGCAAGATGTGTGGTGTTTGGAGTCTGTTCACAAGGAGCATGCTGTGTGGGAATTGGGGATCTGCTCTCAGACAGTATTTGTATATGGTGCTTGGAGGTCTTCTCTCACAGGCAGCATGGTGTGTGGTGTTTGGAGGTCTTCTCTCACAGGCAGCATGTTGTGTGGTGTTTGGAGGTCTTCTCTCACAGGCAGCATGTTGTGTGGTGTTTGGAGGTCTTCTCTCACAGGCAGCATGATGTGTGGTGTTTGGAGGTCTTCTCTCACAGGCAGCATGATGTGTGGTGTTTGGAGGTCTTCTCTCACAGGCAGCATGTTGTGTGGTGTTTGGGGGTCTTCTCTCACAGGCAGCATGTTGTGTGGTGTTTGGAGGTCTTCTCTCACAGGCAGCACGATGTGTGGTGTTTGGAGGTCTTCTCTCACAGGCAGCATGTTGTGTGGTGTTTGGGGGTCTTCTCTCACAGGTAACATGTTGTGTGGTGTTTGGGGGTCTTCTCTCACAGGTAACATGTTGTGTGGTGTTTGGAGGTCTTCTCTCACAGGCAGCATGATGTGTGGTGTTTGGGGGTCTTCTCTCACAGGCAGCATGATGTGTGGTGTTTGGGGGTCTTCTCTCACAGGCAGCATGATGTGTGGTGTTTGGGGGTCTTCTCTCACAGGCAGCATGATGTGTGGTGTTTGGGGGTCTTCTCTCACAGGCAGCATGTTGTGTGGTGTTTGGAGGTCTTCTCTCACAGGCAGCATGATGTGTGGTGTTTGGGGGTCTTCTCTCACAGGCAGCATGTTGTGCGGTGTTTGGAGGTATTCTCTCACAGGCAGCATGATGTGTGGTGTTTGGGAGTCTTCTCTCACAGGCAGCATGATGTGTGGTTTTTGGGGGTCTTCTCTCACAGGCAGCATGATGTGTGGTGTTTGGGGGTCTTCTCTCACAGGCAGCATGATGTGTGGTGTTTGGAGGTCTTCTCTCACAGGCAGCATGATGTGTGGTGTTTGGGTGTCTTCTCTCACAGGCAGCATGATGTGTGGTGTTTGGGGGTCTTCTCTCACAGGCAGCATGATGTGTGGTGTTTGGAGGTCTTCTCTCACAGGCAGCATGATGTGTGGTGTTTGGGGGTCTTCTCTCACAGGCAGCATGATGTGTGGTGTTTGGGGGTCTTCTCTCACAGGCAGCATGATGTGGTGTTTGGAGGTCTTCTCTCACAGGCAGCATGATGTGTGGTGTTTGGGGGTCTTCTCTCACTGGCAGCATGATGTGTAGTGTTAGGAGGTCTTCTCTCACAGGCAGCATGGTGTGTGGTGTTTGGAGGTCTTCTCTCACAGGCAGCATGTTGTGTGGTGTTTGGGGGTCTTCTCTCACAGGCAGCATGATGTGTGGTGTTTGGGGGTCTTCTCTGACAGGCAGCATGTTGTGAGGTGTTTGGAGGTCTTCTCTCACAGGCAGCATGATGTGTGGTGTTTGGAGGTATTCTCTCACAGGCAGCATGATGTGTGGTGTTTGGGGGTCTTCTCTCACAGGCAGCATGGTGTGTGGTGTTTGGAGGTCTTCTCTCACAGGCAGCATGATGTGTGGTGTTTGGAGGTCTTCTCTCACAGGCAGCATGATGTGTGGTGTTTGGAGGTCTTCTCTCACAGGCAGCATGTTGTGTGGTGTTTGGGGGTCTTCTCTCACAGGCAGCATGTTGTGTGGTGTTTGGAGGTCTTCTCTCACAGGCAGCACGATGTGTGGTGTTTGGAGGTCTTCTCTCACAGGCAGCATGTTGTGTGGTGTTTGGGGGTCTTCTCTCACAGGCAGCATGATGTGTAGTGTTTGGGTGTCTTCTCTCACAGGCAGCATGATGTGTGGTGTTTGGGGGTCTTCTCTCACAGGCAGCATGATGTGTGGTGTTTGGAGGTCTTCTCTCACAGGCAGCATGATGTGTGGTGTTTGGGGGTCTTCTCTCACAGGCAGCATGATGTGTGGTGTTTGGGGGTCTTCTCTCACAGGCAGCATGATGTGTGGTGTTTGGAGGTCTTCTCTCACAGGCAGCATGATGTGTGGTGTTTGGGGGTCTTCTCTCACTGGCAGCATGATGTGTAGTGTTTGGAGGTCTTCTCTCACAGGCAGCATGGTGTGTGGTGTTTGGAGGTCTTCTCTCACAGGCAGCATGTTGTGTGGTGTTTGGGGGTCTTCTCTCACAGGCAGCATGATGTGTGGTGTTTGGGGGTCTTCTCTGACAGGCAGCATGTTGTGAGGTGTTTGGAGGTCTTCTCTCACAGGCAGCATGATGTGTGGTGTTTGGAGGTATTCTCTCACAGGCAGCATGATGTGTGGTGTTTGGGGGTCTTCTCTCACAGGCAGCATGGTGTGTGGTGTTTGGAGGTCATCTCTCACAGGCAGCATGATGTGTGGTGTTTGGAGGTCTTCTCTCACAGGCAGCATGATGTGTGGTGTTTGGAGGTATTCTCTCACAGGCAGCATGATGTGTGGTGTTTGGGGGTCTTCTCTCACAGGCAGCATGATGTGTGGTGTTTGGAGGTCATCTCTCACAGGCAGCATGATGTGTGATGTTTGGAGGTCTTCTCTCACAGGCAGCATGATGTGTGGTGTTTGGAGGTCTTCTCTCACAGGCAGCATGATGTGTGGTGTTTGGAGTCGTCTTTCACAGGCAGCATGGTGTACAGGGATTGCCTAAAATTGACCACATGTATAAATAACTCCAAGCCTACGAACAAACAGGGAGATAGGAAGGAGAAAGGTATGAAGCTGCTGGGTAGCATCCTCTTTTTCAAATTGTATTTATTTTAATTTCTCCGCCTAACCATGTTTCTGTTTTGCTTACTTCAATTTACTTTTAATAATGTTGTGTTATCTCAATTAAATATACATTGCTTCTATTTGTTTTGATTTATCCTATATAGCCTACATTCGTTCATCTTTCATTGGTTTTGCTAATTTCCATAGGTTTATTTTTTATAAATATTCTGTTTTAATAGTGTTTCTTCTAATCAGTCTTGCCTTCCCGATGTTTTCCGCTCATTTAACATTTCCCTTCTCTTAGCATTATTGTTTTCTTCATTTGTATCACCTGTTTCTATCATATATATAATACAATATATGTTATATATTTTTCTCCCATACAGTTTATATATATGTATATATTTTTTTTGTCAGCTATAATTTTACTTTGCATTGCTAGTATTTCGCATATAAATTATTTTCGTTTTCTACTGTAACATGTTCTCTATTACATCTTGTCACTGGGCTTACATCTTTAAGAAACGTGAAGGATTTGTTTTACTGTGAATGTTTTAATTTATGTGTGCATTCTTGGTTCATCTTGCCTTGTTTATTATTGCCCTCACCCACGCTACCTGGCCCCCGGTGCCCATCAGTACCATAACACATTCACATAACCACACACCTGCGGACCACGCTATCTCTGATCAGCCAAGAAGGAAATGGAAATGGCGAACGGAACCCTATGATGGGGAGCCAGCCAATGGAACGCCTCCAATATCTTCAACCACTACCTCAAAATGACTCCCATTACCGAGGAATAAAGAAGAGAGGAGGTTTGGAATGGGCTATGAGGTAATGAGGGTTGGCAGGAAGAGTACCTAAACCTGGATCTCAAATGCAGACACCCCTCCATTTTGTAGATGACTGGGCGCTTCTCCCTCCGTTATTTGTGCTTTATAGTTATTTGCGGGTACATGTTCGCAGTGGTTTTAAGAGAGAACAACATTATGTAAGGTATACACAAATATTTAGTACCTGCAGTATATATGCGAGATTATATGTTCTATGTCAGTAAATTCACATTATGTTTCTTTTCTCTTTTAAACTGCAGACAGTGATCGTATACACCTAAGTACGGTGCGATAAAAACAAAATAGACAATATAGCGTACGTCATAAGCATTAACTGGTTACATCATACCTGAAGAGATATCTATGAAAAAAACTTTAGGTTAATTGCAATAATAGTGATATTAAACTGAGACCTCAGCTACAATATTTCATACCGACTATGATTGCATCAATTTAATTTGAGTGCTATTATAGTGTATGTCTTACTAGCTTCAAGACGCCATCGCGATGATTCTTCCTCCTTGTTGTGAAGGCTCTGGATATTTCTTATCACAATGTGTTGTAACCGGATGGTGCAACGTAATCATTTACGAATTATGTCAATAAGGCTTTTTGAAGTCTATCTATCTATCTATCTATCAACAGACGCCATGATCCCTAAAGGGGTGATTAAGAAAGAATCGCCTCCATGCACATCTGTCAGCCGGCGCCCTTCCTACCATCTATCACCACCCTCACTCAAAGACCTCTTCAACTCCATCCTTCCACCTCACTCTCGGTCTGCTCTGCATCTCTGACCTTCCACCTCACTCTCGTTCACTCTCTTAGTCATTCTCTTGCTCCCCACACATTTCACATGACCGAACGATCTCAAGAGGTTTCTTTTCACACTCTCCAGCATATACACATCCCCACCACAACACTCTTGTACTTCCTGATGTGTCTGTCTATCTCTCTGTGTAACTCCACATGCACTTCTCAAGTAACTAATTTTCACCCCTCTCACTCTTGATTTATGTCTCTCCAACAACGTCCATGATTCACTCCTGTACGTCAGTGTCGTCGAGATTACCACACTATCATGCAATGACTTCTTTATTTTCAAGCTCACCACCCTATTCCTTGGCACTGCGTTCAGCGTACCCTCTTCCCCTGTTGTACCCTCTCCCGCACTACATCGTCCATACTCCTATCTTTATTCATCACCCTGACAAAATATATAAATTAGCTAACATTCTCCATATCCTGACCATTCAAACTCATCTCACACTCTCTGACTGCAGCCGTTTCAAAGACCATAAACTTGCTGTTCCCTGCATTTACCTTCAGGTTTCGTTTCTAACACACAGTTCCAAACATATTTACCCGACCCTGCAACTCTCATTTATTATCACTTATCAGAACTATATCAGCAAACAGCAGTACACACTGCTTCCTCTCACTCCTCTCCCTTATCAGGGGTACACCATCCATATATGAACTGAACAACCATGGGGACATCACGCACCTTTGATTTAACCCAACATTCAGATCAAAGAACTTGTTATGTTCATTCTCCACACACATTACCAGTGTTGCACCCTCATACATGCTCTTTACTGCTTTCAAACCCTTATCAATTATATTCTCCACTTTCCATAGACCTTCTGTCAACTCTCCAGGACCATAAAGTTAGTATACAACTTTTGTCCCTTTTTCAGATATTTCTCAACAAAAATCTCAAGGAGATAATCTGGTCTACACACCTTCTTCCATTCCTAAATTTGACCTGCTCCTTACTTACCCATGTATCCGTTCTCACTCTCACAATCCTATTCTGCTGTACATCTCTATTATACTTAGGAGACATATCCCCCTGTGGTTACCACACATTCCTCTCTCCCCTTTACCATTATAAAGGGGGACTATTATGCCAGATTTTCAGTTTTTGAGGCCACTTCCCTTTTCCCACTCTAGTCTACGCATTTCCCATACCCATGTAATCACTACCTCACCACCATACCTCAGCAACTACACATGCACTCCATCTATCCTTTCTGCTTTACTCATCTTCACGTTTTTTAAAGCATCACACACTTCTGACCTCCCGATCTCCACCTCCTCCTCTACTACTTTTCTTCTTCTCCTTCCCATACCCCAATCCATTAAAGTGATCCCTCTATCTCTTAACTAGCTACTGCTTCTCCACTAGCACTCGCCCACTCTTATCTTTCACACCCTTACTACGTCCTTGGTCACCCTCCCTAACTCGCTTGACCTCTTTCCCCAAAAAAATCTTACACTCTCTTCACTTTCCCACTTAAAAATTCCTTCCAAATTGATCATCTATGCTTCTCTTATTTTCCCTCACTACTCTCTTTTTCTCCATATACCTTTCCGTGTTCTGTCTCTCCAAATCTCCGTTCCCTCTACTACCCAACCACTCTCTAATAATTTATTTTTCTCTTAAACTACTTGTTTCACCTCCTCAGTCTACCATGCTGTTCCTTTCACTCCTCTACTCTTTCTTCTAACCCCACATACCTCTTCACATGCTGCACAAATCGCTTCCTTAAACACTTTGTTCACCTCTTCCGCTTCCTCCATTTTCTCCAAGTCTTTCTACTCTTTCTACGTCTTTCTACTACTCTCCTGAATTATTCCCTACATTCTTCTTCCTACAACCTTTCCACCTTCATCACCGCTCAACCTCCCTCCCGCCCTACTCAAGCTCTTTTCACACACTTCTTCTGTACCCTAACTTCATTATTTCCGCTTTATTCTCTGTTGGAGCATACACACACATACAAACACCGATGTCTGTATTCTGATTTTCATTCTTACACAGAAAATCCTTGTACCCACTGAACCCATACTCCCTTACTCGCTCCTTCCACTTATTGCTTAAATCCAAACACACACCTTCTTTTGCTCTCTCATTCTCGTTCACACCAGCACACACACCCATTCCACACTCCCATTCATGTACACATGTATCCATCCATTTGGTATCAGTCATTCCGCATACACCCAGCCTTGTACCGTACTCCCAGAACCTCTCTCTCTTATGTGCCATCATTCACGCCTCTTACGTTCCAGGTCGGTAGTCGAAAACCGTCCTTGTCCAGTCGATGTTATTCAACAAGTACTCCGTCCATGTCCGAAGCTATTTTATCTTTCTTCGTTGCTGGATATATTTTCCCTGGTAGAGGGTCGCAAGTCCAACCATCCAACCTCCTTAGTCGCCTTTTACCACACGCAGGAAGCACGTGAGGGATATTCTAACCCCTTTCCCTTAGGGGTAATAATAATATTAATTGATCTCATTATATAGGGAACTTTTCAAGTTATGTACGAGTATATCACTGGGCTTTATCGATATTCAAAGTTCCATGTTATTTTATATGTCATTTGATTGTAAACATATTTTCTTCAACACACACTATTATCTATCTGTATAATAGTTGCATTTTCAGTTCTTAAAACTAAATTCTATAATTTGTTGCAAATTATAGAAGCTAATAATGTTCTACTTGAATCTTAACTTACGTCATTAAGTCAATTTCAAACTTCTATTGATTACCTGGGGGTGAACATTTGGATTATTATATTTGTCTATGCGTATGAAGGAGGCAAAAGGCAAGGCTTTCTGTATTAATTGGCTCTCGAAAATTGAAGGGTGTTTTTTTTTTGTTTTTTTTAGTTATGGAAAAAAGGTGTGGTGAACTTCTTTAGCGTAGTGATGCCCCTCTGAGTATTGCCTTGCTCGATTTGTGTTTACAATCTACCCATTTATTTATACAAGAAAATATTTCTGTATTCGGCATTTAAACAAGCTTAAAATATGTTTTACTGAAAACATATCAATAATGTTAGAATATAATGAGCTTAATCTTGCGCTGTGTATTATGTAACGGTGTAATTGGTGTACCTTAAATACTTTCAATACATGTGGTTTACATCCATCAATTAGGTAATTACCTGATGATGTGAGTATATATAAATTAATTATTATATAATATTTTCATTTGATGTTTGAGTTAGTATCTTTATATATTATAAAGAAATGTATTTGAGATAAAGACATTGCAGGGCCTTTTTAAGAGAGCTAGCTCTGAAAAGGCTCTTTCTGGACATGTTTTTCTGTATATACACTGATATTGTAAAATTACTCTGGCTAAAAAAAAAAAATGAATTTCAATCAGCTGTAGTATATTTTGTTTGAGCGTGTGCTTGTAATTACGTTGTCTTCATTTCTATTTAGTATCTAATACATTTATGTTGTTATGAGTTATGCATCTTAGACGGTGATGTAGTACTTTATGTGTTTGAAAGCAATGATTTATATATTTGTGTAGCACTTACTTGGGTTCCTCCAGAAAACCCCAAGGGTTCTGTTGGCTTTGGCTGTTATTCACTTACGATCTTGAGGATCCTTGAGGATCTCTTGCCAGCTAACACCCTCCCGGAAGAGAGCTTAGAGCTCACATTGTCCGATCTATGGGTAAGGCTGAGACCTTTTTCACACGCCACACACCCGGGCAGCGTGGTCACAACTCCTCGAACTACGTCCAGGACCTATTCTCTGCTAGGTGAAAAGAAGCTACTATTCTCTGCTAGGTGAACAGAGGCTACAACGTGAAAGGAGACAAGCCCAAATTGTCTCCACCCGGCCGAGGATTCAAACCCCGGACCTCTCAATTGTGAGTCGGGTGCGCTACCACTACGCTACCGGGCCTTGTGGTACTAATCGTGTGTGTTCCACCTCATGTCCCCTGAGAAATGGATACCTAAATAGTTGTGGAAGGAAACAGTATCGAGTTTAGTATTATGAAGTTTGCAGCTGAATGGAATGGGTATGTATAATATTCGACTCCTCGGTGTAGTTTTTCACTTCTATCTAAACCTCAGCAGTTACAATAATATTTGGTGCAGATTTCTCACAAACAAGGCGCGCCAGTAATTTCGTCATTAACTTCGTAAATTTCTTCCTTTGTTTGTCTATGATAAAAGTTAATATTTATGGATTTAGTTAAGTATGTCTAAGGATAAATGCTAATCTTAATGTAATTAGTAATTATACCTGGTTCAATCAGTAACCTCAGTATGGAGATGCGATTCCGAGAGAAGCAAATGTGCAAGAAAGAAACTGAGAATATAAATATGACAAAATATGTTACAGCATTATTAGTCTCATTTCTTAAATGAGTCAGCCTCGATTAAGATGCAGCATTCATACGAAAAGAGCACTAAAAGATGAAATATAAATCAATATCTGGTAGTCACTCAACAAATAAATAAGGAATATAGAAATATTTGCAAGATGAAGTGATTTGAAAAATAAATAAAAACATAGATTTATATAACTTTGAGCAGAAGCAAATGCGATTAAAGCATTGTTCTAGTGTTAAACATGAACTAATCAGGGATTTGCATGGGTAAGAATGTTCTTAGCCTAATTAAATCGAACAAGACTCAAATATAATGTTGATTCATCCTCTCACCTGAGGGTTAGTTTCGTCTGTTTATATTTATCTATTTAATTGGTTTACCCCCATAGGGCGCATCTCGGTTTATAACACACTTATGACTCTACGCAAACTACGATTACCTTCCCCCAAATTTAGGTTTTAATGCATGTGTTGTAACATAAACCCCGCAAACAAGATATCAATGACGTAACACTTTAGTTAAAAATCACTCCCATGATTTCTAAATAACAAATTCCTATGTTCTGTACGTGGACATAACAGTTTTATAAGGATACCAAATAATTTTTGGTATGACTAATGGTTGCGGAAACCTTAAACAAATAGCTAAATATCAGATACTGCATCTTTCATCTCACTGAATAAATGTTTGAGCCTCAGCTTGATTAAATCGGTATAAACCAAACAAAATAACCTCATTAGCCATAACACAAAAACGTGAGACGAATAGTAGCATGTTTGGAGAGTTTATTATAGAAAATAACCTCATTAGCCATAAGAAAAGAACGTGAGACGAATAGTAGCATGTTTGGAGAGTTTATTATAGAAAATTATTTAAAATAGGTAAAGATAGATTAATGTAATTATTTGTTAACATTCAAGTGCGTTTCGCAAAACCGACCATAAGGATAATTTTGTTTAAAAGTAAACAACCAATGTATTCCTGCTTAGTGAGGTAATACTAATAACAAGTGTACTCAGTAGAGGGCATACAGTATATCCGTCATCGGTACTAGCCAAAGCAAGTGCCATCTAAATTGGTCCAAACTTTTCCAGGGTGTTAAACAGGGCGGCATTTGCTTGCATCCGTTTTTATTTATGGCCATTTTCATTCATGGTAGTTTGTATCTGCAGCAGTCGATCTACTCAGCAGTTGCATTCGATCGTCAATATGGTGCGTAGCCGTTTTTATTTATGGCCATTTATATCTGTGGTAATTTTTGTCTGTGGCCGTTTTTGTCTGTGGCCGTTTTTGTCTGTAGCCCTTTTTGACCATTTTTCACTGGCCGTTTTTGTCTATAGCTGTAAATATGTGTGGCCTTTTCAATCTGGTCGTTTATATTTGTGGCGGTGTTTTTTTTTTTTTTTTATTATTATTTTTTTTATTATTATTATTATATATTTTTTTTTTTTTTTTTTTTTTTTTTTTGTGCTTGGCCGATTATGTCCGCGGCAAATGTGATCCGTTTTCAATAGGCTCCTTCAAGGGTAATGGTTGCGTGATGGACTTAGTGACAAGTGGCTTGAGATGAGGCACAGATGCTTGTTGAGCTGATTTAAAACGTATACAGTATTTCCTAAACGACACCACCCAAGATCACCACACACAAACAGTAAGGATTTTGAATGACATTGGTGGGCCCTGGGATGATCTTTGGCTTGTTTGCAATGGCCCATAGTCTAGCCACCAATCAAACGAATCGGACAAATATATAGTGATATACGGTCCTTGTGAAGGCACCCAATTGATTGGTGACCAATGAAGGTAGAGCCTAGTGGTCTAAAAAGTCCAGTTAGTATTGGCTAAATTACCCTTTTGGTTCGCGGCCGTTGTGGTTAGTGGTCGTTTTGGTCTACGGCAAAAATGGCAATCAAACATAATGGTCCTTTTTTTTGTTTACTATTATCATTATTATTATTATTATATATATACTGGTATATATATATATATATATATATATATATATATATATATATATATATATATATATATATATATACATATATATATATATATATATATATATATATATATATATATACATATATACTGTATAAGTGTATATATATATATTTAATTTTTTATTTTATTTTATTTGTGGCCTATTGTGTATGTGGCTGTCTTGGTCTGCGTTTTTTTTGTTTTTTGGTCAGTAGTCACTGTCATCCATGGCCATTATATTTTGAACTTTGGCCGATATGGGTTGAGTAAAGTGATTGAATTAGTTCGATTTGATATGTAGTGACGGGCCGAATGGCCGTTCTGGAACAACCGATTAGAGTTATTGATGTCCTTTGCACGTAGCATCCAACTTCATTCAATTCCGTTCATGCATTTTTGGGATAATGACATCCTATTTAGGGTAATCCAATCAATACTAACTGTTCGGGGTGAACTCCTTCGCCAACCATTGCTAACTATGCATCTCATATTGAGTATCGTGATAATATATCAACATCTTTTCATTGTATTTTTGGGGATACATTTCGAGGGGAGGTGGGAGGGGTATTGAATCACGGACATTTTTTAATGATGGCGAACATATAGTAGTTTGTTTATGCTGGTACAAAATGAAGATACTACATTTTAATCCGTCCATTGAATTAAAAAAATCCAGCCAACATACAATCGAGGACACAACAAAAACAAGCTTACATTCATACACACTATAGGCTCCAGAAGCTTTGTTTGGCGGAGATAATAAGGCCTACATATGCACCAACTGCGTATTTTGATTCAAGACAAATGATAACATTTAGTTTGTAGCCAAAACACATAACTTGTATAATTTGCTATAAGGCCATGTATCCAGTTTACTTCAAGTGTTTTTTTATGAAGTATTGACATTACGATTGCCGGTGATTACTAGCAGGCCTGGATGGTTTGTACATGTGGTGAGGATGGATGTACAGTACTAAGTTGGGTCAAAAGATAGAAGTCCGTAATCGTGGAGGGATGTGCATCAAGGGACAGACCAAGAAAGACGTGGGATCAGACCTTACGGTCTGATTTTGAATTAAAAGATCCAGACACGGGAGGCAGCTCCTAAAAGGGCTTCATGGAGTGCCACCATTAGGACGTGATCCGCACGTTGTATCGCACTTGGTCTTTAAATGTATGCATGTACAGTATATTTGTATTTTAATTTTGCTATCCTATAGCCGTCTGGCTGGCTCAGTTGATAATGTATCAGCCTCCCATCCAGCAGACTCACGTTCAATCCCAACTCAGGTTGAAAAGTTTTTCTGAGATATAGCCGGCGGTTACCGTCTCCCCTTGAGCAAGGGATACGGGTCATGGTCTTGGGCAATACATAAGAGTTCCTAGCGCTATTGACTCTCCTCGAAGGGGGAGAGAAATGGAGCTTAATAAATGACCTGAGTTTATTATTATTATCCTCCTGGACGTCCAGGTTTCATTGATCCAAAGCTTTTCGTTTGATCCAACTATACCTTTGCCTACCATTCCCCATTTCTTCCAATTTTTACCAATGCCTCATAATTTTTACTTTCATTTGCTCTCTCTCTCTCTCTCTCTCTCTCTCTCTCTGGTTTCCAAATAGTTGTTAATTAGTATATATAATTATACAGTAATTTTATACAAACATATTTTTTTTTACCACAGGCCTATTATGTTGTTCCCCATTTGCACAGACTTAATATTTAGGGATTTACTATACCATGCACGATTTATAACTTCTCTAATGTTAATATTTGATTGCATATACTGATAATTATCTCCATTCCCTTATATTTATAGCTATATGATGTCTCTAGAATACCATCAATGAAGCATATTGTTGTATTTTACCTTCCAATTGTTATACTACATCTACCGACTATATTATATGCATACTTTTCATATTTTCTTTCATTGTACATTGCTCAGAATTCTGCTACTAATGGATCCGGTTTTTCCCTTGAATAACAATCAGAGTACAGTAAGCAGAAGCTGCCTTACTTCCAAATTACTCTGTTTACCCATTCATAATTGTTGTCTCCTACAAACTACTGAAACCTTCTCACACCTTATCTTACGTTGCCAATATACAACATTTCTCTCTCGGCTTTAATATTCAAACAAAAAACAAGATCTTCTTACAATGAGCTTGTACATGTAATTAAATATAAAACATAAACAGAGTGCAACATAACATGTTCATATTAGTATGTATTGTTGCATTCATAAGGCATAGTTCAACCAAAACACCTAACCTATCTTAACGTAAATTACCTGAACGATTAAAAGTATCTTCAGGGTACAAAGGTAAAAAGGTGTACAAGTTAAAGTAAGTAACAACATATATACTGTTCCATACGAGGCTGATTGTATCTAAGCTACCTAAATGATTATGTAGGAGAGAAAAGACGGCTAAGAAAGGACTGGATTTATCTTTTCCATGCAAAATTGAAAAACTGACATGGTACTCGACAGAACAATAATAAAATAGATCTATCTTAGTATAATATATTCTAGTAAGGGGGGTAATGTGGACATGTCCTTGTTATTCGTCTGTAGACGCAGTCAGTCGAGGACTAAGGGCGAGATAGTTGTCGAAGCGATTTTTGACGGTTTACACAGTGCTTCAGTCTATAATATTTATAGGCAGGCCAGTCCATAAACTTACTATTCTGTTGAAAAGTTAATATTTTGCTTCATAAGAGTGAAAGAGCTTACGGGTGATTTTACAGCCATTCCCTTGTGTGTAATTTGATCAGTCGAATGTGAAGTATTTGCTTGCATCCATATTGTCGCTACCTACAAATATCTTAAGTACATAAATTATATATCTTCTCATTGTCTGCGCTTAGTCAACCTGAACAGGTTTAATTTTTCTAGACGTTCTTCATAATTATGGCATATATCTTAGTCGGGAAATATTTGTGTGTTATTCTTTGTTGTACTCTTTCAAGTTATTCTGTATCCATTTGGTAATAACGGGACCAAAATTGAATGCAGTATCATAAATAAGGTTGAACCAAGGAATTGTATAAGGTGAGAATAACATCTTCAGACTTGTATTCGAAAGACCTTAGGATTAGGCGGCTGCAACTTAGATTAAGTAATAGGCCTACATGGCAACATTCAATACCAAACATTATAATATAATTACACCTCACACACACCTCTATTATCTTGGAAGCAGTGGCATAAGATACATGTAAGAGGGAGCGAGTGATGGGGACCTAGAATGAGCATATCGCTTGCAATTATTGATCAATAGCAAGCAGAGAAAGGGAGGAAAAATTCCACATACCTTCCACCACTCACTTACTCCCAATTCGCTTATAGTTTACCTTATGGCTTTCTGTGCTATATTCTTTCTCTACACCTAATTTCTGGGTCATAATTCTTCACATATGTCATGTGGTTCAATAATATTTCTTTATGAAGGAGATAAAAAGGATATATCAGAATTTCTCCCCTTCTACCTCCCCGCACAAGCCAGATGACAAGAGTGCGCGAGGTGCCTAGTCTTGCCAAACCATGCAACTCCCGACCACGACCACAACACACTCACATAATTTGTATGCAAAACATATTGGCAGTGGGATGTGGGGGTGTGATACCAAAACGCTGATGTATACATTAGATTACGTTTTGCGAGGACGGCTTTTTGTTCATTCTTTCGCACCATGACGGGCTATTCAAATTAAGATCCATTAGCTGCTAGGTTAATGTTGAAAGCAATCATTCGATGATCACTTGTACTGAATTATACTGCTATTACTTGACTTACCAAGCCATCCTTTGTAGCAAATCTTACATCAAAGATATTATTGCCTCACATTCGAGATTCAACAAATTGGTATAATGAACTTTAAATAAAATAGTATATAAATCTGAACCTGAGTGAAATGTTAGGAGTTCACCCCATGTTCGTACCGATAAGTTAAAGTCTCCCAAAAGCACTATATCGTGGTTATTACATATATCTGCAATTGTATCATATATCTTTGTTACCACATTCCTTGCTTGAACGTGTGATCGTTATTCAATTGGATATATATTATATCAATATTGTCTGTGGTTTGCTTGCTGTCAATGAGAGGATTAAGATCTTCCTTAGCATATAATAGAACACCTTCGTTTTAGTTTGTTCGGCTGATGTCAAACATTATGTAGCGTTGAATGGAATACTTAGCTAAACATCCCCTCTCTTTTCTCAGTGTTCAGCCAGGATACATAAATACCAATTATGTCAAAATAATTCGTGAGAACTCTATTTTCTAGGTTTGATAATCTACGTAACATTAAAACTTTTACAAAGACCGTCGGAAACTAGCGATATATATAAGGATATGGCATTGATTAAAGCAAAGCGGCAACCAAGCAATTTTTAAAAACTTCTAACTAAAGCCAGAATCCATAAAATATCGAATTATAAAGTAACCAAATGTGGTAATTCAAGATGTAAAATGTGCATAGAAATAATTGAAGGCCGCGAGTTCAAATTTACAAACATTAATTATACCTTTAAAGTTAACTACAATATGAGCTGTTCTACACTAAATTGTATATTATGTGATTCGCTGCAATGGCTGTAAAGAAATCTATATAGGCGAAATGTCAAACCTGAGATTTCGAACTAAACTCCATCGAGACCATATCGCCCACAACAAAGGCCTTCATGTAAGCACTCACATATCTGAATGTGCTAAAAATTGCTCACCTAAGTATAATATAATGCCTTTTTATAAATTCAACAAAGATGACCTTGGCTTACGAAAAAATAAGGAAACTTACTTTATAACAAAATGTAAACAACAACTTAACAAAGATTTGTGAATATTAACCCGTTCTCTATTGCGCAGTGTTTCAAATTTGCTTTACATGCACCTGGTGTGTATGTATATTATGTTGTATATATATATATATTATACACATATATATATATACCGGTATATATATATATAAATATATATACTGTGTATATTATGTGTATGCATGTCTGTAATTGTGGTTACGTGCTTCATCGAACGCACATGGTTGAGCACTCAAAAGCCATCTACCTGTAAACATATTTGGAAAAATGGCCAATTTAAAAGAAAATATAGATGATCTAATTTTATTCCGATGCCAATTGTAATTGTAGGCCTATTTGTATTTCATAATAATATTATTTTACATATGAAATTACATTAGCTTTGAATTCAAATGCCACTTCATGTACAGTACTATTGTGGACATAAGTCCTGCTACACTTGCCCGGCAGATAATCGCGAATTGTGTTGGTAACATTGGTGCAACCCCCCCCCCCCACTCTTCTACCCTCTCTCATCCCTCCTTTCCTCTTTCTTTCCTGTTTCACGTCTATAAGCCCCTCCCCTTGGATTGTTTCCACTACCATGACCATAACCAGGGCCCTGACTATAGCCACATAATGATATATATCACGATAACCTCTCTTTCCTTCCTTTCTCTCATTTATCCCTCTATCATCGAATCTATGTATCTTATGCATGCTTTCCAATTCCTCCTAAAATGGAATAACATATCGTTAAAATAGCAATAGCTTACATAGTTCAAGTTCAGATTTGCCGTTTTATATAAACGTAGCACAATATATAGTGTTATGATCCATTCGAATATGGGAGTATATTAACCATATAATATTATCTACTGTAAGTCAGATACAATTGAGACTTGAATATACTTTTGCATTCTCATATTGTAATTTTGTTATGATTAATTAAGCAGATATACATATATTTAAATATTTGGAGTAAACATGTATTTCACTGTTGAAGTTTATATTCAGTACTATTAAAAAGAGATCATTGACCCACACATATAATGGGTTCCTTGATTCAATGCATTGCATATTAGTGTTTTTAAGTATATGGTTATAGGTGTGTATTCTCAATAACCGTCTGTCAACCCGCCTCCCCCTTCACTACGGTACGCTCGCACTAATCTATTAATATTTCGTAACTAGTCAACTCAAACAAACGGCCACACACATTAATGTGACATTACATTAAACATACTTGCATGATATGATCATACTTGAGGAGATTTGACGTCTTTCAACTGCCTCAGCGAGCGCTGCTACCTCCGAGATTAACCCCTTCTGTACCAGGGTTGGGTCTAATTTTAATTTAGCTATATTTAGACAATTTTATGCAGTTAAGGAAGGATATGTGGTATTAAGAAGAGTTAATTTAGATGGTATAAAACCGTTTAACTGTTACACTTCCTTCTTTTACTGAATAATAATGTTTATAAATAACTATACTCCATTCACTGGAGAGGTTGAAATTAAAGTGTTGGGCGAGGCCACCTGTAAGTGGTGAAGGGAGTGATACGGTTCTTGCTCCTTCCGAGTGGATAAATGGTTCTTCTTGTCCCTTCGATTAACATAAACAAATACAGAAGTGCAGTTCAGTCAAGTATAATATTGGATTGCATGTAGGCCTAATTACACCTAATTAATTTCGACTCTGTTTCATCATAACGTTGGGGCAAAATGCCAATTTGGCATGAAATTCGGGTATATTAAATAAGGCAGTTGACATGACTTATTAAGTCAAACATAAGGCGGTGGAAATGTGTGAGACAAAACAGACTATAATTCCTTAAACATGACATATTTATAGAACTAAAATATACTGTATATGTCTATATTAATCACGTGTGAAGTAGCTTAAGGGATGTCGTTGCGTAGCAGATCAATGTCAATATCATAGAGCAGAGGTCCTCTGTGAATCTTACCTAGACCATAACAAGATACTTTTTATTTACCCTTTCGGTTCCGGGGACATCTTACATATTTCACTATAGCTATGTTCAGACTATTATATATTGATAAGAAAAGGGCTGTTGTAGTTAAGGTATTATTTGCGATAGTCAGTAACATTTTAAATAGTAGACGACTTCTTTAGCTCAATGCAATCGTCAAATATTTGCCAGAATTGGATGAAAAGAATATCACCGCTACTGAATGAATTAAACCTCATAATTGTAGCGTTAATTGGATGAAGAGATTCATGCCCATACTATTTTAAAAAACACCAACCATAGAGACTTTTATAAAAAACTAAAAACTAAGGGATAATGAAGTAGGATATCGCTGTAATGGTTAAGGGATCTTGTAAATAATGAACATGTGGGAATTCACCTAATGTAAATATGAATATTGCTGGCCCTCTATGACTTTAAATATTTAATGTCCAGCTAGTTTATAAGTGTTTCAACATAATTGATATTGGGCCAAACAGATCATAAGATAAACCATTTAATTATTATTTATAGTAATATTAATAATACAATTAGGCTGTCCTCCAAAGAGATTAGATTTACGCTGGAGTGGTAAAGGTATTGATAAACACGCACTGGAAATGTTTTGGGTTTGATTATCGTCTTGTCCAACAATCAGAGTACCGGTTTTTGGTTTACCATGCAACACGTCTTTTAACCCCTTCACCACGATGACGTATTTTCGTCATATTTTGGTTACTATTAGACAATTTTGTTTTAGCTTATAATCTACGTTTATGACTCAAAGGGGTAAATACGATCTCAATAATCACTCTGAGTAACACAGGTCCTTCTTAAACTGCATAAACGCGTCTGATTATAGCCAGAATCGAAGGTAAGAAGACGTCATCGTGCTGAAGGGGTTAACTAAGAGCACTATTGATATAACCTTGTTTATAAACGGTGGTATATATTTGTAAACGGTGTTTGTACCTAAATATTGTCATATTGTTTGTAGCTACAGGCTGTATACACCATTAATTTGCTTAATATCATTTTCAATCCAATATTTCTCAAATTCATGCTATGAAAAGTAAATGCAAGGTTTGGTTACATATTATAAAATGCCGGCCGGTAGCCTAGTCTTTCTTCCACGTGAAATTAATAGATATAGATAGATAAATTATATACACAATTGTCACGTGTTCGTATATAACTTATACGCGAAGAGTGTCCATATAGGGAAGAACCCGTTGTATACCAGGAACACAAACCAAAAAAGAAAAAACCAATACAATAAAAGAAAAAAAAAAAAACTTAACATGAAGAGAACATAATATAAAATAAGCTGAAGGTAGAGAGTCCTAAAATGATAATTATAAATATATGCATGTTTATTGTTAATATGAGTTATAGGTTATTTATTAACACATTATGGACGTGCACTTCATTAAAACACATAATTGGAAGTAATGTATCAACAATTACAACAGAAACAATGTAACCTTGTGTCACAATTAAAACTAATGGAATTGATGGCGTGAGAGAAACAATATGTGTGTGTGAAATGGTAGTAAATGAAGGAATATAAAGATAAAACAGGTTCTACTTGTCAATTTATTATCCGTATGTGTGTCTGTAACTATCATAATCATTCATTTGAGAGTTTGTTCTGCATCACTTAAGATACTTCACTCGTGATTAATATACTGTAGATATAGAACTATTGCTTCTATAATTGAATAACTTCAACAAAAATAAAGTTTACATGAGAATATATTAACCGAATAAACCACTGTCATGTATCATGTTCTCGTGTTCCCAGTTGTTGACCATGTTGCCTCACACAGATTACATGGGATTTAAGTCTGGTGCCTTACTCGGCCTGATTCCTTTGGGATCGTTGATGTATTTATATTCTGGCTATAATTAGGCAATTCTTATCTGACTAGGAAAGGTATATGGAAATCAGAAGGTTAATTGGGATAATCTTTACCCTATTAATTCCCAAAGATAGTCTTACGCTGTATAAAATCGTCTAAAAGGAGTCACAATAAACTGTCAACATGCGTCATGAACCTCAAGGGGTAAATGGTGTTGCAAGGAAAACCAAAGAATATCCTCCTCCTGTCGGAGGCAATATTCAAACTCTAAACATTTTAGCTCTGTGTTCAACACTTAATATCTCTACCACACATATACACATGTAAATAGGTAGTGACGGTATTTCCTCCCTTGCTTGTGTTTACTGTATGATATCTACGTTATTTAGGTGTTCTATGTGATATTTTATAGGTCTTAAGGTTCGGATATCACTTATCACATTATCATTAGAATAACTAAGACTTATTTAGTTTAATGAATATATATGGAACATACAAATAAGTATAATTAATTCAAATAATAATGTGATAATCAAGAGTGATATCCAAACCTTAAGAGCAATGAAGTATCACACGGAAGATATAAATAACTGATATAATACCTTAAACACAATCAAGAGATGAAATGCCGTCGCTACCTATTGTTATGTGTAATAAGTGAAGCAGGGCCTGTGATTGGCTATAAGAAGCGTGGGCCAAATCAGTCAGTCTTCATAGCTTGCTTACATTTTGGGTTTATCATTTATTTATCTCGCTTGTGTTTACTGTATGATGTATATTTAATTAATGTGTTTAATATGATATATCAAGGTTCTTAAGATTCGGATAACACTGTATATTGTTAAGTAATCATTACAATTATTAACACGTGTCTAGTATAATGAATGAATAAAGAATAATAAAGGTAATAATAAAATAATTATCAGCTCTGCGACTCTTCAGGGCCAGTGAGCTACGGTATTGATAAGATGGGGAATCATGAGCGTCGATACAAACACCAATTATGTGCCAGAGGCATGGTTCGAGTGAATCGAGAATAGCTATATCTATAAGTTTGTATTCAATTAAGGAAGGAAGTGTAACAATTAAAAGGCTTCATACCAGCTCAATTAGTTCTTCTAAATACCACAGATCCTTCCTTATCTGCACAAAATTGTGGAAATATAGCTGTAATGAAACTATAGCTCATCCCCGGTATGGAAGGGGTTAATTTCGGAGGGAGCAGTGTTTGCTGAGGCAGTTGAAAGATTCCTAAAATAAGACAATAAAATACAAGATTGTGTAATGTAATGTCACATTAATGTGTGTGGCCGTGTGTTTGAGTTGACTAGTTACAAAATATGAATAGATAAGTGTGAGCTACTGTAGTTAACCCCTTTAACACGATTACGTTATTTTCATCATATTTTGGTTACGATTAGACAATTTTCTTTATCATATAATATACTTGTAGGATCCAAAGGGGTAAATAAGATCTCAATAGAACTTCTGAATAACATAGGTCCTTCTTAAACTTAATCAAAGGTAAAAAGGCGCCATCGTGCTGAAGGGGTTAAGGGGGAGGTGGGTTGACAGGCGAGTATTGAGAATACTCACGTAAACATATATTTATAACTTTCAATATTTTATGTGTGTCAATTATCTCTTTTACTAATATATAAAATTTAACAGTGAAATACATACTTACTCCAAACAGTGGGATATATGGGTTTAGATAATTACAACTGAATTGAAATATGATAATGCAAAAGTAAATTAAAGTCTCGGTTGTAATTGACTTAAATAACATATATAGTTAAAAACTTCCATAGTCGAATGGATTATCAAACTTTATATTTTGTTAGGTTTATATAAAATGGTAAATATAAATATGAAGTATGTAACGATATGTTATTTCATATTAGTTAGAAGATTAAGAAAACATTCATACAAATACAGTGATTCGATGAGATGAGAGAGGGAGACATAAAGAGCGGCTTATAGACGTGAACAAGAACGAAAGCAGTAGCGAGGGAAGGAGGGGCTTGGCTGAGAGAGGGTGGTAGAGTGGGGATGGGGTGGGGGGAAAGGGGGGTATCAATGTTACCAACACAATTTGCGCTTCCCTGTCAGACAGGTGTAGCAGGACTTATGTCCACAATAGTACATTGTATAATCAACATAAGAAATGTATTTATATTTTGATAAGGAGCCGGGTAGCCAAATGTTAAAATTGTTAACACGAGAAACATTAGAGACGAGCTATAGAGATAACATGTGCTCACCTACATTAGAGACGAGCTATAGAGATAACATGTGCTCACCTACATTAGAGACGAGCTATAGAGATAACATGTGCTCACCTACATTAGAGACGAGCTATAGAGATAACATGTGCTCACCTACATTAGAGACGAGCTATAGAGATAACATGTGCTCACCTACATTAGAGACGAGCTATAGAGATAACATGTGCTCACCTACATTAGAGACGAGCTATAGAGATAACATGTGCTCACCTACATTAGAGACGAGCTATAGAGATAACATGTGCTCACCTACATTAGAGACGAGCTATAGAGATAACATGTGCTCACCTACATTAGAGACGAGCTATAGAGATAATATGTGCTCACCTACATTAGAGACGAGCTATAGAGATAACATGTGCTCACCTACATTAGAGACGAGCTATAGAGATAACATGTGCTCACCTACATTAGAGACGAGCTATAGAGATAACATGTGCTCACCTACAAATGTAATTTTTCACATTTCAAGTGAGTGGGTGTGTGTGGGTGAGTCTGTATTAATGTATGCATGTTTTTGTCTGTGTCTATGTATCTTACTATATGTTTTATTTGTCTATGTGTATGAAGGAGACAAAAGGCAGGCTGCGTGTAACGAGTGTCTCATCCAAAGCCAAAAGAGTGACAGCTGGCCAAATTCAAGGGACGTTGGGGTCAAAATGCCTGGACACACGAAAATTAAAGCAGTATAAGTCCTAGGATAAAGGAAGTTTGATTGAGGGAGAGAGTTACAGAATTCACATATTGCGTAGAAGAAAGACTGGGAAAATTTGCTAATTTTTGGGTTGGAGAGCTTGACAGAATATGAGTGGGGCTGTGTTAAAAGGCGGGTGCCTCACACTCTTGAACGCCCAAGCCAGCAATCCCTCAAAAATGAAGCTATGCAACACTTATCTACTAATCTAACTACTATTTCCAATTGGGGCAGAGAAAACCTTGTTGCCTTTAATGCTTCTAAAACTCAATTTCTTCATCTAACTACCCGTCCGGAACTCCCTGAGGACTATCCCTTACACTTCAACAATACAAAATCAATCCTTCATCTTCTCTCAATATTCTCGGTGTCTCTTTTTCTTCTGCTCTCACTTGGAAGGATCATATTACCAGTCTTGCTTAGGCAGCCTCCCAGAAGCTGGGTGTGCTCAACCGCCTCAAAAAGTTGTTTACCCTTGCACAGCTTCTTGCTCTGTACAGGGGCACAGTGCGTCTTTGTATTGAGTATTGTTCACTTTACATGTGTGGGGAGGATTCTCTTCCACCGCACTCCTGGACAAAGTAGAAAGGAAAGCATTTCGTATCATTAACTCCCGTCCACCACCAACTCTCTGCAATCTCTCTCTCTTCGCCGCAGTGTTACATCTCTCTCGCTATTCTATCACTACTACAATAATCAATGTTCCTCAGAGCTTTCCCAGTGTATACCACCTCCTCTACGTACCCGCCTTGCAACACAATCCCACCCCTACTCTGTACAACTCTCCAACCAAAGAGTGAAACATTATCCTCAGTCTTTCTTTTATTCAACTGCTGAGCTCTGGAATTCTCTCCCAGAATCAGTCTTTCCCTCTTCCTATGACTTAAATTGCTTCAAACTCCGTGTGTCCAGGCATTTTGGCTCGAACGTCCCTTGATTTTCGCCCTGTCGTCTTTCATCTCTGGGGGAGGCACTTGATTCAGGCAGTTCTGGCTTTATCTCCCTCATTCACATAGAAAAAAGCCAAAAAAAAGTTGGAGGGCTGGGAGCGCTTTCACCCTTCTTTGGAACAGGTTGAATGAGAGCAAACTTCCAGCAAGAAGGAAAGACGTTAGAAGAAAGACACTATTCAACTAGTTTTTCACAATAACCCAGCATGTAATCACTTCAAATATCATGTGACAAGGCCATAGCACGCCTATCCTCTGAACTATCAATTATTTCTGATTGGGGCAGAGAAAACCTTGTTAATTTCAGTGCCCCCAGACCCAATTCCTCCTTCTATTTACCTGTCGCAATCTTCCACAAGGCTATCAATTGTTTTTCAACAATACACAAATCAACCCTTCATCTTCTTTTATTATTCTTCGTGTATCTTTTTCATCGTACATTTCTTGGAAAGACAATATTACCACTCTTGCTAAAGCAGATTCCCAGAAGTTAGGAGTGCTCAACCATCTCTGTAGGTTCATCACCCTCGCACAGCTTCTTGTTCTGTATAGGGACACTCTGCGCCGATGTATCGAGTATTGTTCGCATGTGTGGGGAGGTTCCACCCCATAACGCACTTCTCGAGAGATTAGAGTCAAAAGCATTTCACCTCATCAACAAATTCCCTCTTACTTGGTCCCTACAATTTCTTTGTACACGCCGCAATGTTGCATCTCTTTCACTCTTCTATCGCTATTACAACAAACAAGTGTTCTTCAGAGGTCTCTCAGTACATACTCCCCTCCGTTGCGGCAAGTGCGAGACACCCGCCTTTCAACACAGTCCCACTCCTATTTTGTCAAGCTCTCCAACCCCAAAATTAGCAAAAATTCTCAGTCTTTCTTCTACTCTGCAAGTAAAATGTGGAACTCTCTCCCTCAATCAATGCTTAATACATCCTATGACTTAGATTGATTTTAACTTCGTGTGTCCAGGCATTTTGACACCAACGTCCCTTGAATTTGGCTATGTGTCACTCTCTTGGTTCTGGGGGAATCACTCATTGCAGGCAGCCTGCCTTGTGTCTCCTTCATACTAAAAAAAAATAAAAAGTGCTGGACTAACTGCTGTAGGTCAATTAGGATAGAACAGATTTAGACTTTTTCACCAGGTTGGCCAATTAATTGAGAGAAGAGCCATTGGCGATGGTGAACATTGAGATATCCTAAGATGGAGATTTCTGCGAAAGGAGAGATTATATAGTCAGTAGAAATAGGGAAGAGATAAACAGCGCAGACATATTTAGTTTGAGAGTGACAAGAAAGCTTTAGCCAGAGAGTTGAGAATTTAAAAGAATCAAAGTTGGGAACACGAGAGGAAGCAAGATTGTTGTGCATATATACGCAACATCAACCTTGGGCATAGTAGGAGGATACAGAGAAGGGTTTGTTGTCAGTAGTCCTAGACAACTGTGTTTCGGTGAGAAAGAGAAGATCAGGTTTGGCAGAGGAGAGGTGGTGTTCAACTAAGTAGAAATTAGAGGAAAGACCACGAATGTTGCAGAAGTTGATAGTGAGAGTGTCAGGCCGCAGTCCAAGACATTATGATTGTCGTTGGGTGGATGTCGAGTATGTTTTGTGGAAGTATTTATGGTGCCACCCTTGGGGACTCCGAGGTTGAGCCTTGTTTTTGTCATCGTCGTAGTATTGAATTTAGGTGTATTGGAAAGAAGTATAGTGTACTTGTGTGGTATAGTGTTAAAGAGAGAGAGTGTTTGTGAGATCAAGCTGGATTACTCTCTGTGTAAGTGAGGCACACATAAAATCAGAAAGAGAGGCAAAGCAAATGAAACAAGAGTTCCAGCGATCCTTATCATATGCCTATAGTCTCTCCTGGGTCTAGCCCTATTCGATTGGTGCCTACAATCTCCCCCTGGTGCAGGACATTCCCCTTAATATAATAAACTTAGCCCTCCTTCTCCTCCAAGTCATCTTCCTCCATGGCTCTAGCAAACAGGGGCTTCAAAGATAGTGTCACCGATTCACAAAGGTTAGTAAGCTCTCCTGCTCATGCCACCGCCTGGGAGTCATTACTGGGGGACTCGGCGAGCTTATACTATTTAACAGGAATCCTTATGAGCTAGTGGCTTCTTTCCTCCTCCCCCAGCGGTCCCCAGCAAGTGCCCCTCTGCTGCTCACCCAGAGCCACAGGTACTTTCTGCAGTGGCTCGGTCCTCAGACCCTGAGCCCCTGAAACCTGCATAGCCTTCTGCTCCTTCAAATTCAAATTCATCCTGTCTGCCAGCTGTGTCATTGACCAAGTCACTAGCCAGAGAGGGTACATATCAAGTGCCTCCTCCTGGGGGTGCTTCAACCTTTGGTGAACTGGCAACCTCGTCGAAGACAACCATAAGTGAGGAAAGTACCCATGCCACTGGGAGATCAATCCCCAAGAGGAAATCTACCCTTTTCACCAGCAACAACTCAGCTACATCTACCTGTGACCAGTGGGTAGTGGAAATTCAAAATTCACTCGCACATAGTAATTATACTAGTCGGACTTCACCCCATGACACAGTACAAATTAATTTGTAGCCATGTTTCATCACATAAACTGTTTGGTCGCAGTATCCCTAAGTACCATAACAGGTTATTCTACCCACTTCATAGTTCAAGTTACGGTATGAATAAATGGGCTGCACTACTCAAGAGAAGCCGTCTGCTCCGACATTTGCGACTCTTCCCGGCAAAGGCCTTCCAGTGATGGGTTCAGCGGTGCAATCATGTCGCACCCTGCTGCTACACGACCGCCGACCTTCGCAAAGTCACCATTAATATGTCCGGTTTACCCACTGAAGTAGCATTTAACTTGTTTAGGGCCAGTAGTAGACTTCTTAGAACCACCATTCCCTTGATCATTGACTGACCCACTACAGGAAGTATGACTCGTAACCGCAGCTGAGCTCGTTCCCCCTGCATCACGATCAGACCTGGGAAAATTACCCACCTTGGGCGGCAGTACCTCACAGAGCAAGAACGTGGGCATTCGCTCATATAGCAGTCTTTTTATTCCTAGTTATCCTCCCTTCCTTTATTTGAGCTCCAATGTCCTTATCTGCATAATTTGTGAAATGTTCCACGAGTACGGTACCAGTTCTCTCAATTCCTGGATTGTGGTTACATTCTCACTGTGCAGCCACTTGTCCAGTGACTCAGGTAGGTAGCGTGCAAACTCGACATGGGTATCCCCAGACCGCTTATGAGATTTCTGGAACAACAGCCTATATGCCTTCGATCACAATTCATAGACCCGCAGGATGGCAAACGAAAAATTCATAGTCCACCAAATCATCTACCAACAGGCTATTGTAAACTTGTTAATTTTTTCCCCATAGAATGCTTGCAATCAACCCCACTCACCCCTCTCGTGGATGCTCAAACTCATGTTCCTTCTTTTCAAACCTCTGAAAGTACTCTGTCACCTTATCAAAGGCAAGCACCAATAATTTCAAATTCTTACTAAGTTTACTTTCTGTGAATTCAACTCTGCCCTTTCCTCTCCCCTGTTGAAATCTACCCCTGACTCCTGAGCTTCGACAAACATCCTCTCTCGCCATCTTCGTTGGCGGAGGTAACAATGAGGGGCACTCTGGAAAGCTTGTACCGTACTTCTTCCTAAACTGGTGGAGGTGTGCGCTCTACCTACTGATTGCCTCCTCAACTGAATTCCTTCTCCCGTGGTGCATATCGTATCTGCCCACCAAGTTTCGTGAACATTGGTTCATAACTTTGTGAGCCGTCTACGGTGGGGGAGGTATGCGCTATACCAATCACCTCCACAATTAAACGACTTCTTCCTTGGTGCATATCCTATATGGCTTCCAACTTTCGTGACAATCTGTTAGGCTTATTTTGTTTACAAACAAATAAACAAACAGACAAACAAATGGAGGCAAAAACATAACTTCGTCCAACTTCGTCGGCGGAGGTAATTAATATATAGTGCCATTGTATTTTATTACCACCAGATCACATTTTCTGTCACTCCTGCAGAAGGGAAGCAACAGCGGGATGCCCTGGACAAAATGTGAAAATAGGACTCTGACCATTATATGTATACGAAATAGATGAAATTTTGTACATGTTCAAGTAAACATTAGTACTATCCCCAAACTATAACCGTTTTCAATTCCCGTCACTCCTGTAGAAGGGGGCCTGTGGTACGGCGCCATGGCCGACGTGTTGGATCCAATTATTTAATGAAAGTATCTGTATGTACAGTACATAGATAGATAGATAGATTTTTCGTCACTCCTGTAGAAGGGAGACAGTAGCGAGGCGCCCTGGGCTAAAGTTGGAGATTGGACTCCGTTATGGTCAGGGAATATATAACGCTACAGTATACAGTATACAGTATGCGTGTGAATTAAATTAGCAAAGCAAAGACCCCAAAAGACAGCCGATTAAATTTTCCATCTACTCCTATAGAAGGGACCCTAAAGTTAACCATCAAGGGCGAAGTATGTTAATAGTGCCCTGTTGAAGCCTGATCAATAAGCAAGAGTCTATGCATAAAGAGTTCTATGAAATATGCCTTAGCAATTTCCAAACCGGTGGCCATATAATCTTTTACCACTACTGCAAAAGCCGCCGATTAGCGGGGCGCCCAGAACGAAATTTAAGAAATGGGCTACGTTATGGCCTAAACAATATATTCGAGTATATGCGTGTGTGTGTAAGCTCATAAAATTTGGTTCAGTAATAACCAAGAATTAGCAAATTTTGATAAGCGTCGCACTACTGCAGAAGGAGGCTAATTGGGGGGGCACCCGGGCAGGAATTGAAACAAAGGGCTCTATTACGACCTAGAGGATAGATAATTTATATGCATGTGTGGGGTCTTTAAATTTGGTTCAATAATAACCGAGAAATAACAATTATTTATAAATGTCGCCCTACTGCAGAAGGTGCGATTTGAGGAGCACCCTGGCCAAAATTTGAAAAAGAGCTCTGTTACGGCCTTGAGTGTATAAGCATGTGAAAAATAATTAATTTTGGTTCATTAATAACCAGGAAATAGCCCTTTTTTTATATTGATCGCACTAACAACAACAACAATAACAACAACAAGAACAACAGCAACAACAACAAGAACAACAGCAACAACAACAAGAACAACAGCAACAACAACAACAACAACGACATGAGTGACGACTGGAGATCCTCGCTTCGCACGGGCCTAAAAACTTTAGAGATGCAAGAAGTGAGAGCAATTATTGGACGATAGTTGGAGGGTTGAGAGTGGTTACCCTTCTTTGGGACAGGTTGAATGAGAGCACACTTCCAGCAAAAATGGAAGATGTTAGAGGAAAGCAAAGTAAACCAGGGCAAGAGGCCCAAGTGGACCCTCCTTCATCATATCCACAAACTGGCAACATTGACATTTCGTACAACCGATCTTTTCTGCACCAACAGCTAAGAATATGTTCTACACACTCCTGCTTGTTGAATGATGCCTCCCCGGCGCACCAAGGGAACTAGCAACTAAAAGCAATAGGTTATCAAAGCCTAGATTATAAGACTTTCACGCTGAGTTTCCAGGCGGCATTGTATAACATGGTGGGTCAAGTTACCCCTGCGAGATAAATGCCCATGGCTACAGCTGCCTTCACGACACAGAGCGATAGTAGCCGATTTTTCCTGTAAATTGTGTGGCAAGAATATTCATCCCTGGTACAAATGTTTCAAATATAAAACAGGTTCTCTCAAAGTAAAGAGAGCTAGGCAACTACGTCTCTGTACCGGGTGTCTCTCCAGTGAACATAGTAGTAATGGGTGCACAAACCCTAACATTAGGAATTGTACATGCCTCGTGCAAACATTTTCACTCCCTGTGCCAGAAGTAGAGATCGGCGAGATCGGCAGGTGGGGGTAATAATAATAGAGACGAGTCAACACAATAAGCAGGAGTGGAGGTATGGAAGTGGAGGTAAAAAAGAGAGTGTGTGAAGGAAGGAAGGTTTTCGGAGCAATGGGAAGTGTGTGGAAGACGAGAAATCTCGGAGTGAAAGTAAAAAGTGCACTGTATCAAGGAATTGTTGTGCTAACAGTGATGTATGGGGCTGAGACATGGGCTCTGAAGAAAAAGGAGAAAAGAGGGCTGGATGTGATGGAGATGAGCTGCTTGAGGAGTATGTGTGGAGTTACTCGTAGTGACAGATTGAGGAATGAAGAGATACGTAGGAGAGTGGGGCAGCAGGAACATTTGTCAGCCAGAGTGGACAGAAGGGTGCTGAGCTGGTATGGTCATGTTGAACGAATGGGAGATGAAAGGCTTACAAAGAGAATATGTGAGTCAGGTACAAGGGGAGATAGAAGGGCAGGAAGACCCCCATTGAGATGGAGAGACTGTGTAAGAAAGGCTTTGGATGATAGAGGAATGACTATAGATCAGGCAGGGGAAGTGGTGGTGGACAGGAGTGAATGGAGAATGCATGTGAATAGTTGAGTGAACACGTGGTCATTTGGAGTAAGGGGTCGGGTGCAAGTTGGACTAGATAATAGTCCATCAGGCGCCTGGCCCGGGGAGACGATTAATATGAAGGGTGTGCATGGAAGTGTGGTGGGAGGGCTTGTGGCTTTGGCTCCGCTGCATGTCTGCCTGCCGAGATCGGAACCTCTCCGGGTGGTCAGGGGCCGGGGGAGTGCTGGAGCGACCTTGGTAACCCTGGTCTCTGGGTCTTCTCCTGGGTGACCTGGATGTGTGAGAGTTTGTGTTTTTTATCTGTGTTTATTTTTTGTTTTATGTTGTTTTTGTGTTTTCCCTGTTCTTGCTCTGTCTTGAGTCGGCTACCCCCAAAATGGGGATTGGGCCTGAGCATATAGATAGATAGATAGATAGATAGTCAACACCTACTACCTCAACAACAATGTCTGTAAGTTTGAGCAAACAAACAGTGATATTAACCACAGTTCAGCTGCCTGTAAAGGGTAAATACAAGAACACCGTAAAGGTCAGATCGCTACTTGATCAGTGCTTGCATTGGACTTTCGTGAAGAGCTCTGTACAACCGTTCCTTTGTTTTGAATCTAGGGGGATGGACAATTACGTCTTCATGGCTTCACCGGAACACAAGCCTCTCATGAGTATCCTGCTGTAGTGCTGAATACATACATCGTGGCAGATATCATCGTCTTGAAGCAATTGTTGTTGATGAACTACCCAAACGCGAAGGCGAGACTAGTCTAAATTATTAGTTTACAGCGTCGTGGCATTAAATTGGCCGACTCATGCATTACCGAGACAGCGCAATTGGAGTTACTGATAGGTGCCGACCAATACTACAACATAGTGCGACTTGGCTATAAAAGGGCCGGTAATTTGGTTCTACTTCCAAACAAATATGGATATGCACTTAGTGGCTCCTATGCGGCAACCACTTCCAGTTCCAGCACTGATGTTGTTACAATACTCAAAATGGCAGTAACCCCAGTAGATCAGTAAGTGTCTACTGGACAATTTCCATGTCATAAAGAATTAAGTGCTTTGTGGGATTAAGGCCATATTGGTATATCACCTAAAGAACATTCACAAGGCGAACAGCAAGTTTTGACCACATATGAGAAAACAGTCACGTACGATCCTGAGAGTCAACAGTATCAGGTACGTCTGTCCTGGACCGAGGTAAAAGGACAATTGCCCACCAACAAATATTTGGCCGTGGGTCGATTACGAGGACTCCAGAAGAGATTTATTGCTATACCTGGATTTTGTGAACAATATTCGTAGGTAATTTCTGAACAATTGTCACAAAGTTTCATTGAGGAGGTTCTGTTCGATGACTGCGGATCATGTCACTATCTGGCGCATCACAGGATTATAAAGGAAAGCAGGACTACTCTGGTGCGCATTGTATTTGATTGTTCCATTAGGGTAAATAAGTACAAGCTGAGTCTGAACGACTGTACACGCGACCATCTTTGGTACCGGAGTTAGCTCCAGTCTTGTTGCGATTCCGTCTGCATCAGTATGCATGGGTCAGTGACATCGAGAAGGCCTTCTTGATGTTGAAACTGCATGAAGACGACAGAAATTACACCAGGTTCACGTGGTCGAAAGAACCTCTTCATCTGGATTCACCTCTACGTTGTTATCTGTTCAGTGTTGTTCTGTTCGGTGCTACTTGCTCCCAGTTTCTGCTGAATGCTACCATCCTAAAATATCTTTCCCTTGTTGATGTCGTCCCAAAGATCGTGCAGGAAATTTGGGCCAGGCTATATATCGATAACCTCCAAGGTACGGGCGGGAAATGAAGATTCCCTTGTCCGTGCATACTGTATGGCTCGTGAAGCTATGTACAATGCCCACTTGTTCCTGCAGCAATGGGCTACCAATAGTCCTATACTGGGAGGGGTTTTACAAAGGGATGGTGTTGCTGCTGAGCAGCAGGAACTAGTGAGAGTTCTTGGGCTAGTATGGAAAACGACTCCTGATTATCTTTCTTTTGGAGTTCGATATACTCTGGTTAAGCATGTGACAAAGCATGAGTGCTTGAGATTTTCTGCCAAACTCTTTGATCCTTTGGGTGTTTTGTTGCCAGTGTCTATAAGGTCTAGAATATTTCTCCAGCAATTGTGGTGACTAATGTTGAGTTGCTACGATTATCTTTCTGATGACCGGAAAACGGAATGGCTGGGGATTGTAGATGATCTGTTTCTTTGTAGTAATATTAACCCACTGAGCACCAGCTAATTAATAATAAAAGTACGCTGTGAGACCAGCCAATTTGGTCAATTTTGTGTATTATCTTAAATAGCTGAAATAGGTGAGAAAGAAATTAGCACACAAAAAACACTCACCTCGGTCATTTGGGGGTCCTATGGGGGGGGGGGGGGGGGCAGCTTCAACCATCAGCTGATGCAAGGCGGTCTTCAAACTTCCCGCCCGCACCACCACAGCTTGGCAGATGTACGATGCTTCCAGTTTTCGAATGACGGTTATTTACACCACCCGAGCATTATGTGTGAATTCATAGTTCATATATTAGCAACATGTATCACATAATATCATTGTAAGTGAAGTTACAGTGTGATAAATGCATAGATTTAAGTTTTATAAGTACCGAGGGAGTGGCAAGTCCCACGGGCGTCCTGGTTACCATGGCGACTGGCGGGCTGGCGGCCATCTTGGTCATGGACTCACGCACGTACACACAAGGCCAGCTGACAGACACCCCACTCCCCCATAACTTTCCCTTTCATTCAATGCCTCCCTCATGCACTGTTCATTGATTTTATACTTTACCGTATGTGTTATAGCTAGAATATGAGTGTTACACATTGTTTTAGGCACTTTTGACTTAGAAATATGGGTTTTGACGTATTTTAAGTGGGGAGACAGGGGAGATGGTGGTGGAGGCAGAGGTGGGGGCACTGGGGGAGTGGGGGGGGGGGGACCAGTGTACACATCGCCAAGCTTGTTGTGTACGTAGCAACATGAAACACTCTCTCATCTCTTCTTACCCATACCATGGCCTGGCAGAATTTTGAATGGGGTCTGGGTCATCATCCTCCTCCTATTCCCCACTTGGTGGTGAGTCAACTATTTCATGGGGAGCATTAGAAGAGCGGTAAACATCGCGAGGCGACGAGATACGTCCAACACTCACTAAGTACACAAGGCAACTGGCCGGGCGAGAGGTAGCCCAGTCCTCCCACTCTCTCCCTCCTCCCGCGCTCTCTCTCCCCACTCCCCACCACGGCGGGACTTGGGTACTGCCAATTGATAAGTATTGCCACTGTTGGGCAACATCATAAGGTATATCCCATATAAATTTGAACCCTCTAGCTACTATAGGACAAGAATAAATAAGCTCAAAAGTGTCAGTGAGATAAGTGGGTAAACTGGCTTTCCCCATCCGCCCGTACTAACCCGCGTGGCTGGACTAGGGGGCTGCCGAGCACCGGCACTGTTCGGCAACATTATAAGGTATATCCCATACAATCCTCAAGCCTCTAGCTACCATAGGACAAGAGTATATAAGGTCGGAATTGCTGACGCAGGTGCTGCGGCGCTGGGGTTTAGCGTTACATACATTGCATGCTTCACGTGCGTCGCTGAGGTCCTGTGGGTTAAGTTCGCTCGGAGAGTCGTGTACAGTCATACTGTATCCCTACATGCAATTGTTGGTGCCAGCAGTATTGCTTACAGGACTGATGTGTATCTTCTTGATTCAACGGGCAGCCATTTAGTCATGGCAAAGGCTAAGGTTGCCCCTATCAAGACCCTTTATATCCCTAAGTTAGAATTAACTGTAGTTTTACTTGCCGCAAGAATTATTAAATTTGTTGAGTAAGCCTATAAGGATACACTTCATATTCATGAAACCTATGTGTGGAGAGACATTCAAATTACCCTACTCTTGATTAATAGTAAAATTAAATTACCAGCGTATGTCACCAACCGCATCGACGAGATACATGCCCTGGTCCCGACTACTCATTTCCGGTATGTGTCTACCAAAGAGAACCGAAGTGATATGGTATCTCGGGGCGTGTCCGTGAAAATGTTGAGTTCTTCTGCATTGTGGTGGAATGGGCCTAGTTGGCTCCCGAACCCCAATGGATGGCCAGAAAATATAGATCTCCAAGAGCAGCCCGCTGATATCGTGACCCAAGTTGTAGGCACAGTACCCCAAGATGACACACATATGGGACTGGGACAGATATAGCAGCTATGAAAGAATACAGCGTGTTATGGCATGGGGGATAAATTTCGTGAAAATTTTGAAGGCGAAAGTAAATTGCCTGCCTCCCACAGGTAGTGCTCACATCAACGTAAAAGATATTAGAACTGCAGACAGCATTCTACTAAAGTTATACCAAAAGAAAGTTATTCGCAGGAGTACTCAATACTGGTGAAGGGTGAACAGTCCAGAAATAATTTAATATGCCAGTTAGGACGACACCTGCAGGGAGATATAATACATTGTGGAGGCATATTGAGATTAGCGGCTATCTCGGAAATGTGCAAATACCCAAAACCTCTGCCCTCCAAGCATCCCTTGACCCACCTAATATTAGATGTGCCATCGGCTCTGTTGCCATTATGGGGTCGGCCACATGGTTACCTGTAGTCAGCAAAAATGGTGGGTTCCTAAAATCCGGCAGGTGGTGAAACGTGTACTGCGCAACTGCCTAAATTGATGTCGGATACAAGGTAAACCCTACGACTACGCAGGACTACCCCCTTTACCAGCCATGCGGACCACCCCTGGAGACCCGTATAAGGTCACTGGGGTGGATTATAATTATAGTTGAGCAATCCTAATTAAAGACTCACCTGTTATGAAGGCTTACATGATCTTATTTACCTGTGCTGTTACTAGGTCGATACACATTGAAGCAGTCACCAATCTCACATGTGATACTTTCCTCCACCCCTTCGGGTTTTGCAGTCGACCAGGGTTTCCCCGGATCATCCTGAGTGACAACGCATTCATGTTTCTTGGGGCCTCTAGGTACCTATCCGATATCTGCAATCACCCTAAGGTTCAGTCTCACAATGGCAATATGCAATGTGAATGGCGGTTTATTCCTGCCAGAGCGTCATGTTTCGGCGCTGTCTGGGAGAGAGCCATTGGCATTCTTAAAGCGGGACTGAAGAAGGTGTTAGGACGTGCTCTCATTTCTTTAGAGGAATTGACAACTCTACTCCTGGAAACTGAGGCAACAGTTAATGACCGTCCTCTTTTTTATGCTTCAGGTGACCTAGAGGATCCTATCCCAATAACACCCTCAGTGTAGGTACGGGGACATCGATTGCGAGATCTTCTTGAGGAGAATGAAGTGGAGGATGAGACTGAGGACCTGGACTACGTCAACAAGGATGTTATCTCAGCCAGATACCGGTATATCGTTAAATTGTCGCAGGATATCAGGAGACGTTGCTCTAATGAGTATCTGGTGACGCTCATAAGACATAAGAGTAAACTTCGACCAATAAACGGTCGGTGGCCAAGTATCGGTGATGTTGTCACCATCCATGATGAGGGTCCTCGCGCTTTCTGGAAGTTGGGCCGTATTATCAAATTATTACCCGGACGTGACAGAGAGGTCAGAGTGGTTAAACTCCGCACTAAGTCGAAAGTCGGGAATATTCACGTGGCCGACTATCCATTTATATCCTCTAGAAGGCAATATTGATTGCAAAGGTGACTCCTCAGTGACGTTGCCAAAAGACATTCCCGTAGTGGCAACCTCAAACGGTCAACTGTTGACGTACCAAGCGGACGTCCTCGTCGACAGGCGACTCAAGCATCCTCCCAATCATTGCAGGATAAATTAGCCTCCGAGCTGTTGTAAATGTTGCACAATCTCGGTGGCGAAATATGTCCATACTTTTATTCCAGGAGCATGGACAGTTTAAGTTTAAGTCTAATCTTAAGTTAAAAGTATAAGTTTGAAGGATTCAGAAACGTAATATTATGATTTAGTATTAATGGAAAGAACATTAAATTATGTTTTGCATTAGATTATGGGTAATATATAATTTCTATTAATTTAGGTAATTAAATAAAGGGAGGTAAATATATCCCGACACTGTCCGCGCATACGTAAAATAGCAGGCTTCCCGCAAATATTGGCAGGGAGCCTCACTCGTTCCACTGACTCCACTGCCATAAGTCCTATTTGTTGTGTTCTCTCATTCCATTCCATTTCCCACGTAGTACTAACCTCTTCGTGTATTCCCATCAATTCACTGATCATCTATCGTCATATTGATTATAATTTAAGTTAAGAGGACCCCTTCTGTTATAGCTATCCATTAAATTCATTTCGTTCACTTCTTGTTATCATCCAACTCCATCGCGATCTTGTTGCCCTAGTGTCCCACCCAGAGTCCAGAGAATATAGGGTCAACCCACGCGCAGGTACCTGTGAATGAGTGACGTCATAGTCCCCAAGCTCTGCCTGAACCCCTCATATAAGACATCTTGTTTTTGTGATATATTGAACTATGCGTGTATATAGAATCTTATTTAATGTTACAGGACAAAAGAAAACATTAAAATATATCAAGCTTAGTATATTTTACAATTAAATGTGCATAAATATGAGGTAATATATTATGGATGATAGTGAGCATACCAATGAATAACATGTAGGCTATAGGCTACACCAAGAAAGTGCTTACATTAACTTCATATGAGAGAGAGAGAGAGAGAGAGTGGGAGTGGTTGATACCTGATTAGGGGCTACTTATTCCTAAGGAAGGGCATATTATAATGTCATTAGTGAAGGAACGGACACACACA
Source organism: Paralithodes platypus (assembly GCA_032716605.1). NCBI lineage: Eukaryota > Metazoa > Arthropoda > Malacostraca > Decapoda > Lithodidae > Paralithodes > Paralithodes platypus. The sequence goes on from CM064519.1 coordinate 37,421,127, forward strand.
CAAACACGCACACAGACTTGTGTTTGTGTGTGTGGACAAGCGGTGATGTGTGTGTGTTGATCTGAGTGAAAATCTGTGAGTGTATGTGTGTATGGGATAGTGGGAATGAGTGTTTGTGTATGCGTATCTTGCTCACCTTTATCATGACAAAAGACTGCATTTTCCAAACCATGAGTGTGTGTGTTGAATTCTAGCTTGTCAATGTTAAGCTGATAAATCTTTTTAATGCCCTATGAATTGTCCGCCAAGTAGAAGGGACACACACACATACAGTGATACTTATGCACACTCACTCACACACACACACACACACACACACACACACACACACACTCACGCACGCACATACACTTACGCACACTCACTAACACACACACACACACGCATTTTACAAACTCATGTGTGTGTGTGGGTTGTCAATGTTAAGCTGAATATTTTTCCGAACGTCATACACACAGTCACACACACGCACTACATTTTATAAACTGTGTGTGCATGTGTGTGGGGTTAATTCTAGCTTGTCAATGTTGTTGTTGTTGTTGTTGTTGTTGTTGTTGTTCCCCAAGCTGCCTGGCCGAACAGCCCCAAGGCCCCGAGTAAGGCCAAGGCCATAAACGAGCGACCCCACAGAACCCTCCCTGCCGACCACAATAAAGCCTGGGTGACCGAAGCCACTCCATGGCGGGGGGCTGAGAGGGTGCGTAAACGCCCGGGAAACCAAAGCCCCACCCAGGGCCCTGTGCCCCGCAGCAATTAGTCAATTAGTCAGCTTGTCAATGTTAAGCAGAATAGTTTTCCTAACGTCATACACACACACACACACACGCACTTCATTTTACAAACAGTGTGTGTGTGTGTGTGTGTGCGCGCGCGCTTTTGAATTTTTCCTTGCTCATGTTAAGCTGATGATTGTTTCTACTGTCATATTACCAGCTGCCAAATTATCACACCCACATTAGAATTAGAATTAAAACAGCAAGCTACAAGGGCTATGTAAACAGCAAGCTACAAGGGCTATGTAAACAGCAAGCTACAAGGGCTATGTATTCATTGATTAGTAAATGCAGAAATTTAATTTACCAGTTGATATACAGCTGGAATTGTTTAAAGCAATGGTTAGACCAGTTATGTTGTACTGTATGCTGCTGAGGTATGGGGACATTATGTTATTAGAAAATTAGAACAGCTTCATTTGAGGTTTTTAAAGCATACATTACATGTTCATAAGTATACTAGTAATGACATGTTGTATGGTGAACTTGGTGAATATCCTATAGACATAAATATTAAGTGTTCAATGATCGGTTACTGGGTGAGATTAATTACTGGTAAAACAAGTACGGTAAGTTAAGTTATATAATGTACAAGTGTTTGTTAGATTTGGATCAGGTTGGTGTTTATACTTCACCTTGGTTGAATTGTGTTAAAAGTATTTGTAATGACTGTGGGATGTCTGGAGTCTGGTTGTCACACAATGTAATAACCCCAGCCTGGTTCAGATTGGCAATAGAACAACAGCTTAAAGATCAACGGATAACAAAATGGAATAGTAATTTGTCAAGTAGGGTCATTTGTAGTAGCTATAGAACTTATACATTTGTCTTCAGTATGGAGGATTAACTTGCGAAATTGGATAAGGGAGAGAGATTAGCTATAAGTAAACTGAGAGCAAGTAATAATAAATTACCAGTTAATACTGGTAGACACAGACATATTAATAGAGAAGACAGGGTATGTACTAAATGTAATGAGAATGTGGTGAGGGACGAATATCATATGTTGTTTATATGTCAAAATGAGGATATTGTACAGTTAAGGAATATATATATTTCTCATTACTACAAGCATAACCCAACACAGTATAAATATATACTGTTAATGAATAATACTAACTTAAAATGTATGAGGAATCTGTCACCTCTTCTCAAAAGTACGTTTACTATGTATAGATAGATCAAGTCTTTGGACATTTAATATAGTTTGCTTAAGATGTACCAGTGTATTTACGTGTACGCTAATTTAGTTAGCAAAGGCATATTGTACATGTGTAGCATGTAAGGGGCTGTGATCCATTCTTTTTGTAAAAGTCTGAGCAAAATAAACTCAATTCAATTCACACACACACACACACACACACACTGCTCAATTCCTGTAAACTACAAATAGATAAATACACACACACACACACACATGTTAGTCCAAAATACTGGGAACTGGGAATATCTATTACGATACTTGTCTAAGTAAAATGGATTGATTATAAAGTAACTATGACAGGACAACACGAGCGCTGCTCAATTCCTGTAAACTACAAATAGGCAAATAGGTAAATACACACACACACACACACACACACACACACACATTGTAATTGTCTCAACTTCTGATGTTGTTAGTTAAGCACGTAGGGCACGTGGTACCCGTCTTGCAACTCAATCCCACCCCTACTCTGTGCAACTCTCCAACCCAAGAGTGAAACGTTACTCTCAAACTTTCTTCTACTCAACAGCTGAGCTCTGGAACTCTCTCCCAGAATCAGTCTTTCCCTCTTCCTATGACTTAAATTGCTTCAAACTCCGTGTGTCCAGGCATTTTGGCTCGAACGTCCCTTGATTTTGGCCCTGTCACTCTTTCAACTATGGGGGAGGCACTCGCTATAGGCAGTAATGCCTTTTGCCTCCCTCAATCACATAGAAAAAAAAAAAAAAAAAAAAAAAAAAGACTGAGTACCAGCTACGTGTGTTATATTGTATTCTAGCTAGATATATTAATACGATATTATGCAGCTTCGGAAGGATCTACGGTAGTTAAAAAGGTTGGTTGAGATAGTTGGAAGCCATATTATTGCTAGAGGTCCTTCCTAATCTGAATACAATGGTCTAATAGTGGCTACACTATAAATAAAAGGACATCACCGGTACTTTATGGGTTAACTGTATAGTAACTAACATCATTGCATTTATGCTATATATTTCAAGATAGGTATCTTAGCATTCATAATTCCAAATCATTATCATACCACACACAACTAGAATTATAAAACATCCGCTTTGTTTCACCTGTACGTTCGTGATTGAGTTCTCAAAGTGAATGAACTGACCGACCTCCCACTGACCCCTAGCCTCTGTCCCCACTGTGGGGAGAATGACGTCATGCGCGAAAGACAGCGCGTTTTCTTTGAGCGGTGGGTTGACCCTATATTCTCTGGACCCTGGTCCCACCATATCTCCCTTTTCCCGTCGCCTACGCATCATTATAAGAACATAAGAAAATGGGAGTCTGCAGAAAACCGATTGGCCCACACAAGGCAGATCCATCTCACACCCAACCCCAATTACAAGGCCTAATTATAGGCCCAGCTCACTAATACCAGGAGGACCGACCTCACCAAAATGGTCAGAGGGCAAACAATGGGGGTCTGTAGAGTGCCGATTGGCCTACATCCGGCAGATCCCCCTCACACCCAACCCATCTCGTCTATATGCCCATCTAATTTTTTCTTAAAGCTCTCTATCGCTCTTAATCCCACTATAGCACTTGGTAGTCTATTTCACCTATCTACAACTCTGTTACCAAACCAATATTTGCCTATATCTTTTCTGAAACGAAATTGATCTAATTTGAAACCATTTGTTCGAGTTGTTTCGCTATCACTGAGCTTTAGTACATCTTTCATGTCCCCCTTATTAATCCCACTAACCAATTTGAAAACCTCTATCAGATCCCTTCTAACTCTGCGTCTCTCTAATGAATGTAAGCCTAATTTCTTCAACTTTTCTCCATATGGAAGATTTCTAATATTATGGATCATTGTTGTCATTCTACGTTGTACTCTCTCCAAGGAATCTATGTCCATTCTGTAATAAGGACACCATAATTGAACAGCATAATCCATATGAGGTCTCACTAATGGCAAGTAAAGGTTTAAGATAACATCAGAAGTTCTGTTACTCACACTCCTAGAGATGTACCCGAGAATCCTGTTTGCCTTGTTACGAACGTTTATACACTCTTTTCTAGGTTTCAAATCATTGCTAACAAATACACCTAGATCTTTCTCACAGTCTGAGTTTTCTAATTCCATATTAGCTAGTTTATATTTTGCAATCGTATTTGTTATGCGACGCTGAAATCCAGCACGCTTTATATATATGTTCTTATAATTCCTATTTAGGAAGGCTCAGAACGTGATATGGCTAGACAGGAACACAATTAGCTTTAATATATATTTCTTAGTTCAATCAATCTCCACCAACGATATAGAATACACCAGTTCGGTACACAAGTTTATTTCTTAATTTGCTAGGATAAAGGGCACAGGATTAATCTGGAACTCGGCAATTGGAGCGTAAGTTCAATTGATAGTTTAATGAAGAATACACTTGGATAGTTATGTAATCATTATGAATGTAAATAGCATCAAAGTACCGCGGTAAAGTTGGTAAGTTGATTGTACTGAGGTGACGTATAAAAGTTTCAGTTTATATGTAAAATAAAGTCTAGGACGAATGGAAAATAATTTGACGTTGATCCTAGATTAAATAAGATATAATTCAAATTTAAACTACGAACTCAGAATGGTGAATATAAATCCACTAAGCATGCAATAAATAATACTTAGCCGAAATGGTGGCTGAATTGAACAGTAAAAAGGAATTTCAATTCACAGAACGGGTAGTGAATAAAATTAGCCAAATGGGGCTAGTAAAGCAGTAATGATGAATAGAAATTCACGGAACTGGTTATAAAATAAGATTCGCCACAATCAGTGGCGGAACGAATAATAACAATAAAATTAATTCACAGAACTTGTAGTGAAAAATATATGCCAAAATGGGGCTAGTGAAGCAGTAATGATGGATAGAAATTCACGGAACTGATAATAAAATAGTATTAGCCATAATACGTGGCTGAACGAATAGTAAGGATGAATATAATTTCACGGATTGAGCGTAAAATAATAGAAGCCAGAATGAATGGCTGGTGAACTCGCCGTACAGATTTTATTACTACGGGAGATAAATGGAGAATTAGTATACTCTAGATAAAGCATAAATTGAATTTGGCGTCTGAAGATATCAGATTAAATTTGTTAGACGAATAGACTGATATTACATTCTCTGTGGACACTTAAATATGCACTTTAGTACCCAACAAATAATATTACAATAGAATAAGATCTGGGAGTGTTCACTTGTAATTACCTATGGTGTATGGTATAAATCTTAGGTGTAATATATATATATAACGTGTATATGGAATATAAATGAGTTATATCCAGAGTGTTATAGATATATCAAACCTTATATAGAGTGTGTTTTGTTCTCTCAACACGAGGGTTAGGTTATGGAAAGGAGAGCCAAAAAGGGTCTCTAGAATTATGTTAATTTGAACACTAGCATAATCGTATATAACCTTCACAACATTCCCAAAACACAGTAACACAGAAACACCTAATTTGGGGTGAGGAAGAGAAGTAGGATCCGTGAGAGATCTGGCGATGTAGCACTTGTTGGTTCCCCAGTCTGTAGACACCAGAGGGGGACACCGTTGTCATACACACAAGCTAGAAGGGTCACTTTCTAGGTCTCCTACACACTACTCTTGGTCATTCCACCCAGGATACTTTTTAAGAGGATTTCGGCTAACCCCTACGGAAGTATTCTCCGAACTGATTCACGATTAAGCACGCTCACCATAATAGCGAGATACCCGAAAGTGGAGTCAGTTTTGCCTAATGCGGGGGTCACACATTCCCGTATATCGCTCCCGACAGCTCCCATCAGGCGTAATCGCCAATTTTGTGTTCTGACGGGCGTAGTCCGGCCGTGTACGCCCGTATAGAGCACGACTATTGCACTTCCCGACAGACGTACCGTGACAGGGCCAGTGTTACGTCAGACGTAATGTAGTCGTATGGAACTACCGTGCTTGCAACTTGCGTAAGCATGTCCCCGTTAGTCCGCCTGGGCTGCCCGATTTTTTTTTTTTTTTTTTTTTTTAAAGAGACAATGAACGGAGGAAGGAAAAACACAGATAAAACAAAAAGGTCCATGTGCCTAAAGGCATCCTCCATTCATAAAATGTTTGTAACAACTGGATTTAAACATTTGTAGATTGTAAGTTTGTGGAAAGCAATTCGAGGGAAGTGAATTCCAAAGAGTAGTAGTTCTAGGGATAAATGAATTTTGATAAGCAGAAGTTCTGCATTGTGGAGGAGAAAGTGTAAATTCATGGGCGCTCTCAGCTGCCCTAGTTCTACGGGGAAAGATGTGGAGAGGCGGCACAATTGAAGCAAGTTCCTCGGAACAATTGCTGTGAAAATATCTGTAGAATAATGCAAGGGATGCAATGTTTCTTCGTATGGATAATGTAGGAAGGTCCTGTGTGATTGCAGGGTTATTGATTAATCTAATAGCTTTATTTTGAATTCTGTCCAACTGCCTCAATGCAACCACTCCACTTCCACCCCACAGAGGTGAACAGTAATCCATCTGAGAACGCACATGACTTTTATATATTACGGCCAACTGCTCGTCAGTGAAGAATTCTCGAACTCTGTACAGGAGTCCCAGTTTTTTAGAGGCATTCTTAGCAATGCTTCTAACATAATGTGTCCAGATCAAGTTAGTAGTTAATGTTACACCGAGAATGTCAATACTAGGGGAAGTGGGAATATTTACATAATTAAAAAATATATGGGAGTCAGTGAGATTCTGTCGGTTAGAAAATTGAATGTACTTGGTTTTCTGTGCATTAAAGGAAACTAGATTCTTTTGTCCCCATTCTTCAATTCTAGAAAGGTCCTGGTTCAGAGAAATTGCAGTGCTTATTTTTGAATTTATAAGATCGGGTTGGGTGAAAGAATTGGTAAATGTGAAGGAACTGTGGAGTGTTGAGTCATCTGCATAGGAATGTATTGGATTATGAGTGGTAGATATGAGATCATTGATATGAATGAGGAACAGAGTTGGGGCCAAAACTGATCCCTGGGGAACACCAGCATTTATTGAGTGAAATTGAGAATAAAGGCCATCTACCATTACACATATTTTTCTGTTATGAAGATAAGAAGAAATTAGTGGAACTAATGATGCAAGGCCATAGTGTGACATCTTCGACAATAAGGATTGATGCCAGACTCTATCAAATGCCTTTGATATATCCAGTGCTATTGTATGTGTTGCACCATGTTGGTCTGTAGCTTGGTTGATTTGATGCGTAAGAAGGCAAAGAATGTCTGCAGTTGATCGACATCGTCTAAAACCATATTGCCTATCACTGATTTTATTATTCTCAAGATGCTTAATTATGTGATTATTTAATATAATTTCAAAGACTTTACCAAGAGTGGAAGTTATAGCTATTGGTCTGTAGTTTGATGGATCTGAATAGGCACCTTTTTTAGGAACTGGATGGATGTTTGCTTCTTTCCAGGGTACTGGGAAGCATGAGGTATGAGTACATAGAAGGAAACATTTTGCCAATACAGGAGCGAGCACAAAGGAGCAATTCTTAAGTACTATTGGAGGAATTTCATCTGGACCAGGAGCCTTATCTACTGAGAGATTCTGCAAAATAGTTTTGACATGTCTGGTGTGATCCTTAAGTGACGGAATTTCAGGCGAATTAAAATTAAGTACAGGGACATCTTGATTTATTTCATCTAAGGTTGAGTTGGTGGAGAAAATATCCGCAAGAAGGTTAGCTTTACCTCGTGGGTCACTTACAAGATTGCCAGTCGGAGATTTTAATGGTGGAATGGATGAAGCAGTTGTGAAGTTGGATTTGAATGAGTTAAGAGTAGACCAAAATATTTTGTTATCATTTGGATTATTTAGAAGTTTATTTGCCTGCTTGTGGAGAAAGTTTGATTTAGTTAGGTTTAATACAGTTTTGGCATAATTTCTGATGTTTCTAAAGTAATTAAAGGCTTCATGTGTTTTTGATCTTGTGTATGCATTGTAGGCTATTGCTTTTTGTTCAGTTACTCTAGCACAATTATGGTCAAACCATTTAGGTGAATTAGTTCTTTTACTGTACTTTTGATGAGGAATAAAAGTTTCCATTCCAATTTTTACAAAATCGTGTATGTGGCTCAAGGTGGAGTGTGCATCATTAGAAAAGAAAGAAGTCCAGGGAATATCAATAAAGAAACCTTGAAGACCCTCCCAGTCTGCCCTATCGTAATGCCATTTAGTCACCAAAACAGGTTCAGAGTGGGAAGGTGTGGTAGGTGATAGACAGGTGGGCTGTATCAGACAGTGATCAGAAGATCCAAGCGGGGACCTCACTGTAACATCATAATTTTCTGAATTGGTTGTTAAAAATAAGTCCAGTAGGTGGGAATTATGATTAGGATTATCTGGTACACGGGTGGGTTGGTTGACTAGTTGAGTGAGATTAAATGAGTCTGCAAATAGCTCACATTCAAGACCAGCATCATCAGTCCTGGCTGAATGAGTGAGCCATTCAACATTATGGACATTAAAATCACCCAACACAGTGATTTCAGAAGAAGCATTTAAGTTGAGGACACTGAGTTGTGAGGACAGAGAATCAAAAAGACTTTGTTCTGGAGGAGTATTTGGGGAACGGTAGATGCAACATATGTATTTAAATTTACCAGCAGAAATAAATTTGTATATAGAATAATCAAAATAGGGACAATTGAAACTAGTAACCTCCTCCAGGGCAATTTCAGATTTTGCGAAGCAACATACACCTCCTTTAGGTCTGAAATTTTGGAGCAGTTGATAACCTGGAAAATTAAATCTAGACGTGTCAGATGTGGATGTTACTTGAGTCTCTGTCAAAAAAAGGAGAGTAGGGGATTCTGCTTGAAGAAATTGGTGTACAGAATTGATGTTAGAGTGAAGTCCCCTTATATTGCTAAAGAAAAAGCTGCACCGACGAGCAGCTTTGGGACGTTGCAATGCTCTTGACACAGTCGCATGATGACGACCGGGAGGGCCCTGTGTCAATGACCCAATCCTGCCGGGGGTGGATATCCGAGGGACCACCAGGTTTGCTCTTAACAATTGTACTGCCATATTTATTGGGTAAGGTGTATGGTGTTACATGTATGATATGTAGTGGGAAGAGTAGTGTTTTATGGATAGAGGATAGCGATGTAGGGCAATGTCGTGAAGTTGGATGTGTATGTTATATAAAAAGGGTTTTCCTGATACCCCTGATGTGTGAGGCAGAAAGATGTGTATCCAGCTACCAAGGCCTGGGAGAGAAAATGGAATTCAGGCTATTCCCTGAGTCTCCCGAAACCTTGGCGGTAGTACTTCCCTGGGCGGGGCTGCCTACCCCAACTACCTACAAGATTTGCGGGAACACAGGCCACGCCCATGGCCACGCCCCCACAAGACCTGCATAGCTGAGGCCGTACGTCTTGGGAGTGTTTAGGACTTACGTGGACCGTTTCCGGACAAGCGTAGGCACACCCCGTCTGTCCAAACACAGACATAGACAGTCTTTGTCAACCACGTAGGTCTGGGTTGGAATCTGGGAACTAAAAAACGGCAGGAATGGCTACACCATTCCCATTCCCAGTCCTTCATCGGCACCATGAACAACATCGCGGAATTCATCCTGGAGGAGTTCAATTTTGTGAACTCCCTAATAAAACCGGAGAACAGGCATAACACGCGGCTAATGCAATGGATCCTTTCCTACATCGAATCTTGGAACTACTTGCAATAGCAAACTTCATCTATCAAGAGGAACAAGAGAAGAAGGAAAGGAGTAAGAGGAGAGACCGTTCATCCTTGTAACCTTTAACCCGCTGAGTGCCAGCCAATTTTGACGGTGTGCTTCTGCCAGTGCCAGAGTTTTTTTTTTTTTTGGGGGGGGGGCTAAATCTATCAAGTTGGGAGAGAAAGGAAGGATAATGGTAAGACAAACACTCCCCTCGCCAGAAATCAGGGCCGGTATATATAAAAGAATTTAAAAATTTCCCTATAAGTAATTTTAACTAAAAGAAACTCCTTAAAAGTGTTTCATAAAACATTTAAAAGCAGCTTTTAGTGGAAGCGTTAAGAAAGCTGCCACAACCGCTATTTCGCTACATCTAGCAAGATTACAATTGATGAATAACGTTTAATAGGTAAGTATAGGCTTCTAATTGCATATGCTAATTACTATAACACATTAGGGTAATTATGCAATATTTTGTTATTGTGAAATCTATTATATATTGCTAAATTGAAAGGGTAATATGTTTACCATACCAAAACAATTGCATACTCCGGTGTGGCAGCATCTGAGATAGTTGCCAAATTCGCGAGTTTTCACAATACGTAAAGTGGGGTAATTTCGGAAATTTTTCGAGTTTGTTTTTTACAATTTCTCCTGACTGTAAACACATTGTAGAGATTTAACTAGGTCAAGTGATGTGTAGTGATAATGCGCCGTGCGCCGTAATCCAGGAAGCCTCCTAAAATTATCCCCCATAATATCCTTATTCTAATCCTAAATGACGTCCGAAGTATTCTTGAAAAGTGGAAAACTTCGGACTTGTATGGTAAAAGCGTTTCCATTATATAATGACAATGGCTAATTACTTATTATCGCCAAAGTCCGAAGTTATGACCGCAGTCCGAAATCACCCCAGTTTACGGTAATTTGCGAAAAAATAGGGCGCAAATAGGCTATATACTTGTTCTCGGATGTTATGAAATAGGCCTATCTTGTGACAATCGAATATTATATCTTAGTCCTTCTACACTCCTTTAATTGGTCTATTTGTTAGTGTTCTTCCAACAAGTGCAGTATAGGCGTTTGTCAACGAGGACGCTGGAGCTGTCGAGGTTGTGGGCGGAGGAGGTGGATTTACCCAGGATTTTATCCATCTAAAAATAGAAAGACCGCGACCGCGGCAAAAAATGTAGTCGGACATAATTGTATACAGTATGAATCGAAATGTTTAAAGTAGGTTGATATATATGGTGGTAGGTTACTTTCTAATATAGCTTATTCATTGGAGAACACACAGTGAATCACCTTTGAGTAGTATGATGTGCGGGGTGGTATTTGGATAGAATCAAGAGTTGTTGTTGTTGTTGTTGTTGTTGTTCCCCAAGCTGCCTGGCCGAACAGCCCCAAGGCCCCGAGTAAGGCCAAGGCCATAAACGAGCGCCCCCACAGAACCCTCCCTGCCGACCACAATAAAGCCTGGGTGACCGAAGCCACTCCATGGCGGGGAGCTGAGAGGGTGCGTAAACGCCCGGGAAACCAAAGCCCCACCCAGGGCCCTGTGCCCCTCAGCAATTATGAAGAGAAAGTTGAGGGGCAAAGGAATAATGTGACGCTTTAGCTTCCAATCTTGGTAGATTGGGAGGTCAATCCACGGAAGAGACGCCGTCACTTGAGATTTAGAAAATATATAAGTAAAAGGAACAGTCAGAGTAAGCTATGGGTATGGCAGAGATCGCTCAGGTCTCACTCTGATAGACCAGCCCATCGCCAATCAAGAGTTACCTAACATACTGCATTTGATAATATAGTTAACCTACAATCATGAGTTACTCATACAGTTACATTTTGACCGTTGCCAAATAATGTAGGGTAATACACACTTTCATCTCGGGGTTAGGAGCTTTGTTCCTCTAAGGTTCATTCGTGGTTTATATGGTATCTTTTGATTAACTCAAGAGTCGCTATAGGCCTATTAATCCAATTAGTCTTTTTAACATGAAAATTCCTTGGCAGGGGGTGGCGGATTTGTTATTAAACCATCATCATCGTCCTCTAAATGTAACTTTTAAGCTCTAAAAGTCCCCAGGAGGGCTTTTAGATTTCGCCGGGTTTAAAAGCTACTTTTAGCCGCTAAAAGTTTTTTTACCCAACTTTCATCTTTTAAAAGTGGCCGCCATCTTTAAAAGCTACTTTTAAGCCTAAAAGTGCTTTATAAATACCGCCCCTGGTCCCCGATGGTCCCGAAAGTAGCTGAAAAGACACTATAGACTACAGAGACTTTTATGGTATCGGAATGTATGGGTGGGAGGGTGGTTTTGGGGTTGGTTGGGGGAAGGTAGAAGGGTAATTGACTTGTTACACATATGAAGCCGATTGGTGAGGTAGTTTCGCCACCACGGATTTTCCTTTTTTTCTTTTTCTTCGTACGGATACGCTAGAAGTGGGTGGTGGGAGGCGGTTGGAGGTGTGGTGGGGGGAAGGCAGAAGGGTAAGGGACTTGTCACACAAATATGGAACCGATTGGTGCAGTCGTTTCACCGCCACAGATTTTCATTTTTTTTCTTTCTGACGGGACCGAGAGTCAGCGAGTGGGTAGGAGGAGGGATTTGGGATTTTTGTGGTGGGTAGCCTAAAGGGTAAGGTACATGTGGTAAAAATATGAAAGCCATAGGTGCAGTCGTTTCGCTGCTACGATTTATTTTCGGCGAGGACGTATATATACGTTGGTTGCTGCTCCGGTGTGGTGAGAGGTGTGACGGGAGTGTCCCCCGCTGGTCCTTATATACCCCCATACAACGTTGGTTGCTGCTCCGGTGTGGTGAGAGGTGTGACTGGAGTGTCCCCATGCTGGTCCTTATATACCCCCCCCCCCCCCCCCCCCTACAACGATGCCGCGTCTTCCCGCCAACACGCAGTGCGGCGGTGCTGCCAGATGCGCCCGGACTAACTTTAACTGTCCCGTTTGACGGGAATATTGTACGATTGGCGGAAGAAGCTTACGTTTGACCGGGCTAGCTGCTACGTCTTACGGGGCTGCTCCCGTAAGATGTAGCAGCTAGCCCGGTCAGACGTAGGATTTCCCGACTTTTGACATACATGAGCGCGAGCCACGTATCTGATTCGAAATCCAAAACATACCGGGCGGCCTTGGCCGCACCCACCACCTCCCCGACCAGCGTGGCTACTCCCGCCATGCATACCAACCCCCACGACTAGACACAATTTCATTTACATTTTGCGTACTAAGCCCTTACGTTTTACGTATTCGGTTGCCAACTACCAATTAACCTTCGTACGGGAGCATACGAGAGCATATACGTGAATGTGTGACCCCAGCATAATAATCACTTATTTCCGGCAGTTAATATTCAGTTTTTAATCTGGTACTTGGTTAGTGCGTTTCGGAATATAAGAGGCATGCGAATTTCGGTTTTTGAATAATTGTGTGGCTAACAATGGCCTTAAAAATATAATACACATAGGGATACATAGGCAATGTTGTTTTTTATTTACCAATACTAAACTTAGATGTTAGAAAACTTGTAAAAGTGAAGAATGATTAAATTACAGTTTTTATGACTTATACATTTGTGATATTTTATGTAATGCTTTTGTTACTGGTGGTTAAGTTTCTTTTGTCGTTATAGGCTGTCTTCGTAGTTGTAGAGGTGGTTATTCGTGTCAGAAAACATTCGTGGAAACTGTGGAGGTTGATGTAGTATTTCCATGAAGTATTCCTCATCGGAGTTTAGGTCTGGTTTTTGCTGGAAATGTTCACCTGAGGAGGGGAGCGGGCAGTGTTGGAGGCCCGGCTGAACAGGATTAGCACTAGGGCGTGGCGTGTATCCTGCGAGTACAGGTAGTGGGGTTTGGTGACATACCTGCGGTGATAGGGGGCACTGAGGTATTTCATTTTCTTGCTTAGGGACTTTTTCTTTACTCTCCTCGTTTCTTTTATGGTGCCAATCTTGTAGTTTTGGTGTTGGAGTTCCTTACGATGTGGGGGCAGGTATGGTGGAGGTTCTGGCTCATTCCCTTCAAGCCCCGTCATTTCAGTATTCATCTTCCCCATTTTTAATACTGGGGGACACCACTTTTGACTGCTCCCCATGCTGGCTTAGTGCAATTTATGCTGACTCTCTGCTTCCTACCAATTAGCCATGACCTAATCCATCCCATCAACGACCCACCTATTCCATGCACTTCAACTTTTCTCATCAATCTAGTAAGTAGATGCTATTGATTTATCACCTTATTTGAAAATCGGAACTACATTAAATTTTGCAAGCTTCCAAGCTTCTGGAACTAAGCCTGTTTCTAATGACTTGTTACATAGAATTGTTAATGGGTAACTTAACTCATCTCTGCATTATTTTAATACTCTAGCATATAGCTCATCAGGACCAGGCGATTTCTGAGGTTTCAGTCTGTCAATTTCCTTAAGCACATAATTTCTACTTATAGTAACCGCACTTAACCTATATTCTATACTATCGCTATATACCTTACGGACTTCTGGAATCTGTGCCAAATTTTCTTTAGTGAAAACGGAAAGAAATTACTATTTAATGTACTGTACATTTCTAAATATTGTTTTGTCATTTCTCCTATCGAAGTTTTAAGGGGGCCTATTACATCTCTAACTTTAGATTTATATAGCTGGTTAAAAGCTTTAGGGTTATTTTTTGAGTCATTGGCTATCTTGATTTCATAATTTCTTTTTGTTTTCCTAATTCCTTTTTGACCTGTCTTGATAAACTCTTATAGTAAATAAGTAGGTGATTTCCGCCATTTTAAATTGTTCTATATATTCCTTTCTTTTTTCCTAGAAGATTTATTAGTTTATTATTCATCCATTTTGGTTGGTTCTGTGTCGATCTATATCTTCTTTTTGGGATATATTTATTTTGCGCATTGTGGAGTGACAAAATAAAATGTTCATATGTAGCTGTCAATATATCCTGAGTTAAGACGGGTATCTGAGAGAGAGTACGTTCATTAGCGCACCAGGGTCCACTTAACAGTTTAACCATAGGGTCGACCCTTAAGGCTCTTTTTAATCCACCATAATCGGCTTTTGTGAAATCTTGGGTAAGTGTCGTATTCTCTTTAGCGTTTCCTGTCCATTGTATATTAAAATAAATTGATTTATGATCGCTATTTCCTAGTTGGTCTCCTATCTCTACATTATTTATCATATGTTCATTATTACTGAGAACTATATCGAGGATATTATTACCTCTAGCCGGCGAGTCTATGAATTGAAATACAAATCTATCTTGTACCGCCTCAATAAACTCTTCAGAATCTGAGTCGCCGATTTGATGCTGCCAATCACTATTCGGAAAATTAAAATCCCCCCTAATACACACATTGCTAAACCTTGATGCTATTTTCACTTCCTGTCATAAAGCTGTACCTTCATTTCTACTCATATTTGGTGGTCTATAAATAACTCCAATAATTATGGTCTCACTACCTTCGCTAACTTCTACCCAAACACTATTGTTATCATTATCCAGGTAACATATACTATTTTGTGGTTATTGACATCTCTACAGTTCACTAAAGCTATCACCTCTACGCCAACTTGCAAGAAAGTTCACTTTTTCAATTTGTTCAATCTCCGACCCATGGTATACTAATGTGCTTGACCTTGTACTTGCAAACGGAAGAAGACATAGTGGAAGGTTTGAATGATGGTGAAAAAATCAGTAACAGCGACCATCGAAGGATCAGTTTCATTATAATGTTTAATAGTAATGAATCAAATAGCAGCAGTGAGTAAGTCCCAAATTAAAAAAAAACAAAAAAACAGACTTTCATAAACTCAGAGCATTACTTTAAGAAACTGACGAAGGAGGCCCGAGAGTTGCTGGACAACAACCTGACACAAACGGGCCACGTCCAACGACCAATGCATTGTGCCCGTGCTCAAGGTCACCCTCAGGATACCCCGCTCATCTCACAGAGTGACACTTCCTGAGGAGAATGCCATCCACTAGCTGCTACAGTGGTTCTCAACTCTTTTCAGGCCACGGACCACCATCCCAATACAAATAATATTGTGGACCATTTAATTTTTGAGTAATGATAAATAATCAGTCTTTCCCTCTTCCTATGACTTAAATTGTTTCAAACTCCGTGTGTCCAGGCATTTTGGCTCGAACGTCCCTTGATTTCCGCTCAGTCACTGATTTCAACTCTGGGGGAGGCACTCGTCACAGGCAGTTCTGCCTTTTGTCTCCCTCACTCACATAGAAACAAACAATAAAATAAGAATACTGACCAGAAATATTTCACTCCGTTCTACTCTTCCTCCCCGCTACCTTTTAGATTACTACATTTTACAGTAACACACAAAATCAAATTACACTCCTGTAAAACAGCACAGGACAAATGACACAACTAATCATCTCAGCAGTTCGGTGGCTACTGCATTAAAGTAAACGGTGTTACGTGTAGCCGCGCGGCAGCTGACAGGAATCGTAACGTATGTACTAGACTAGGGCCAGGTATAGCTGCGTGAATATTGGACATTCATTCTAGTCTAGAATAAGTTTAGAAACTTGAAGTGACTCGAAGTGCTACAAAGCAGCTACAACCTGAAGATTGCCAAAACATTTCTTAAATAGGAATAATACAATAAAATGAATGGTCAATTATTTATTTTGATAAACATTTTCGTAGTGCCTTTTCAATAATATAATAATATATCCACCAATCTCCAGTGTATTACTAAATATAGTGAACGTCCTGTGGACCAACCAAAGATTCACCATGGACCACCAGTTGAGAACCACTGCACTAGCACAAGGTCAGACGGCGTATTGTGTGTTCTCAAACAACGTGGAGAGAAGGCAGGAGAAAAGAGACAAGGTACTACTGTCGAAAGTGTGATGTTTGAAGAGTGGCTCGATGACTATAACACTCTAATCTACGTGAACACTAATGTGCAATGCGAAATAGACGCTGCATATAGTGTATTATAAGTGTATTATACTGTCCAATGCGAGAAAGATGTTATAACTACTATATCTATGAATCAAGTTGGCAATGCGAGACAGATGTTATAACTACTATATCTATGAATCAAGTTGGCAATGGGAGACAGACGCTCATAACTACTATATCTATGAATCAAGTTGGCAATGGGAGAAAGACGCTCATAACTGGAATATATTATAATAAGTTTGCATAACTATGCCTTACGAAATAGACAATAATATAGATTACATGTAAGTGTAAAGGTACTCCTGAGTAGTCTGAACACATTGTATGAGATTAACATTTACAAATAACTGCATATGTACTGTGCTCATGTTTCATATATTACTGTGCAATGCGAGAATATGCTGTAACTGTGATATATTTAATTATCCATAACTGTGCAATGCAAAAAAGACGGTGTAGATTTTATGTGAGTGTAAAGTAAATATATTACTTACGAATAACTGCTTATGTATTGTGTAAAGTGTTGACGTGACTGGCTGTATATACAGTATAGCCCGGGCTATACTGTATATTATGTATCTCGCACCTGTTCCTTGATTATTATACTGCTCGGGCTATACTGTAATTATGACTGTGATACTGTGTTACCAAGCTCTCTCCTGTCCGGTGTAAATTTTACACACAATACAAGGTGGTCACGAGGATAATATTATTATGTGACTCAGCTGTCAAAATGCCTGGCCTACCTCCCTCCATACTCCCGTCTCCTCCCACCTGTCCTATACTGCCCGGGCTATACTGGCGGTAATCTTGGCTTGTTCCTTGATTATTATACTGCCCGGGCTATACTGTATATTATGTATCTCGCACCTGTTCCTTGATTATTATACTGCCCGGGCTATACTGTATATTATGTATCTCGCACCTGTTCCTTGATTATTATACTGCCCGGGCTATACTGTATATTATGTATCTCGCACCTGTTCCTTGATTATTATACTGCCCGGGCTATACTGTATATTATGTATCTCGCACCTGTTCCTTGATTATTATACTGCCCGGGCTATACTGTATATTATGTATCTCGCACCTGTTCCTTGATTATTATACTGCCCGGGCTATACTGTATATTATGTATCTCGCACCTGTTCCTTGATTATTATACTGCCCGGGCTATACTGTATATTATGTATCTCGCACCTGTTCCTTGATTATTATACTGCCCGGGCTATACTGTATATTATGTATCTCGCACCTGTTCCTTGATTATTATACTGCTCGGGCTATACTGTATATTATGTATCTCGCACCTGTTCCTTGATTATTATACTGCCCAGGCTATACTGTATATGTATCTCGCACCTGTTCCTTGATTATTATACTGCTCGGGCTATACTGTATATTATGTATCTCTCACCTGTTCCTTGATTATTATACTGCCCGGGCTATACTGTATATGTATCTCGCACCTGTTCCTTGATTATTATACTGCCCAGGCTATACTGTATATGTATCTCGCACCTGTTCCTTGATTATTATACTGCTCGGGCTATACTGTATATTATGTATCTCGCACCTGTTCCTTGATTATTATACTGCCCGGGCTATACTGTATATGTATCTCGCACCTGTTCCTTGATTATTATACTGCCCGGGCTATACTGTATATGTATCTCGCACCTGTTCCTTGATTATTATACTGCCCGGGCTATACTGTCTATGTATCACGCACCTGTTCCTTGATTATTATACTGCCCGGGCTATACTGTATATGTATCTCGCACCTGTTCCTTGATTATTATACTGCCCAGGCTATACTGTATATGTATCTCGCACCTGTTCCTTGATTATTTTTTCCATAGTAAGTAATATTACCAATTTTCCCTTGCTTCTTAGGTCCTTTGGATTTTATTTACACTATACAAATAAAATTGGGTTATGTGGCTGAGATTGGTAATAAACATGTTAATTATAAGGGCTGGAAGGACACGGGTTTAAATTGAGGTTAAGCTAACCTCGGTTAGCAAGAAGGTAGTCTAACGTATTACTCCTCTCATAATAGGTTCCGTACCCATAGGATCCTTAAACAAAACATATATACTACTTGTTGGGAGGGAGGTATCCTGATCAGGATTCGAACCCACTCTCTCCAGGTTTGGGAGAAGCGGGCACTGTAACCACTCTGCCATGAGTGGATATAAGGGAAGCAACCTTAGTTCGTATTTGAAACGAACTGGTACCTCTCTGAATGACAAATATATAATTATAATGTCGAACAGGTTGGGAGAGAGGTATCCTGACCAGGATTCGAACCCACTCACATTATCATTAGATATTTACCATGCATAGAGGTTCCATAATAGTACCAGAACGATTAAAATCGTATCACTAAGCCGAGTTGGCGGGGGGGGGGGGGATGTTTAAGATAGTTATGGTCGAAGTTTAAAAAACTCGCCATTTTCGAAGGCATAGTCCTTTACGAGACTATAACCTGGTTCTTCAGATAAGAACTAAGGTTGCTTCCCTTACCTACCCTTGGCCGAGTGGTTACGGTGCCCTATTTTCCCAAATATACCTGGAGTGAGTGGGTTCGAATCCTGGTCAGGTTACCTCTCTCCCAACCTGTCCGACATTATCATTAGATATACACTATACTACTACAAGTTGAAGCCACCATCTCCACGTGGAGTTCAGCTGCTCGTCTCTCATCTGGCTGCGGGGAGGGGAAAAGGTCACCTTGTTGGCATGGCCTTTTAGATCTGGCACCTTCCATGGTACTGGGCTTTGATTGGCTGGCAGCTCCCAGGTGTCTTTAGGACACCAGTTTTCCTTCTCTCCTTCTTCCTTCACATTGTTGCCCGTATTTAAAATATTCTCCCCATAATAGTAACTGGACAGGGCAGCTCTGGGTGAAGTTTCATCACAGGGAAGTTGTCCATTATGAAAATATTTCGTTTTGAGATTGCCTGAACAAAGATTTGTCTACAGGTGGTGGAGATTGGTGGAGAGAGTTTGCAGGATTGGAGTAGCCGGCCAATCAGTGTAAGGCAAAAGTGCTCTCACAGCTACCTGGGTGAGGCTGGTACCTTTACGTCTGCACTGGATTTCACGATTTGCAACATTTAATCAGGCTCGCTGATTGGTCATTCTCGGGGAAACTCGTGGTGTTCATATTTCTTCCTTTTTTATTCCCACACTAATATTTAACGAAATGCAGATGCAAGGTAATGGTCCTGTAATTACTAGGTAGTTTGATATTTCCATTGTATGGTTATATATTATAATTATATTTACTATCTTCCGATCGGTGGGTAAATGTGCATGTTGGAGTGACATATTAAAGATTACAGTTAGGGCTTCAGCAATGTCAGTTTAAAAAAAATAATAATAATTATGTTCGGAAGAAGAGATCAGGAACTGAGGATTTATATAATTTATGAGAATCAATCTGTCTCAAGACGTCCGCTTGACTAATTTTGAAATTGCGTAGCACTTTTTGGCCTGATTTATAATACATGTTGATAACGGGGTTAAACACAACGGAATACTCGATGAGAACAATTATGTTTTTGCTATCTGTTTCAAGCCCACCTTGGGTCATCATTTTTTTCAGCCAACTTAGAGAGAGAGAGAGAGAGAGAGAGAGATGTATAAATTTACAACTAATGATCCTACAATTTCCCTTCCGCACCTAATTAAAAAATACTTTCACTTTTCATTAGCTGTCCTTATAAGACATTAGAAATAATAGTCCAGTAGTTGATATATCAAAGAGAACCCCTTAGAAACTTGACGGGGGGATAATAAAGGGTTTCTCTAGTGATTTGCTAAACTAATCCTTCCTAATGCACTTTCCTCATATTTTAATAAACATACATTAAGTCTGTGTGTGTGTATGTGTGTACTCACCTATATGTAGAATACAGGATTTTAACACTTAAGCTAGTATTGACCCGCTTTCCAAATATCTGTTATCTATTATATTACTATGAATATTCCTCGAACACTCAACTTCATCATCCAGCTGATTATATATATATCAATACTTCTATATGGTAAACTAAACTTCCTCACATTCCCTTGGCTTCTGCCTTTTTTGTATTTGTAATTATGTCCTCTAGTCCTTCCCACTTCCCTTACAATGAAATCTTCTTTGTCTATGCTTTCCAACCCTCTAACACATGTATACATCATAATCATATAATCTCTCTCTCTCTCTCCCTTCTATCCCTTAAACTTGGCAGTTCCAACTTCTTTAATCTTTCTTCATATGCCAGATTTCTTAATTCTAGGATTATCTTAGTTGCAGCTCTCTACACCTTCTCCAATTTGTTCATATGTTTCTTAAGATAGGGCGACCACACCACTGCAGCATATTCCAGTCTTGGCCTCACCATGGATTGTATTATTTTGTTACTAACATTTCCTTGTATATATGTTGTTTTCTATGTGAGTGAGGGAGACAAAAGGCAGCATTGCCTGTGGCTAGGGCCTCCCCTAGAGTTGAAAGAGTGGCAGGGCCAACATCAAGGGAATGCTATCTTTATGTTATTCAGCAGGCCATAAACTTCTCCCACAACTATATTTATATGGTTTTCCAGTGAGAGATCTCCCCGTACTATAATGCCCAAATCTTTGTCCTTCTCTGATGGGATAATAATACATTCCCCCAATTTATATTTCCAATTAGGTGTTCTTTTATTCACCCTTATTTCCATCAAATGAAATGTATATGTATTGAAATCCAATACCCATTTTATTCCATGTATCTATCTTATGCAGACTTGTGGCTTCGGCTCCGCTGCATGTCTGCCTGCCGTGATCAGAACCTCTCCGGGTGGTCGGGGGCCGGGGGAGTGCTGGAGGGACCTTGGTGACCCTGGTCTCTGGGTCTTCTCCTGGATGACCTAGATGTGTGTGAATTTGTATTTTGTTTTTGTGTGTTCATTGTTTTATGTTGTGTTTTGTGTTGTCCCTATTCTTGCTCTGTCTTAAGTCCCCCCCCCAAAAAAAAAAAAAAAGAAAAAGAAAAAAAACAGAAGGAAAATTGGGGATTGGGCCTGAGTACATAGATAGATGGATAAATCTATCTTATCCAGATCACTTTGAAGCTCTCTATAACTGCTCTCACTCACTATGTGCTTCATAACCTTTGCATCATCTGCAAACATGTTCATGTATGCGTTTACTTCCTTTGTCATATCATTCATATAAATCAGAAACCTAATGGGAGCCAACATTGTTCCTTGTGGAACTCCACTAGTAACGTCTTTCCATGTTGATAATTTATTCTTAACCATGGTTCTCATTTACGTGGAGAGAAAGAGAGTGGTGACGAGAGTAGTTCTGGAAAGAAGTCAAGAAAGTTAGGGAAGGTAGCAAGGGAAACAGTAAGAGTGTGAAAGAAAAGAATGGGAGAATGCTAGTCGAGAAGCAAGAGAGAGTCGAAAGATGGATGGAGTACTTCAACGAGTTGCTAAATGTAAAGAATGAAGAGCCAGCAAACATAGTTGGATGGGGTATGGGAGGGAGAAGAGGAGAAGTAATGGAGGAGGAGGTGGGGATCAGGAGGTCAGAAGTGTGGGAAGCCATGAAAAGAGTGAAGTTGGGGAAAGCACCAGGAACAGATGGAGTGTGTGGGGAAATGTTGAGGTATGGTGGTGAGATAGTGATCGAATGGGTATGGAAAATGTGCAAACTAGCATGGGAGAAGGGGAATGCCCCTGATGACTGGAAGACTGGCATAATAGTCCCATATATAAGGGCAAAGGGGAAAGATGAGTGTGTGGTAACCACCGAGGAATATGTCTTTTAAGTGTAGTAGGGAAGGTGTACAGTAGGGTATTGATTGCGAGAGTGAGAGTGAGAACGGAGAAATGGATAGGCGACGAGCAGGGAGGTTTTTAGGAAGGGAAGAGGATGTGTAGATCAGATTTTTACCCTGAATTGTGTTGTGGAGAAATATCTGGAGAAGAAACAAAAAGGTGTATGTTGCCTTTATGGACTTGGAGAAGGCCTATGACAGAGTGGATAGAGAAGGCATGTGGAAACTACTTAGAATATACGGAGTAGGTGGCAAGTTGCTGAAAGCAGTGAAAAGCATGTATGAGGGTGCAAAGGCGGCAGTACGTGTGGAGAATGAGCAGAGCGAGTTCTTTGACCTGAGTGTTGGGTTGAAACAGGGGTGTGTGATGTCCCCGTGGTTGTTTACTGTATATATATATATGGATGGAGTCATGAAAGAAATACTACGATGAACAGTGGATGTTGGTGTATCGCTGAAATGGGAGGGAAATGAGTGAAAGCTGCCTATACTGCTGTTTGCAGATGATACAGTTCTGATGAGCGATAATGAATGGGAGTTGCATGGTCTGGTAAATGAGTTTGGAACAGTGTGCGAAAAACGGAATTTGAAGGTAAATGCGGAGAAGAGCAAGGTTATGGTCTTCGAAGGGGGTGAAGTCACAGAGTGTGAGGTGAAGTTGAACGGTCAGGCTATGGAGATTGTCAGCTCTTTTAAGAAGTATCTGGGCAGTGTGTTGAGTAAAGATGGGACTATGGATGAAGAAGTTCAGGAGAGGGTGCAACAGGGGAAGAGGCTTTTAGGAACGTTGAAAGCAGTAACAAGAAATAGAGTGGTCAGTATGGAAGTGAAGAAGTCCTTGCATGACAGTGTGGTAATCCCGACACTAACTTGCGGAAGCGAAGCATGGACGTTCGGGAAGAGACTCAGACCGAGAGTGAGATCGGTGGAAATGAGTTACTTGAGAAGTGCGTGCGGAGTTACATGGAGGGATAGACAGACAAATGAGAAAGTAAGAAGGAGGTGTGGTGTGGAGGTAGATGTGCTGGAAAGTGTGAAAAGGAACAACTTGAGATGGTTCGGCCATATGGAACGTATGGAAAGCGAGAGATTGACTAAGAGGGTGTACGAGAGCGAGGTGGAAGGACAGAGAGGGAGAGGTGCACCGAGGGAGAGGTGGAAGGATGGAGTGAGGAAGTATAATATTATGAATGAAGGCGGTGCTGGTTGGGAGGAGGGGTGTCGATTGACTGGGGACAGAGGTGCATGGAGGCGGTTTGTTCGTGGCCATCCCTTCGGGGATCACGGCGTCAGGCAATAGATAGATAGATTGGTTCTATTTTTTTTTGTTTTCTTTTTTTTTTTTTTCTTTTTTAATGGGTTGTAGGGCCGGAGGATCCGAAGACCCCTTTTCACCCTGCCGCGTAACCTATTTTACTGTCAGGCGAAACAGACGCAAGGGGTGTGGAGAGGTTGCCCAAACGATCTCCACCAGCCGAGAATCGAACTTGGTCCTCTCGGTTAGAAACCGAGCGCTCTACCAATGTCGCTACTGGTTCTCATCGGTCTTCCCGAGAGATAGTCCTCCATACATTGTAATAAATTTCCTTAACCCCTTCAGCCACATGACTTAATTTTACCTTTTTATCTGACTATGATTAGATGATTATATGCAGTTTAACAAGGACCTATATGTTACTAAGAGGGTGTTTTGAGATAGTATTTACCCATTTGAGTCGTAGAGGTAGATTACTAACTAAAGAAAATCGTCTAAGAGCAACCAGAATATGATGAAAATTACGTACTGGTGGTAAAGGGGTTAAGCCCCCCAACCTTTTTAAATTGCCACTTAAGTCTACTATAAGGAACTTATCGACGGCCTTTTTTCTACCCAGATATACACAGTCTATCCTATCCACCCTTCGCTCATTTGCAGTATATCTACTACCCTATCATAGACACTTAAAATTTCCTCTCGAAATCCAAATTGTCTTTCGGAGAGTAAAATATTTATTTCTACGTACTTGATAAATTTTGTCTTTATAACCTTCTCACACAATATGCAAACAATACTTGTAAGTGACACTGGTCTATAGTTTAGTGGCTGCTCTCTGTTCCCGCTTTTATAGATTTGTACTATAGTTTCCCTTTCCCAATCCAGTGGTAATTTAGCAACTTCCAACGTGTACTACATTATGTCATAGATGGGTTTTATTAATTCATCACCGCATTCTTTAATAATCCACCCTGCTATATTATCTAGGCCCATAGCCTTTCATTAGTTAAAGTAGGCCCTCTGGCTGGAAGATAAATTCCCCCAGTTTCTGCTCATCTTCATATATAATTTCTGGTTCTAGAACATTTTCATCACGAGCATAGACTGTATGTAATGTATTATTCATAACTTCACATAACTTTTCATTATCATCATAAATAATATGGCTCTCTCTCTCAGCCTCATTAGTTTGTCCTTAATCTTCATTTTGCTGTTGACATACTTATACAACAGTTTTGGATCACTTTCACATTTGTCTATAATTGTGTTTCTTCATAATGTTTTTCTTCCTGTCTCCTGATTCTCACATACCCAGTACTTGTTTCTTAGTCTCTTATTATGTTCCACGTTTGTGAATTTCTCCTTTTCCTGGCTATGTCATATGCTTTGTCTCTTACATCTTTAGTTAGTCAACTTCTGTCATTAATTCCTATTTGTTTTCACAAACCCACCAATTAATTTACAAATAAACCTAACAAATGAAATCAATGAAAGTAATTTTTATGCCGGGTTGTAATCCAACTCGCTTTGTTATATATTCTTTTATAATCCGGGTTTCGGATACTTAGAATCAGATAATGCTCAACAGGAACATAATATTATCTCGCTTGATAAATGTTACTTCTAGATTACTTAATCACTCTCCCAAAACACAATAAACACACAGAATAATTACATTCGTATTTATTGCATAAACAAAGGTACATATAAATGGGGCATCAGAATCTCTACTATATTGAGTAGGAGTCAAATGTAACGCAAGGTGACTTGTAAAGAGTTGAATAAGTTTTACTCTTTAGTGAATAATGTCGTCACTTACATCAAACATGAAACATAACATTACATAAAATAAACACATAAATATAAATATTGATGACAATACCTATACGGGCCAAGTGTGTATCGAGAGATATAATAATTGCTAGGTATGGGCAGCTGAGGTCAACTACTCAGATGCGCACAGGTATGCACAGCGTTAAAGACAAATAGGACCGGCTCAAGTGTATCCTACGCTCAAAGGTCAAGTCAGTCAAATTGAGTAGTGACAGGGGGTTAGGGGGAAGTGGGGATAGGACAAGAATTAGTTGGAAGAAGTGAGTTTTAGGAGGAAAAAAAGGTGTCCAGGCTTAACTGGAGCTGCCTGAGGGTTTTCTTGAGTAGGAGATCGGCATTACTGCGAAGACGGCTGGACCCGACCAGGGAGGCAGTGGGTCGAGAGGTGAGAGGCTGGAACTGTGGGCTATTGTACAGGTAGGGAATTTAAGGCCATATATTTATCCTCCCGGCCCGACTGGGAGTCCCGTACTAATAGCCCGCTGGTGATGAGGTGTTGGTGAGGGTGATGGGTGGTGGTGGTGATTTTACTTCCTCGGGAGGTCCGGGAAGCCTTGCTTCAGAGCTTGCTTCACTGTTAGGCTGCATTCGATGTAGTTGTATTTGCCTTTTGTGTGAAAATAGCAATTGCAGCCTTCCTTCTTCCAGTCCAACATGCAGTAGCTCAGGAATCCGTTGTACTCAGGTGGGACGCAGTCCTCGTAAGCATAACTCATAGTCATGTTGTGGTCCTTATTCAGGTGTGGTAGGCAGATATCCAAGAACAATATTGGTGAGGGGTCTTGGGGGTATCTGGTTTCTTCTCTACCTGTCTCACTGGTTCGATTTCAATGAGGGGCATGGAGGCACCTTTTTTTGGTTTTGAAGGAGGCTCTGCAGGTGGGTTGGTGTTGACTGCAGGGGTCTCCTCCATCGCCTCTTCTTCTTCTGCTGCAGGTGTCGGAGTTGAGTTGGTTTCTTCAGCAGCTCCTCCAGTAGCTTCTACAGGATCAGCTTCTGGAGTTTCTGCTTCAGGTCCAGGGGGACAGTTTTTCTGTTTAGAGGCGCTTTGATGGTCAAGCGCCTCTGTGGAGTAGGTCTCTGTCTGACAGGACCCCTCTGGGCATTGTCCAACAACCCTCCTGGTACAAGAATACCTGGGAGATTGTTGGCCTGAAGGAGGGCAGGTAGGTATTGCTGGAGGAGGGAGTTGTTTCCTCCAGCAAGAGCCACGGCCGTCCTGATGATAATATCGATCTTAATTGATATATCATTAGGCAGGTCCATGCTCTTTAGTCTGTCAACCTTTTTCATAATACCCTGCCTCTCCTTCAAGTCTCGGGCATGATGTGAGCCCTTGACTGTTTTGTCCCTGGGTCCTGTGACCAGAGTGGCCTCAGGACCTCTTGCCCCTGTTTTGGTGTGGAATCCCACCCCCTCTCCGTCACCTAGAGAGGGTACAGACTTCCTGGGGTTGTTTTTCTTAATATTTTTGTGGTGTACAAAAATATCAGTGCTGTTGTCATCCCTGGTGATAAATCCAAAGCCCTTCTTCACATTAAACCACTTTACAGTGCCGGCAACGAGCGTGGAAGTTGCGGGAGGCATTGTGGTGGTGGTGAAGAGAGGAGGATATGTAGCTCTGCTCGGTGTGGCTGCTCAACTCAGAATGCGCTCAAAGGTACCGCTCAAGGGGGTAAAGGTCAGGCGGACTGAGGTCGGGTTAATTAAAGATTCGATTTAGTGCAACGTTAAATCGAGTATAGAAGATATGAACTTCACCTTACTCTAGATGGAATGATAATTTAAATTGGGATTTAACTATCAAAGAATAGTTTTGAACAATCTCTCACACGATACACGAAAAATGAATTCAATCGTAAATGAGTTAAAATCACACGGAATGAGGAAATCAGATTCACAATAAATATAGTGAATAAATTATAGCGGCACGATAGCTATAGACAAGTTGGTTTGAATGAATTAACAAACTACTGAACAGAATGCAGAACGAAGTAGCGCTTTACTATAACTTAAATGAAAGTTACAATGATTTAGATACAGAACAAAATAGTATTTAATAAATAGCCTAAATGATGGCAAATGAAGGAGTTTGAATGAATTAACAAACTACTGAACAAAATGCAGAACGAAGTAGCGATTTACTATAACTTAAATAAAGTTACAATGATTTAGATACAGAATGAAGTAGTAACTTATCAATAGCAAAAATGTAGGCTTGATGAATACAGGAATGTATAATTTGAATGGAATACCTAAATTGGTGGTCAAAGAATTACATAACCCGTGTAACATATATGATTAGATTATTCACAAGAACTAATACAAATTAGAAATCTTGAACGTACTGTAGGTTAATGCTAACTCAATGAACGGGTTTTTACTTTCAGCGGTGGCGACTTTATACTCTAAGACGCTAAGTAATCTCTTATAACAACTGGACGTAGCGCGGCCCTGAGTTTAGTTTTTTTTAGTTTCAAGAAGGAAAATAGCCCTCGTTACACACTTCACTTCGACTTGGACACACAATGAATAATAACACAACAGAATAAAATAGGAGAGCATTCACTAAGTATCACGTATGATATCGACTATGTAACGTAGGTAAAAATAGTTGAACAAATGCTTGAACATAAATTATATAGATCACAAACCGTACTTATATAAAATCACTACATGGATCTAAGTTCAATTAATCTCACTCGTGTACTAAATTGACAATGGGAGTCCTAGAAGCGGATCTCTACGAAAAAGTTAAATTGAACACTCGCATATTTAATATTACCTTCACAATAATTCCCAAAACTGATTAACACAGAGACACTTAGGGTACGGGTGTAGAGGAGAAGTAATTGCCATGAAGGAGAATCTGGACAACGTAGGACTCGTAGCTCATCCTCTGGCAGGACATCAAAGGCAGCTGCCTCTCTCACAGACACTAGAGAAGGTCACTCCTGGTTCCTCCAACACACTCTTGTTCACCACCCTCGTTGGACTTGACTATAGGGACAAGGCTTGTCCTATAGAGAAGTTTTGCCAACACAGTTATCTACCCACCAAAAGCTGAACTAGTAGAAGGTATTACCGCGTGTTTTGCATACCTTCAATCGATTTCAGTCAGGCTATATTTGCATAATAATTTGAACTAAATTGGACCTATCTCAGAATAGTAGGGATATGGGAATTTCAGTCTTTTAATAATTGTGAAGGCAATCCTTATTCTAAAAATACACTTACCCTAATAATATATGTACAACGTTATTCTCTATTTCTTAAGAACATAAGAACATAAGAAAATGGGAGTCTGCAGAAAGCCGATTGGCCTAAGCAAGGCAGATCCCTGTCCCACACAACCCCAAATCAATTACAAAGCCCAATTATAGGCTCAACACTCTAATACCCTGAGGATCATCTTACCAAAACGGTTAGAGATTAACGCAGGATTATGGGGGTCTGCAGAGCGCTGATTGGCCCAATCCGGCTGATCCCCCTTTACACCCAACCCTTCTCGTCCATATGCTTATCCAATTTTATCTTAAAGCTCCCTACAGTTTTAGATCCCACTATAGCACTTGGTAGTCCATTCCACCCATCTACAACTCTGTTACCAAACCAATATTTGCCTATATCTTTTCTGAAACGAAATTTATCTAATTTGAAACCATTGGTACGAGTTCTTTCGCTATCACTGAGCTTTAGTACATTTGTCATGTCCCCTTTGTTAATCCCACTAACCCACTTGAACACTTCTATCATATCCCCTCTAACTCTGCGTCTCTCTAACGAATGTAAACCTAATTTCTTCAACCTTTCTTCATACGGAAGATTTCTAATATTATGGATAATTTTTGTCATTCTACGCTGTACTCTCTCCAATGAATCTATGTCCATTCTGTAATAAGGACACCAAAATTGGACCGCATAATCCATATGGGGTCTCACTAATGACAAGTAAAGTTTTAAGATAACATCAGCAGTTCTGTTACTCACACTCCTAGAGATGAACCCGAGAATCCTGTTTGCCTTATTACGAACGCCTATACACTGTTTTCTAGGCTTCAAATCATTGCTAACAAACACACCTAGATCTTTCTCGCAGTCTGAATTTTCTAATTCTAAATTAGCTAGTTTATATTTAACATTTGTTTGCATCTTCCCTATCTTTAATACCTTGCATTTGCCAATGTTAAACTTCATCTGCCAATTTACTGACCATTCATGTAAGGTATCTAGATCCCTTTGGAGGCACTCTATATCGCTATCTGAATCAATTGATCTCCCCATTTTAGTATCGTCTGCGAATTTACTTATCCTACTAGTTATACCTAAATCTAGATCATTTATGTATATAAGAAACAACAGGGAACCTAATACCGATCCCAGGGGGACACCACTTTTGACTGCTCCCCACTCTGACTTGGTACCATTTATGCTGACTCTCTGTTTCCTACCAATTAGCCATGACCTAATCCATCCCAACAACGCCCCACCTATTCCATGTGCCTCAACCTTTCTCATCAATCTCTCATGAGGGACTCTGTCGAAAGCTTTACTGAAATCTAAATATATAATATCGTATGCCTTGTCATTATCTACTGCTTCATATACCTCTGAGAAAAAACTAAGCAAATTAGTAAGGCAAGAACGTCCCTGAGTGAATCCATGCTGAGAAGAATTGATTAAGTTAAATGTTTCTAAGTGGTTTCTCATTTTCCTAGCAATAATTGACTCTAGTAGCTTTCCTATGATTGAAGTGAGACTAATGGGACGGTAATTGGATGCTATTGATTTATCACCTTTTTTGAAAATCGGAACTACATTTAAGAACATAAGAACATAAGAAAAAGGGAGTCTGCAGAAAGCCGATTGGCCTAAGCAAGGCAGATCCCTGTCCCACACAACCCCAGTTCAATTACAAAGCCCAATTATAGGCTCAACACTCTAATACCCTGAGGATCATCTTACCAAAACGGTTAGAGATTAACGCAGGATTATGGGGGTATGCAGAGTGCTGATTGGCCCAACCCGGCTGATCCCCCTTCACACCCAACCCTTCTCGTCCATATGCTTATCCAATTTTATCTTAAAGCTCCCTACCGTTTTAGACCCCACTATAGCACTTGGTAGTCCATTCCACCCATCTACAACTCTGTTACCAAACCAATATTTGCCTATATCTTTTCTGAAACGAAATTTATCTAATTTGAAACCATTGGTACGAGTTCTTTCGCTATCACTGAGCTTTAGTACATTTGTCATGTCCCCTTTGTTAATCCCACTAACCCACTTGAACACCTCTATCATATCCCCTCTAACTCTGCGTCTCTCTAACGAATGTAAACCTAATTTCTTCAACCTTTCTTCATACGAAAGATTTCTAATATTATGGATCATTTTTGTCATTCTACGCTGTACTCTCTCCAATGAATCTATGTCCATTCTGTAATAAGGACACCAAAATTGGACAGCATAATCCATATGGGGTCTCACTAATGACAAGTAAAGTTTTAAGATAACATCAGCAGTTCTGTTACTCACACTCCTAGAGATGAACCCGAGAATCCTGTTTGCCTTATTACGAACGCTTATACACTGTTTTCTAGGCTTCAAATCATTGCTAACAAACACACCTAGATCTTTCTCACAGTCTGAATTTTCTAATTCTAAATTAGCTAGTTTATATTTAACATTTGTATGCATCTTCCCTATCTTTAATACCTTGCATTTGTCAATGTTAAACTTCATCTGCCAATTTACTGACCATTCGTGTAAGGTATCTAGATCCCTTTGGAGGCACTCTATATCGCTATCTGAATCAATTGATCTCCCCATTTTAGTATCGTCTGCGAATTTACTTATCCTACTAGTTATACCTAAATCTAGGTCATTTATGTATATAAGAAACAACAGGGGACCTAATACCGATCCCTGGGGGACACCACTTTTGACTGCTCCCCACTCTGACTTGGTACCATTTATGCTGACTCTCTGTTTCCTACCAATTAGCCATGACCTAATCCATCCCAACAACGATCCTCCTATTCCATGTGCCTCAACCTTTCTCATCAATCTCTCATGAGGGACTCTGTCGAAAGCTTTACTGAAATCTAAATAAATAATATCATATGACTTGTCACTATCTACTGCTTCATATACCTCTGAGAAAAAGCTAAGCAAATTAGTAAGGCAAGAACGTCCCTGAGTGAATCCATGCTGAGAAGAATTTATTAAGTTAAATTTTACTAAGTGGCTTCTAATTTTCCTAGCAATAATAGACTCTAGCAACTTTCCTATGATTGATGTGAGACTAATGGGACGGTAATTGGATGCTATCGATTTATCACCTTTTTTGAAGATCGGAACTACATTTGCAAGCTTCCAAGCTTCCAAGCTTCTGGAACTATACCTGTTGCTAATGAATTGTTAAAAAGAAATGTTAATGGGTAACTTAACTCATCTCTGCATTCTTTTAATACTCTGGCATATACCTCATTGGGACCAGGCGATTTCTGAGGTTTCAGTCTGTCAATTTCCTTAAGCACATCATTTCTACTTATAGTAACCGTACTTAACCTATTTTCTATACTATTGCTATATACCTTACGGACTTCTGGAATCTGTGCCAAATTTTCATTTGTGAAAACGGATAGAAACTGACTATTTAATGTACTGCACATTTCTAAATCATTTTCTGTCATTTCTCCTATCGAAGTTTTAAGGGGGCCTATTTTATCTCTAACTTTAGATTTATATAGCTGGTAAAAAGCCTTAGGGTTATTTTTTGAGTCATTGGCTATCCTGATTTCATAATTTCTTTTGTCTGTCCTTATACATTTTTTAACCTCTCTTGATAGATTCTGATAGTAAGCAAGTAGGTGAATTTCGCCTTTCTTAATTTTTCGATATATTCCTCTCTTTTTCCTAGAAGGTCTAATAGTCTATTATTCATCCATTTGGGTTGGTTCTGTGTTGATCTAAATTTTCTTTTGGGGATATATTTATTTTGCGCATTGTGGAGTGAAGAAATAAAATTATTATATGTAGCTGTCAAATTATCCTGAGTTAAGACAGGTATCTGAGAGAGAGTATGTTCATTAGCGCACCTGGGTCCACTTAATAGTTTAACCATAGGATCGACTCTTAAGGCTCGTCTTAATCCACCATAATTGGCTTTTCTGAAATCTGGGATAAGTGTCGCATTCTCTTTAGCCTTTCCTGTCCATTGTATGTTAAAATAAATTGATTTATGATCACTATTTCCTAGTTGGTCTCCTATCTCTACATTATTTAATTTGTTCATTATTACTGAGAACTAAATCGAGGATATTATTACCTCTAGTAGGCGAGTCTATGAATTGAAATAAAAAACTATCCTGTACCGCCTCAATAAACTCTTTTGAATCTGAGTCGCCGATTTGATGCTGCCAATCAATATTCGGAAAATTAAAATCCCCCATAATACACACATTGCTAAACCTTGATGCTATTTTCACTTCCTGCCATAAACTTGTACCTTCGTTTCTACTCATATTTGGTGGTCTATAAATAACTCCAATAATTATGGTCTCACTACCTTCGCTAACCTCAACCCAAACACTTTCGTTATCAGTATTTAGTCTAATACTTGATTTAATACAGCTTTTTAAAGAACTCCTGACAAACACTGCTGTTCCGCCGCCCCTCCTACTTGTTCGGTCGCGTTTAAACAAACTATATCCTGGTATATGGAATTCTGCTAAAAAATGTCTTGATTCTGTATTAATCCATGTTTCAGTCAGTGCTATAATGTCTATATTGTCGTTGCTAAC
This sequence comes from Paralithodes platypus, assembly GCA_032716605.1. Classification (NCBI taxonomy): domain Eukaryota; kingdom Metazoa; phylum Arthropoda; class Malacostraca; order Decapoda; family Lithodidae; genus Paralithodes; species Paralithodes platypus. Next base: position 37,454,509 of record CM064519.1, read on the forward strand.
AAGTGCTCTAAGTTCATCCATTTTGTTACATAAACTCCTACAGTTTGTATAATATAATCGCAATGAATTTATTTTACTGGTATCGGATTTACCTTTATTTCTAACTGAATTCCCATCTTCTGTTACACCTTCAATAGTTCTACTAGCAGTACAATTAAAATCCTGTGACTGATATTTTCTATTCCTATCTGATGTACCAGTACGGCAATTTACCCTATCTAGACAATTATTCTTACTCATATTCTCAGGCTTTATTTTCAGCGAAACCCCGCGACAATCCTATCTATTGACCTAGCTAAATTTGCCACCCCTAGCCGAGAAAGATGAACCCCGTCCTGTGCGTACAACTGATTTTTACCATAGAAACGGGTCCAGTTATCAAGGAATGGTATTGCATTTGCATTACAGTATTTTTCCAGCCGACAATTGATACCAATTGCCCTAGATGACCATTCCTTGCTGACCCCTCTCCGTGGCAAGATACTGTGTACTACAGGTATGCCTCCCTTCCTCATAACTTTATCTAACACCTCCCTGTACTGCCGAAGAAGTACTTCCGTCCTACCTTTACCAAGAGATTACACTCTTTGTATAGAAAGCTTGCATGGCTGCAAAATAAAAATAAAATCTTATATTCATCTTTCCTGGCTTTTTCTATGTTGCAGGCCATGCTTTCGTTCTTCCTAACTTCTTTTCTATTATTTCCACACCTCATGTGAGGTACTGTAGAGGTGATTCTCTTGGTCCTATCTGTAGAGGTATTGCATTGGATCTTTATGGGGAATTAGCATAAATTCTTCTTTGTTGTATTCCAAATCTGGCTGCTGTTGGGTGCCCGCCTTTCTTGTATGTCTCAGGCTCTGTGATTGGCTGGACAGGGTTCTCAGCAATTTTTCCGGGCTTGAACTTCCTGTAGGTCCCGGATGTTGTTCCCTTTGGGGGGTAGACTGTAGTATACCTGCAGGTATTAGAGCATGGGTACGTACTCTTTGTTGGGTAGACTGTAGTATATCTGCAGGTATTAGAGCACGGGTAAATAGGGGGGACTGTGCGGTTTCCCTTCCCACCTTCAGCTGTGTCCTTTTCCTTGTCCTTTTCTTCTCCTTAAATGCAGCTATTCTGACTCTTGTAGATTGCTCCTTCTCCTGAATTGTTCGGACCTCTCAGGGGTTTGCTTTGTCCCTTGTTTGCAATCCTGTCATCTCACCACCTTCTTCCAAATAAAAATATCGGCCGCGAGACTTAAGTTTATATGTCCTGGTGTGAGGTGCTGGAGAAAGAGACACCAAACTATGGTGGGTATGTCATTTGATGCGTCGGCGTTGTACTGCAGGGTCAGTTGGAGGGAAGTAGGAGATGAATTGGCCACATGTACTAGGTGGACTGGAGACGTGATGTTGATAGTGGTGTTGTTGGTGGACACGAATAAACTGTTGATCTTCATGATGAAAGCAGGAGGACCAGTACTGGAAGGTGTGGTTGGTTGTGGTGCTGGCAGAGTTATGACTGGAGAAGTGATGTTACTAGAGGTGGTATTGACATCTGCCCCAGGTGGGAGGGGCTTGGTACTTTGGGGGCCTGTTCTTAGGTCAGGTGACATCACAATGGTCGGAGGAACAGGTTGGGTGGGTGACCTCGCTACAGTGTGGCAGTGACCTTTGAAGGTTGCGAAGAGGTGGCTGTCATGGTATGGTTGGTGACAGGCACGGTGGCTTTGGTGGGGGCCCGCCTTTTGTTGGTTGGATTGAAGGTACTGTAGGTGCCCAGTGATAAGGTGGAGTCACACGTCGGCCAGATCTTCGACATGTAGGATTAGAAAGAGGTTGCATTAACGAAGATGGCCTTAATTTGCTTGGTGGCATGCGGGAAGAAGGATGGGGGGAGGTATAGGCGTTCTTGGAGGATTTAGGATTAGGAGGAGGAAGTGTAGAAGATTTATTGGCAGAGGTGGTAGGTTAAGGAGACTGAATAAGAGTCTAGGAAGTTGTGAAGAGAGTTTTGACTTAGGTGTAGTTGAATACTTTTCCTGAACAGGTAAAATTGTTGGGTTGATAAGTTTGGTACTGGATGAATTAGATGAAGTGGTGGACAGAGAAGGGGAAGTTTATTGATTTCTTTCTAGAGATGAAATATTAGTAATGATTGGAATGGTAGGGAGAGTAGAGGGTGAAGCAGGAAAAATAGGTAGACTGTTGGCAGATGAGGTAGTGGGAAGAGTAGATCTTAGTTGAGGTAAGGTAGGGTTAGTTTGTGTGAGAAGTTTAGGAGGAGCAGAGACAATGCGAGTAGGAGGTGGTAGATCATTAAAGAGGTTGGTGCGATAGGGGTTTGATTGAGGAGGGATAGGTGGGTTTGGATAGGTGATATCGGTGGTATTCACTTTTGGCACCGGTGGTTGCACAAGTGGAGTAGGAGGAATGGGTGGAAGGATAGGAGGTGTCAATGGTTCTGTGGATCCTAAATGTTGGTTATCAATTGCAGGCAATGTGTCATTATCTTTGGTGTCAGCAAGCATATATAGTCATATTGGCATCAATGGGTTGAAACCTACGTACATATCTATTTCGGTAGGTGCGTGACTCTCCTAAGCAATTTATGGTGACCTGGTAACAGTTCGGCACAGTGAGTATTTCAAAAGGACCATTATATCTTGGTTTGAGTTTGAAAGGTACCGGCAGGTGAGCAACCATGACAAGCTCGCCGACATGGTGAGAACTTACTTTCGCTGTCTCGTCAGGTTGCAGGTCTTGGATGTATTGGAGTTGTTGTTGTTGTTGTTGTTCCCTAAGCTGCCTGGACGAACAGGCCCGAGTCCCTGAGGAAGGCCATGGCCGCGATCGGGCTTTCCCACAGAGCTCTCATTGAGTGTAGATTGTGTTGTTGGCGTAAGTGGTTGTGTGAAATGCAGTCTTATATGATGTGTTTGATGGTATGGGGTGCTGTGTTACATCCCGGGCAGGTGTCGACGACGGAGTCATCCACATCAGGACCTGTATTGGAATTTTCGAGGTCGGTTCTTTAGGTGAACTAAAGATTGGTCAAAATTTGAGGAGGGCTCGTAAGGGACAGACAGGTAACGTAGAGGTAGGAGCAGAGGTGGTACTCCAAAAACACATTCATGGGGTGAAATTCCGTCTTGGCGGGGGCAGGTATTGATTCCCCACTGTACTATTTTAACTTGACTGGGCCAATCGGTGGTGTTCATCTGCTGTAGACGAGTCCTTATTTGGTTAGCAATAGTGCAGTGGCTTCTCTCACAAATAGAGTTCTCTTGAGGCCAATAAAGGGATGAATGACTAATTTTGAACCTACACATCGGGATAGTTGTGACCATATGTGACCGGTGAATTCAGGTGCATTATCGGAATGAATAGCTTCAGGTAACCCAAAATAGGGGAAAACATGCTGTATCATTGCCTCAGCTCATGCTAAAGCTGAGTGTTCCTTTGCTGGGCAGGCAATTAAATATTTAGAATATGTGTCCACGAAGGTGATAATGTATTTAAATCCTTTTATACCTTCCATGGGTCCCATTACATCTACTGCAAAGAGTTGCCATGGTTTGGAAGCTACTAATTTTCCTGTAGGTTCGGCTGTGCGGGTTTTATCTTTGCCCAAGGCACAGGCTCGACAGGCTTCTGTGATTCTTTTTGCCGTGATGTAAGGAGAAGGAGTCCAGTATACCTTCTGGAAAGTAGTAGTTAATTTCCTTTGTGCCAAATGAATGCCATTGTGTTCATGTAGGGATTGTATACTAGGTAGAGCCGAGTTGGGGGTAATGAAAATGTTCCCTTCTGGAGTATGCAAATTATCTCCTCTTCTTGTTAGTTGGGAAAAAATGCTTCTAGGCATCCAATCTGTCTTTTCTTGTCTCTGAAATTGCTGAAGTAGTTGTTGTTGATCTTGATCCATTGAGTCTTGATGATGAATGGCTAGGATCATAGGATGGCTTGAGAATCAGTTCTATGGTTAGATGTGTCTGCTATTGATGTAGTTGGAAATCTGGAAAAAGCCTCTGCATTTGTGTGAAAGTTTCCCGGCCGACAAGCAATTTCAAAATTGAATTCTTCTAGCGATTCTCGCCATCTGACAGTTAGGGCATTTTTAGTGTCAGATTTGCATAGCCATTGGAGGACGTTGTGATCCGTAATGATGGTGACCTTGACACCAGCTAGGTAAGCTATACAATGTTGGAGGGCCCAAATTATCCCTAGACATTCTCGCTTGGTAACGGGATAGTTGACTTCTGCTGGGTTGAGAGTTCGGCTGGCACATGCAATAATATGCTCTCTTCTTTCCCTAGTTTGCCCTAGAACAGCTCCAATACCGAATTGTGAAACATCGGTATAGAGACGGAATGGTTTGGTATAGTCCGGAAAAGATACTACTGGGGATGCTACTAAAAGTTCTTTCAAGGACTCAAATGCTTGTAGGCGTTGGTCTGTCCACAGGAATGGTTCTTCTTTCTTGGTTAAATCATGTAGTGGTTTTACAATGGTGGCAAAGTTCTTCACAAATCGACGATAGTATGATGCCAGGCCGAGAAAGGCTCGGACTCCTTTTACATTGGTGGGAGGAGTTATGGTACTAATGGCATGTAATTTGTCTGGATCTGGGGCAATTCCTTGTTCTGAGACTATGTGGCCTAGAAATTGAACTTCTTTTTTAGCCAAGGTACATTTAGAGGGTTTGAGGTTCAAGTTTGCCTCCCGAATCCTCTGAAATACTTGTCGGAGACTCTGTAGATGTTCAGTCCAGGTTTTTCCAAACACAATGATGTCATCCAAGTATGCCAGACAAATCTCCCAGGTTAATCCTTGTAAAACAGATTCCATTAACCTGGAAAAGGTGGCAGGCCCATTGCATAGGCCGAAAGGCAATACTGTGAATTCATACAATCGTCCTTGGCTTGTGGCAAAAGCCGTCTTCTGTTGATGTTCATGAAGTACGTGTACTTGCCAATATCCGGCTTGTAGATCGAGAGTGGTGAACCATTTAGCTCCTAATAGGGAATCTAAAAAGTCATCAATTCGAGGTAATGGGGTGGCGTCTTTGATGGTTACGTCATTCAGTTGTTGGTAATCTATACAGAAGCGGGTGGATCCATCCTTTTTCCGGACGAGTACCACCGGAGATGACCAAGGACTAGTGGAATTTTGGACAACTCCTGTTGCTAGCATATCTTTCACCTGTGATTCCTCTTCCTGTCTCTGTATTGGAATTTTCCTCCGAATCGGCTGTTTGATCGGGTGTCCTACAGTATGGATAGGATGATGCAGTACGTTAGTTTTCCCGACGTCTTGGCTGGATGTGGCGAAGATGTCTTGGTAAGAAGTCATCAAGTCACGTAAGTCAGCTTGTTGTTGAGAAGTTAAATGAAAAGGGATGTCAGGTAGGGGAAAGGAAGGTGGAGAGATATCTTCTGAAGGTAAAGATAGTTCTTCTGCATAGGTTTCAAGTTCCCCAATGGTTAACCCTTTCGGTAAAGTGATAGGTTGATTAGAGATAATAGCTATTTTGATGCAATTTAATTGATTGGAGATGATGGCTGGAGCGGTCAGGCAATCCCTGTCAAAAGGGCTTCGGAGGTTAAGGGTCATAATTACATTCCCAGGCAATGTTCATGATGAGGGGGAAGTGTCACTAATTTGGAAGTGACTGCTTGAATTGTTTGTATGAGACAAATGGTAAGCTGGTTTTGTTTCTCCTGATTGATCACAGACTTTATTGTAGGGGATATGTTATTCAATGTTTCAGCAGTTGGGGTGACATTAGACTGTTTGACCGTCTGGGTGTTTTTTTTTTTTTTTTTTTTTTTTTTTTTGAAGTGGGGGTGAAAACTTTAATGTTCTCTGTTTACATTCAATGGAAGCGCTCAGGGAAGTGAAGAAGTCGAGACCCAAATATCCATGTACTGGGTCTCTTGGGGGGTATATATCATGAAAGAATGCTTTGTCCCATGATCAGGGACAGGGGTACTAACATGAAGTGGAAGTGTCTGTACACAGTTAGGAATAATGTCATCATTAGCACTTATCAAGACTATTGTAGAGGGTTGAATAGGACCTAAAGTTTTGTGGTGCTGTTTGAAGAAAGGAAATAAGAGACATGAATGGGAAGCCCCCATGTCAATTAGAAGTCGGACTTTCAATCCATATAAAGTTATTTTCCTATAGATGAGAAGATTTTCCGTGTCTGTCCCCTCTTGAGCCCCCTCCATTTTGACAATCGTTTGTGGACGAGGGCAGATTAAAAATCCAGGTTGTCATGAATTTCTGTAGTCTCCGTTATTACTTCCGGCTCTTCGACATTGTCTTCCTCATCAAGGTCCTCGATCCCTGCGGTTCTATCTTTAGTGATTGTAGCCACACGCCGGAGCTTAATCCAGGGGATCTGAGCCCACCAACTAGGTAACCTGGACCTCCGCTTGGTTAATTCCATAAATGATTTCTTCATGGACACCAGGGAACATTGGCCATTGCATGGTTTCCAGTCGGAGGGGCGAATTCTGGCCCATTCCTCCTCTTTATCGCCGAGTCGTGGCACTGCAGGAGTAGGTGAATGTGCTGTTGAAGGGTGAGTAGTGACCCTACTGATGACGGCGATCTTATAATGTTCCTTGGTTTTTCTCAAAGCCAAGATGCGCCGCAAATCGTCCTCATAATTTGTGGGCTCTGTGATGGAGAAATGTAGTACTCTCAGTAATGCTTTAAACACTATTTTCTTCCGTTGAGCTGTTGTATCCTCAGGAAATGCTGTTATCGCCAGTTGACTTAACTGACTGATTGTGCTGTCTAAGTTTCCTGTATAATTAACCTCATGAAAGTGACGGTCCGCTATGGTTTGACCCAGTGCTGGGTTGATAGTTAATTTTGTGTAGCTCTCAGGTCAACCCTGGAGTGTCACGCACATACCCGGATACCTTAGCCGCGTATTTTCCCTAGCTTCATGACCACTGTATGATATTTTGGCCATTTCATCGTCCCTGAACGTAATGTCCAGGATGGGTTTGACAACTTCTAAATAAGTGTTAGTGTCATGATCTTCCGTTTTGAACGCAATAATATGGAGTGCCTTAGTCGCCATAATGAATTTTGCGTCCGAAGATGATTGAGTAACAACAAATTAAAAGAACAATAAAGCTGATATGCCGTATCAAGACACCGCTAACGCCAGTGTTATGCCGGGTTGTAATCCAACTCGCTTTTTGTTATATATTCTTATATAATCCGGGTTTCGGATACTTAGAATCAGATAGTGCTCAACAAGAACATAATTCTCGCTTGATAAATGTTACTTCTAGATTACTCAATCACTCTCCCAAAACACAATAAACACACAGAATAATTACATTCGTATTTATTGCATAAACAAAGGTACATATAAATGGGGCATCAGAATCTCTACTATGTTGAGTAAGAGTCTAATGTAACACAAGGTGACTTGTAAAGAGTTGAATAAGTTTTATTCTTTAGTGAATAATGTCGTCACTTACAAAGCATCAAACATAACATTACATAAAATAAACACATAAATATAAATATTGATGACAATACCTATACGGGCCAAGTGTGTATCGAGAGATATAATAATTGCTAGGTATGGGCAGCTGAGGTCAACTACTCAGATGCGCACAGGTATGCGTGGCATTAAAGACAAATAGGGCCAGCTCAGGTGTATCAGGTCAGGCGGACTGAGGTCGGGTTAAATATAGATTCGATTTAGTGTAACGTTAAATCGAGTATAGAAGATATGAACTTCACCTTACTCTAGATGAAATGATAATTTAAATTAGAATTTAACTATCAAAGAATAGTTGTGAACAATCTCTCACACGATACATGAAAAATAAATTCAATCGTAAATGAGTTAAAATCACACGGAATGAGGAAATCAGATTCACATTAATAGAGTGAATAAATTATAGCGGCACAATAGCTATAGACAAGATGGTTTGAATGAATTAACAAACTACTGAACAGAATGCAGAACGAAGTAGCGCTTTACTATAACTTAAATTAAATTTACAATGATTTAGAAACAGAACAAAGTAGTATTTAATAAATAGCCTAAATGATGGCAAATGAAGGAGTTTGAATGAATTAACAAACTAATGAACAAAACGCAGAATGAAGTAGCGATTTACTATAACTTAAATAAAGTTACAATGATTTAGATACAGAACAAAGTAGCAACTTATCAATAGCCAAAATGTAGGCTTGATGAATACAGGAATGTATAATTTTAATTTCTAAATTGGTGGTCAAAGAATTACATAACCCGTGTAACGTATATGATTAGATTATTCACAAGAACTAATACAAATTATAAATCTTGAACGTAGGTTAATTCTAACTCAACGGACGGGTTTTTATTTTCAGCGGTGGCGACTTTATAATCTAAGTAATCTCTTATAACAACTGGACATAGCGCAGTCCTGAGTTTAGGGTTTTTAAGTTTCAAGAAGGAAAATAGCCCTCGTTACACACTTCACTTCGACTTTAACACTCGATGAATAATAACACAACAGAATAATATCTGAGAGCATTCACTAAGTATCACGTATGATATCGACTATGTAACGTAGGTAAAAATAGTTGAACAAATGCTTGAACATAAATTATATAGATCACAAACCGTACTACTATAAAATCACTGCATGGATCTAAGTTCGATTAATCTCACACCACACGTGTACTAAATTGACAAGGGGAGTCCTAGAACCGGATCTATACAAAAAGTTAAATTGAACACTCGCATATTTGATATTACCTTCACAATAATTCCCAAAACTTATTAAAACACAGAGACACTTAGGGTACGGGTGTAGAGGAGAAGTAATTGCCAAGAAGGAGAATCTGGACGACGTAGGACTCGTAGCTCTTCCTCTGGCTGGACATCAAAGGGAGCTGCCTCTCTCACAGAAACTAGAGAAGGTCACTCCTGGTTCCTCCAACACACTCGTTCGCCACCCTCGTTGGACTTGACTATAGGGACAAGGCTTGTCCTATAGAGAAGTTTTGCCAACACTGTTATCTACCCACTAAAAGCTGAACTAGTAGAAGGTATTACCGCGTGTTTTGCATACCTTCCATCGATTTCAGTCAGGCAATATTTGGATGATAATTTGAACTCAATTGGACCTATCTCAGAATAGTAGGGACATGGGAATTTCAGTCTTTTAATCATTGTGAAGGCAATCCTTATTCTAAAAATACACTTACCCTAATTATATATGTACAACATTATTCTCTATATCTTAAGATTACACTCTTTGTATAGAAAGCTTGCATGGCTGCAAGATAAATGTTTTTCTTATATTCATCTTTCCTGGCTTTTTCTATGTTGCAGGCCATGCTTTCGTTCTTCCTAACTTCTTTTCTATGGTTTCCACACTTCATGTGAGGTACTGTAGAGGTGATTCTCTTGGTCCTATCTGTAGAGGTATTGCATTGGATCTTTATGGGGATTTAGCATAAATTCTTCTTCGTTGTATTCCAAATCTGGCTGCTGTTGGGTGCCCGCCTTTCTTGTATGTCTCAGGCTCTGTGATTGGCTGGACAGGGTTCTCTGCGATTGGTCCGGGCTTGAACTTCCTTTAGGTTCCGGATGTTGTTCCCTTTGGTGGGTAGACAGTAGTATACCTGCAGGTATTAGAGCATGGGTACTTTCTCTTTGTTGGGTAGACTGTAGTATATCTGCAGGTTTTAGAGCATGGGTAAATAGGGGGGGACTGTGCGGTTTTCCTTTCCACCTTCAGCTGTGTCCTTTTCCTTGTCCTTTTCTTCTCCTTAAATGCAGCTATTCTGACTCCTGTAGATTGCTCTTTCTCCTGAGTTGTTCGGATGTCTGAGGGGGTTGCTTTGTCCCTTGTTTGCAACCCTGTCATCTCAGTAATGAATACATGAGGTACTCCAAGGACTTGGACCTATGATACTCACACCAAAATTCCGCAGACAAAGCATTACATTATGAAAACAGTTAAAGGATTATGCACAAGCCTACGATATATTATACATTCTCGAATACTGCATATTAATCATGGCATGTACATACTCCCAACTGCTCTTTGGTAGCCTAATGTTTAGACGAATTGAAGGGGTAATTAATGGGGCACTTAACCACAAAGGAAGACCTCGCTATAAATTATAAATAAATTATATATGTTTTCACCAAAACACCAATTCATTTACAAATAAACCTAACTAATGAAATCAATGAAAGTAATGAATATATGTGGTACTCCAAGGACTCGAACCTAGGATACTCTCACCGAAATTCCGCACACTAAGCATTACGCTATCAAGACAGTTAAAGGTTTATGCACAATCTATCTATCTATATATTGCCGGACGCCGTGATCCCCGAAGGGGTGTCCACGAACGAAACGCCCCCATGCACCTCTGTCCCCAGTCAGTCACCGCCCCTCCTCCCATCCAGCACCGCCTTCACTCTTATACTTCTTCACTTAATCCTTCCACCTCACATTCGGTCTACACTCCCTCTCTGTCCTTTCACCTCCTAGTCATTCTCTTCCATATGGCCGAACTATGTCGAGGTGTTTCTTTTCACAATTTTCAGGACCTACATCCACAACATACTGCTGTTACTTCTTCATTCGTCTGTCTATCCCTCCATGTAACTCCGCACGCACTTCTCAAGTAACTCATTTCCACCCCTCTCACTCTTAGTCTGAGTCTCACCACCAACGAACATGCTTCGCTCCCATAAGTCAATGTCGGGATTACAATTACCACACTGTCATGCAAGGACTTCTTTACTTCCATGCTGACCACCCTATTTCTTGTTACTGCTTTCAGCGTTCCTACAACCCTCTTCCCCTGTTGCACCCTCTCCTGCACTTCTTCATCCATACTCCCATCTTTACTCAACATACTGCCCAAATACTTAAATGAGCTGGCATACTCCATATCCTGACCGTTCAACCTTACCTCACACTCTGAGGCTGCACCCCTGTCAAAGACAATAACCTTGCTCTTCCCCGCATTTACCTTCAGATTCCGTTTTGCACACATTGTTCCAAACATATTTACCAGACCCTGCAACTCTCATTCACTATCGCTCATCAGAACCGTATCATCGGCAAACAGCAGTACAGGTAGCTTCCACTCGTTTCCCTCTCTTATCAGTGGTACACCAACATCCACTATTTTTCCTTTTCTTTTCATGACTCCATCCATATATATATTGAAAAACCATGGGGACATCACACACCCTTGTTTCAACCCAACATTCAGATCAAAGAACTCGCTCTGCTCATTCTCCACACGTACTGATGGCTTTGCACCCTCATACATGCTCTTCACTGCTTTCAGCAACTTGCCATCTACTTTGTATATTCTCAATACTTTCCACATACCTTCTCTATCCACTCTGTCATAGGCCTTCTCCAAGTCCATAAATGTAACATACAACTTTTGTTGCTTCTCCAGATATTATCCACAGCATATTGCAGGGCAAAAATCTAATCTACACATCCTCTTTCTTTCCTAAACCCGCCCTGCTCTTCACCTATCCATTTTTGTTGTCCTCCTTTTATTTATGTACATCAAACATGTTATATACAAATAAAGTTTATTTTTATACCCTACCGTGGAAAGACTATGGATACACCACTCCTGCCCGGGCCTCACACAGTGGCATGGCCCAGTCGTACTGAGCTCATGACGCTGGTGGCATTGCCCCGGAGGATAGCCATCCCTAGTCTTTGCTTGAGCCAGAGGGTTTCCCGGGGTTCTCCTGAAACTTCTCTGATTTTACGGCCTATTTCATTCACCATGTTGGTGGTAGGGCCGAAGACTCCTGAAGTTTCGAATGCCAGAGGCTCGAACTGATGACTTCTGGCGATGACTTGATATTTTTCTCGCTTTCTACTTTCTGCTATCCGAGCGGTTTCACCTGCTTCGTTGGCGTTTCTGGTGATGTTGGTTATGGAGAAAGTGTCAACACATGTGGCATCCCACACGAGGCACCGGCCATTCTTGTAAGGGAAGGTGGTCATCCCATCTGGCCGTTTGCCGTCCATGTGGTTCAAGGATTGATGCACGGTTAGCACTCTGTAGGGCCCGTTTTATGACATTATTTAGTGCAGAGTGTCTTGGCAGGCGGCCTGCGCTGTGATAACATGACAAGGCATGGTGACCTTGAGCATCGATCCCCCCACTACACTTGCAAGTGTGTGGGTGACAAACTGCCACACCCACTCTGAGCGCGATGGCAACCCGGAGCGCTTCAGCATCCAAGTGAGCTCCAAGAGGTGGGATGGGGATGGCATGTAACCACAAGCCACTCTCCAAACGGGCGGCTGCCTGGAGGCGTGCTTTTGCAACCTGGTCTGCATTGGTTAGGAGATTTTCTTGAGTTTTCTTCGCCGAGATGGTATCCCACGCTTTCTGCTTGCTCCTGGAGGTTCCCTGAGGCTCCTCCTTTGCTCCTGTACTTTCCTTCCAGGTGGTAATCGCTTCTGCTACGTCCATATTAAGTGTCATTCCGGGTTGAGAAGAAAGGATGGACACTACAAGGTCGTTGGTCGCGATAAAGGAAGAGATAAAGGCAGGGGAGGCAATATCCGAGGCTCTCCGTATGCCCAAGCCCCGAGGCGGACAGGAAGAGTGGCTTGTGTCCATGTCTGATCTTGAAATTCCACGTTGGTGATGCTGGTCACTGCTTCTTGGATTATGTTGTCTAATTCTTGGAGGCCACCATTGTTCGTGTAATTCAACGATGTGCGCAAAAGGTATTGGAGTTTTGGGATGGAGAAACAATTCTTGAGAAGGGCCAGAGCTGAGTGGGCATCGATGTGTATCAGGCGACTCACAAGATGTTGAAGCTCCTCCTTTTTACCTTGAAGTGCTGGTGGGATTGCTGCCAGAGTTAGTGGGAAACCTAATAGGGTTTGCTGGTGCTCCTGAAGGATCTTTACACCTGGCAATGCGCCTTGAAATTGGGCCTGAGTGTGTTCTCTTTCTTCAGGTGTGTGGTTGAGGAGGACAAGTTCACATTTGGTGTCATTTATCACTAGCCCAGCCTGGCCGAAGTTAGTTATGATGTTATTTAGATCGGTTAGGGCATTCTCTACAGACCCACCCAAGGTTGCATCGTCCAGGTACCAATCATTCAATTCTGACCTTACTTTGTTAGCTGCTGCATCCACCCCTATTGAGAAAAGAGCAGGACCACCTGGATCTCCCTGCGGTAACCCGGTCGCTGATGAGATTACCGTCTCGCCGAAAATCAGAATTGAAGGTTTGGAATAAGCCTGCCAAAGTAGGGGGTACAGAGTGGGGATGTGCTCTCGAGCAGCTGCACGGAGGAAGACATCCCTGCGAATGCTGTTGATTGCGTTCTGCATGTCAATCTTTTGAAGCACTTGTTTTTCTCGGGCTTGGCTGAGGTAAGTGCGGGTTGCGTGTACAGCAGCTTCACACCCCCCTGGAGTTCCAAAACCTAGTTGAACTGGTCTTAAGTGTTGACCTAGGCCATTTAAAAGTGGTTTCAAACCCACCTTAGTGGCAAGGCGGCGGAAGGTGTTCCCTACTGCTATTGGGCGCACACCGCCATCTTTTTTTGCCAGTGCACAGAGTGATGCCCCCAAATATAGGGGTGTGGCACAGTCGGGTACTTCCCCTCTTAAAACCATGTCCATTTCTTCGTTCTCGCTGTCACTCTCCCAATTACTACCCCACTGTACACCTTACCTAATACGCTTAGAAGACATTATTCCATGGTGGTTGCCACACACTCCTCTTTCCCCTTTACCCTTATGCCTGTCTTCCAGTCATCAGGTGCTTTCCCCTTCACCCATGCTAGTTTACACAGTTTCCATACCCATTTGATCACCATCTCACCACCATACCTCAGCATTTCCCCAAACACTCCATCTATTCCTGCACAAGCCTATGATATATTATGCATTCTCGAATACTGCATATTAATTAAAGCATATACGTACTCCCAACTGCTCTATGGTAGCCTAATGTTTAGACGAATGGAATGGGTAATTAATGGGGCACTTAACCACAAAGGAATGCCTCGCTATAAATTACTCCTGATCCTGGATAAATTCATGTTTGTTTTCATCAACCCACCAATTAATTTATAAATAAACCTAACTAATGAAACCAATTTAACCCTCTCACGTTCTTGACGCAATTTTGAGCCTATTAGGGATACTTTATAGCCTTTGTTACCATCAGGGGTATTTAGAAACCTTTAGTTTAGTTAATTTAACCTCTGCAGTTGTCTTTGAGTTAGCTGTGGGCAGAAAACTAATTTTGGAGAGGTAATTATAAGAGTGAGAGAACTTTATTTCTTATTGCTAATCTGGCAACCTCTGCGTCATATGGTCATGAAAGGGTTAAGTAATGAATACATGTGGTACTCCAAGGACTCGAACCTAGGATACTCACACCGAAATTCCGCACACTAAGCATTACGCTATCAAGACAGTTAAAGGTCATTGCACAAGCCTACGATATATTATGCATTCTTGAATACTGCATGTTAATCTAAACATGTACATACTCCCAACTGCTTTATGGTAACCTAATGTTTAGACGAATGGAAGGGTTAATTAATGGGGCACTTAGCCACAAAGGATAGCCTCACTGTAAATTACTCCTGAACCTGGATAAATTCATATTTGTGTTCATCAACCCACCAATTAATTTACTAATATACCTAACTAATGAAATCAATGAAAGTAATATTATTATTACATGTGGTACTCCAAGGACCCGAACATAGGATCATTAATTTTTTAAACATATTTCTCATTTACATTGCCTTTTTATTCAATTCCAATCCAGTCAGTATTTCTAAAGTAACATTTCAATTGTTTAAAGTCGGCTTTCCCATAGTTAAATCTTCTTCATGAATCTGCTTGACCTGGGTTAGATCCCAGCCAAGGCGGACATTTAGTGGGTGTGGTAATACGTCCTAGCATGTTTCACGTGCTCGCACCCAGTCGGGGGACACCTTGACGACGTATACAGACTATCTATGTTTTTATTTATTTCACCACAACACCAAACACCCCCAATGAAATTAGTGAAAGCATATAATATGTGATCCACCAGGATTCGAACCCGGGTTATCACACACAGATTTTTAGACACCTTAACCATTACACCACCAAAACCATTACACCGTCAAGAGGCAGTACCTGCCTGACCTCAGTACCTGCCTGACCTTTGCTGAGTGAGGACCTGTCCCTAGTGACTCCCAGTGAATATCTTTGCCCATAGTGTGGTGATAGTATTAACGCTTTCTTAAAATGGCTGGTGTTGACGAGATTGCTACCTCCTCTCATATTCTCCAGCTTTGTCTTGCTTTGCAAGAAAGGATGGACAATGTGGAGAGAGAGGTGCAGTCTCTCAAAGACGAGAATTTGGCCTTAAAGCTGTCTTTGGCTGACAAGAAAAGTGAGGATAGTGCAACTGCTGTTAGGGATAGTGATGCTCCTTGGACAGTTGTTCCAACAAGTGCAACAACCTGCAAATTTCTACGGCGGCCAGTTGCCCTCAGCAACAAGTTCATCACCTTGGATGACGAATGTGATGGTGAGGCTGCGAGTGCTTCCTTCGGCGAGGAAACCAGGAGAAAGGTAAGTAAGTTGCCTCCAACAGGGAATGCTGTGACTGCTGCCCCCCAGGAGTACCTTCAACTGCTGCCCCAGGAGTTCCTGCCGCTGCCGCAGCTGCTACCAAGTCATCGACAAGGAGAGGCAAGTCCTTCTCAATTGTTGGGGACTCCATGGTCAGACACTTAGCTAGGTCCACCTGTACTGATATTAGGAAGCTTGTCTGTCTGCCTGGTGCCGGGGTTGGGAAGGTGTTAGAGGACATTGATTACATCATGAAAGATATTGGAGATAGCCCCATTATCTGTCTCAGTACAGGGAGCAATGATGTTGGTAAAGGTAGGACGGAAGTACTGCTTCGGCAGTACAGGGAGGTGTTAGATAAAGTTAGGAGGAAGGGAGGCATACCTGTAGTACACAATATCTTGCCACGGAGAGGGGTCAGCAAGGAATGGTCATCTAGGGCAATTGGTATCAATTGTCGGCTGGAAAAATACTGTAATGCAAATGCAATACCATTCCTTGATAACTGGACCCGTTTCTATGGTAAAAATCAGTTGTACGCACAGGACGGGGTTCATCTTTCTCGGCTAGGGGTGGCAAATTTAGCTAGGTCAATAGATAGGATTGTCGCGGGGTTTCGCTGAAAATAAAGCCTGAGAATATGAGTAAGAATAATTGTCTAGATAGGGTAAATTGCCGTACTGGTACATCAGATAGGAATAGAAAATATCAGTCACAGTATTTTAATTGTACTGCTAGTAGAAATATTAAAGGTGTAACAGAAGATGGGAATTCAGTTAGAAATAAAGGTAAATCCGATACCAGTAAAATAAATTCATTGCGATTATATTATACAAACTGTAGGAGTTTATGTAACAAAATGGATGAACTTAGAGCACTTGTTAGCAACGAAAATATAGACATTATAGCACTGACTGAAACATGGATTAATACAGAATCAAGACATTTTTTAGCAGAATTCCATATACCAGGATATAGTTTGTTTAAACGCGACCGAACAAGTAGGAGGGGCGGCGGAATAGCAGTGTTTGTCAGGAGTTCTTTAAAAAGTTGTATTAAATCAGGTATTAGACTAAATACTGATAACGAAAGTGTTTGGGTTGAGGTTAGCGAAGGTAGTGAGACCATAATTATTGGAGTTATTTATAGACCACCAAATATGAGTAGAAACGAAGGTACAGCTTTATGGCAGGAAGTGAAAATAGCATCAAGGTTTAGCAATGTGTGTATTATGGGGGATTTTAATTTTCCGAATAATGATTGGCAGCATCAAATCGGCGACTCAGATTCAAAAGAGTTTATTGAGGCGGTACAGGATAGTTTTTTATTTCAATTCATAGACTCGCCTACTAGAGGTAATAATATCCTCGATTTAGTTCTCAGTAATAATGAACAAATGATAAATAATGTAGAGATAGGAGACCAACTAGGAAATAGTGATCATAAATCAATTTATTTTAACTTACAATGGACAGGAAAGGCTAAAGAGAATACGACACTTATCCCAGATTTCAGAAAAGCCAATTATGGTGGATTAAGACGAGCCTTAAGAGTCGATCCTATGGTTAAACTATTAAGTGGACCCAGGTGCGCTAATGAACATACTCTCTCTCAGATACCTGTCTTAACTCAGGATAATTTGACAGCTACATATAATAATTTTATTTCTTCACTCCACAATGCGCAAAATAAATATATCCCCAAAAGAAAATTTAGATCAACACAGAACCAACCCAAATGGATGAATAATAGACTATTAGTCCTTCTAGGAAAAAAGAGAGGAATATATCGAAAAATTAAGAAAGGCGAAATTCACCTACTTGCTTACTATCAGAATCTATCAAGAGAGGTTAAAAAAGGTATAAGGACAGACAAAAGAAATTATGAAATCAGGATAGCCAATGACTCAAAAAATAACCCTAAGGCTTTTTACCAGCTATATAAATCTAAAGTTAGAGATAAAATAGGCCCCCTTAAAACTTCGATAGGAGAAATGACAGAAAATGATTTAGAAATGTGCAGTACATTAAATAGTCAGTTTCTATCCGTTTTCACAAATGAAAATTTGGCACAGATTCCAGAAGTCCGTAAGGTATATAGCGATAGTATAGAAAATAGGTTAAGTACGGTTACTATAAGTAGAAATGATGTGCTTAAGGAAATTGACAGACTGAAACCTCAGAAATCGCCTGGCCCCGATGAGGTATATGCCAGAGTATTAAAAGAATGCAGAGATGAGTTAAGTTACCCATTAACATTTCTTTTTAACAATTCATTAGAAACAGGTATAGTTCCAGAAGCTTTCAAACTTGCAAATGTAGTTCCGATTTTCAAAAAAGGTGATAAATCAATAGCATCCAATTACCGTCCCATTAGTCTCACTTCAATCATAGGAAAGCTACTAGAGTCAATTATTGCTAGAAAAATGAGAAACCAGTTAGAAACATTTAACTTAATCAATTCTTCTCAGCATGGATTCACTCAGGGACGTTCTTGCCTTACTAATTTGCTTAGTTTTTTCTCAGAGGTATATGAAGCAGTAGATAATGACAAGGCATACGATATTATATATTTTGATTTCAGTAAAGCTTTCGACAGAGTCCCTCATGAGAGATTGATGAGAAAGGTTGAGGCACATGGAATAGGTGGGGCGTTGTTGGGATGGATTATGTCATGGCTAATTGGTAGGAAACAGAGAGTCAGCATAAATGGTACCAAGTCAGAGTGGGGAGCAGTCAAAAGTGGTGTCCCCCAGGGATCGGTATTAGGTCCCCTGTTGTTTCTTATATACATAAATGACCTAGATTTAGGTATAACTAGTAGGATAAGTAAATTCGCAGACGATACTAAAATGGGGAGATCAATTGATTCAGATAGCGATATAGAGTGCCTCCAAAGGGATCTAGATACCTTACATGAATGGTCAGTAAATTGGCAGATGAAGTTTAACATTGACAAATGCAAGGTATTAAAGATAGGGAAGATGCAAACAAATGTTAAATATAAACTAGCTAATTTAGAATTAGAAGATTCAGACTGCGAGAAAGATCTAGGTGTGTTTGTTAGCAATGATTTGAAGCCTAGAAAACAGTGTATAGGCGTTCGTAATAAGGCAAACAGGATTCTCGGGTTCATCTCTAGGAGTGTGAGTAACAGAACTGCTGATGTTATCTTAAAACTTTACTTGTCATTAGTGAGACCCCATATGGATTATGCTGTCCAATTTTGGTGTCCTTATTACAGAATGGACATAGATTCATTGGAGAGAGTACAGCGTAGAATGACAAAAATTATCCATAATATTAGAAATCTTCCGTATGAAGAAAGGTTGAAGAAATTAGGTTTACATTCGTTAGAGAGACGCAGAGTTAGAGGGGATATGATAGAGGTGTTCAAGTGGGTTAGTGGGATTAACAAAGGGGACATGACAAATGTACTAAAGCTCAGTGATAGCGAAAGAACTCGTACCAATGGTTTCAAATTAGATAAATTTCGTTTCAGAAAAGATATAGGCAAATATTGGTTTGGTAACAGAGTTGTAGATGGGTGGAATGGACTACCAAGTGCTATAGTGGGATCTAAAACTGTAGGGAGCATTAAGATAAAATTGGATAAGCATATGGACGAGAAGGGTTGGGTGTGAAGGGGGATCAGCCGGGTTGGGCCAATCAGCGCTCTGCATACCCCCATAATCCTGCGTTAATCTCTAACCGTTTTGGTAAGATGATCCTCAGGGTATTAGAGTGTTGAGCCTATAATTGGGCTTTGTAATTGATTTGGGGTTGTGTGGGACAGGGATCTGCCTTGCTTAGGCCAATCGGCTTTCTGCAGACTCCCATTTTCTTATGTTTCTTATGTTTCTAAGACGGTTAAAGGTTTATGCACACGCCTACGCCTTATTATCCATTCTCGAATACTAGATATTAATCTAATCATGTTCATATTCCCACCGCACTATGGTAGCCTAATGTTTAAGTGAGAGGAAAGAATATTCATGGGGCACAGACCATATAGAACGGCCTCGCTACGAAATATCCCTGAAACTACTTTAATCTATGTTTTATTAATTTCACCACAACACCAAACACCTCCAATGAAATTAATGAAAGCATATAAATAATTATGTGATCCACCAGGATTCGAACCTGGGTTATCACACAAAGATTTGTAGACACCTTAACCATTACACCACCAGGACGGTTAAAAGTTTATGCACACGCCTACGACTTATTATCCATTCTCGAATACTGGATATTAATTCTAATCATGTTCATATTCCCACCGCACTATGGTAGCCTAATCTTTATTTTATTAATTTCACCACAACACCAAACACCCCCAATGACATTAATTAAAGTATATATGTGATCCACCGGGATTCGAACCTGGGTTATCACACACATATTTTTGACACCTTAACCATTACTCCACCAGGACGGTTAAAGGTTTATGCACACACCTACGACTTATTATCCATTCTCGAATACTGGATATTAATCTAATCATGTTCATATTCCCAACCGCGCTATGGTAGCCTACTGTTTAAATTAAGTGAGAGGAAAGAATATTCATGGGGCACAGATCATATAGACCGGCCTTGCTACGAAATATCCCTGAACCTACTGATAATCTATTTTTTATTAATTTCACCATAACACCAAACACCTCCAATGAAATTAATTAAAGTATATATGTGATCCACCGGGATTCGAACCCGGGTTATCACACACAGATTTTTAGACACCTTAACTATTACACCACCAAGACGGTTAAAGGTTTATGCACATGCCTACGACTTATTATCCATTCTCGAATACTGGATATTAATCTAATCATGTTCATATTCCCACCGCACTATGGTAGCCTAATGTTTAAGTGAGAGGAAAGATTATTCATGGGGCACAAATCATAATTATATAGAACGGCCTCGCGACGAAATATCCCTGAACCTACTGATAATCTAGTTTTTATAACACACATAACACACATAACAAATCCACTCCAACAGCTTCCTCTCTTTGCAACACCCCTTCTCCCCTCTCTACACTCTTCACAAAAGTAGGAAAGTAGAAAGTAGCTATGAGGTGGCTGTAAAGGCTTACCCCTCAATACCTACACCTGACCTGACCTGACATGGTTTTCCTTCTCTGGTAATTCTGGATAGGCCATCATGATTTCCATTTTGATTATCACATGATCGATATTTCCAAATGGAGGTAAATATTTTGCATTTAGAATTATGACGGGATCTCTGGTGAAAACCAAGTCTCATCTGGACGCTTCATCTCTATCACTTCTTCTTGTATTTTCTTATATATTCTGAATTACTAAATTTTCTGTAATCAAGTCTAGTAGTACATTCCCCCATGAATGCAATTACGTTAGGAAGAGAATGTAGGCACCAGCCGAATATGGTGGTACTTCCGGGGAGTGCTAGGTGGATGTTAAGGACAGCTGGAATTCCTGTTTCATCACCTGGGCTCCCTTGCTGATCCTTTCCATGTTTCACCAATATTGAGGGCAACCCCTGTCTGTCCTCCAAAACAGCTTCTCTCTCTATCATTACATTATACCACAAACACAGTACATACTACACTATCTTTTCAAAATTTCAAATAATGATAACGAATTCACAACCCGCCTCGGAGTCCCCAAGTCCAGTCAATGTACACCAGGACCCACCACTAATTGCAACAGAAACGAAACCTGTTGGGATTTGTTCAGTAGGGTACCCTTCATGATATACTAAAAGTCCCACAATTTGTTTTGAGTGGATCACTATTTTTATCAGGGTTGAACTTTTGGATTTTTTTTTTTTTTTTTTTGGTGCATGTATGACATCAGTATAGGTAGTAATATTCATAACTACATGTATGTTTTCCCATAAGGTCTTTAGGCCTATATTAATATTCAACCATTTTCTTTTCAGGGTCATCATGGCAGACTGCGTTTTTTGTAAGAAGAAACTGACAGAGGGATCAACAGTCACACTGGGTGATAAAGGTTGCGAAGGCATAGCAAAAGCAAGTATTCAACGTGAATCCAGTGTTGTGGTGAAACCGGGTGATGTTGTTCACGCAGAATGTAGAATTTTGTTTTGTCATCCGAGTGAAATAGAACGGTTCAAGCGGAAACGTTCTTCAGACAGTGAAACAGTGCCCACTCTTCGCTCCAAAGAATCATTTTCATACAAGGACCACTGTTTGTTCTGTGGAACAGGAAACAAATATGGCGGAAAGAAAAAACAATTTGACTTAATTCCTGTTTTGACATTAGGTTTTGACAGCACTATTATTAAGGTTTGTGATGACCGTGAGGATGACTGGGCAGAGAAGGTAAAAGGCAGGGTGTTGTTTGCACAAGACTCCATGCAGCTGATGCTGTATACCACCAAGCCTGCAGTGTGAACTTCCGAACAGGAAAAGGGGTTCCTCAGTTCGTTGATGTCAAAAAAGCGGAAAGAAGGGAGACCATCGGATACAGTTAAGGCTGATGCTTTTCAAAGGGTGACGTCTTTCCTGGAGGAGAACGACGAAGAACAGATGACGATTAATGCTCTAATGAACAAAATGAAGGAGTTCCTGGAGGACACCAATCTGGAACCTTATGGTTTTACTCACATGAAAGAGAAACTTATTGATCATTTTGGAGATAGAATAATAAAACTGAAATCAATGGTACTCAAAATATTGTGACATTCCGAGGTACAGTTTCTGTGATCCTGAACGACTTCTATAAACAGCCCAAGGATAGTGATCCAGAAGCGGAGAAGTTGAGACTGATAGAAACTGCAGCCAACCTCATTAAAAGTGATGTTAAGTCAGTTGTACAACTGAAGGACACTTACCCAACTAGTCTTTCTATGAGTGATATCTCAGAAGCTACTAACTATATTCCAGTCACTACGCTTACTACTGAACACCGTTTTTGCTGGAAAAAATAAACGGTTGAAGATGTGCTCATTGGGGCAAGCGATAATGCAGGCTGCCCGCCCCAGAGTTATGACTGCACCATTGCAATTAGGTCTAGGTGTGCAAATGCATTCGCATTTTGCCTCAAGATTTCTGATTGACACACTGAATGCCCATGGATTCTGTAGTTCATATTCAGAGGTGCAAAAATATGAACGGAGTGCAGCTGTCAACCAGGGATTGGACATTCCAGAGTTCCTCCCTGGGCAGTCTGTTCAATATGTGGCCGACAACGTGGATCATGACACTAGGACTCTTGACGGCTCTGGGACATTCCACGGAATGGGTATTATGGCAGTTGTAACACCCTAATGTGATGTCACCTCTGTGGTAAAACGTGTGTCTGTGACAGCAGAGGAGATCAACGACTCATCATTGCAGGATCTCAGGCAAATGATCTTCCGAATGCCCTCACCTATGAGCTCTGCAACTACCCACCTGCCTTGTTCGAAGGGAAGGGAAAGCTCCTGAAAGCTGTGAAGGCACAACTAGCTGACGCCATCTGGTCCGAGGTACCACACAACCCAGCACCATGTCAAAATATCACATACGTCCTTGATGGAGGTGCTCTTCTCCATCGCATTCCATGGCAACTTGGTGAAACATACGACAAGATATTGCAGGACTAACTATACCAGATATGTTACAAAACACTATGGTCAGGCATTGGTTGTGTTTGATGGTTATGAGGTGGGACCTTCAACAAAAGACAGCACACATCAGCGTCGAGTGGAGTGTGAGGGTAGGAAGGTGACATTCCATCTGTCCACGAAACTCCAGTTAAAAAAGAAGGAATTCCTCTCAAACAAAGAGAACAAGCAACGCTTTCTTGAACTTTTGGGAGATGCCCTGGCCAAAGAAGGCTGTGAAGTTATCCATGCCAGAGGGGATGCAGATACTCTTATTGTCCAAACTGCAGTGAGAATCTCTGAGGACAGAGAAACTGTGTTAGTCGGAGATGACACAGACCTACTTGTTCTCCTCATCCACCTTGCAGGAGAAAACAAACATGACATCCACTTCCGACCTGAACCAAAGAAAGGAGCAGAAGTCAGGTGCATGGGTGTTAATTCGATCAAGCATAAGCTTGGGGTCCAGGTTTGCAGGCATATTCTCTTTGTGCATGCTTTCTTGGGGTGTGATACCACATCCAGGGTTTTTGGGATCGGGAAGGTGGCAGGTTTCAAACTTATTCAAGACAGGGAGGCATTTCGGGAACAGGCGGAGGTGTTCAGGAGTAAAAGGTCAACAAAGGACGACATCATCACGGCTGGTGAGAAGGCAATGGCCATTGTCTATAAGTGGAACCCCAGCGACTCCCTCGATGATGTTAGATATCGCCGATTCCAAGCCCTTGTCACCACGAGAAATAAGGCAGTTCTTCCTAACATGTTGCCACCAACATCAGCAGCTACGAAGTACCATAGCCTGCGTGTCTACCACCAAGTCCAAGTGTGGCAGGGGAACACACTGAATGATGAAGACTGGGGTTGGAAGCTCTCAGATGGAACGTTTAAACCAGTCATCTCTGACCGTGCCCCTGCACCACAGTCGTTGTTGACTCTAGTGTGGTGTGACTGCAAGTCAGGTTGTGGGACGCTGCACTGTAGCTGCCGCCGGCATGGGCTTCAATGCTCATCTGCTTGTTCTGGGTGCAGAGGTATATGTCAGAACAATGACTATGACAGTGCTGAGGATGGAGATGACAGCGAAATCTGACTGAAAAGGTAACTGGGATTAGGAGTTCTATTATATGCTATGTGTGTGCGGAAGGGGGTGGGGGTAGGGGGGTAACTAATTTTTAACTTTAGGGGGGGGGGAACTAATTTTTAACAGTTTTATTGGAAAGATTAACCATGAAAACATAGGTAAAAAAAAAAAAAAAAATTGTTTTGGATTATCTTGATTAGTTAAGAAGTTATGACCATTTGAAGTTGCGCCAAGTTAAAAAAGTGGCAAAATAGTGATGCTTTTTCATTCTGTTATTTCACCATGTTCCACTCCGACGATTCTTTGGGACTTTTAGTATGTTATAAGGAACCTTTTTCCAAGACAAATAACATTAGTTTCGTTTCTGTTGCAATTAGTGGTGGGTCCTGGTGTACATTGACTGGACTATTATGGGAAAACATACATGTAGTTATGAATATTACTACCTATACTGATGTCATACATGCACCAAAAATGAAATCCAAAAAAAAAAATCCCCCCCCCCCAAAAAAAATCCAATAAAATCCAGAAATCCAAAAGTTCAACCCTGATACAAATATTGATCCACTCAAAAAAAAATTGTGGGACTTTTAGTATATCATGAAGGGTACCCTACTGAACAAATCCCAACAGGTTTTGTTTCTGTTGCAATTAGTGGTGGGTTCGGGGAAATATCAGCTAATTTGACTGGACTTACAACCCTAATCTTTTCTTTCTCACCGAAACTCAGTTTTCTGGGACTACTGACAGCAAGCGCTTCTCTCTATCCTCCTACTATCTCTATCCTCAGTTTCAAGCCAAAAGTGGATTTTGCATATACTGTATGTACGCAACAATCTTGCTTTCTCTCGTGTTCCCAACTTTGATTCTTCTGAGTTCTCAACTCTCTGGCTAAAGCTTTCTTGTCACCCTCAGACTTAATATTTCTGCGTTGTTTATCTCTCCCCCGATTCTACTGACTATACAAAATTATTTGACTATCTAACTTTTAAAGTGGAACAAATTTTATCCATCTCTCCTTTTGCAGAAATCTCCATCTTAGGAGATATCAACGTTCACCACCGCAAATGGCTCTCCTCTCTTTCCACTGACCAACCTGCTGAACAAGTCTACCGGTACATAATTTATCTCCTAAATAAACCTAGAGTAGTTAGTCCAGCAACCCAGCTGTATCCCGGATCGCTTCTGAGATCGGCCCAACATTTTTGACTTATTTCTAACCTCTAAGTTTTCTGCTTATACTGTAAATCTTTTATCTCCTTTGGCCTTCTCCAACCATAAACTTATCTCTGTCACCTGTCCTATCTCTCCGGTATGGCCTCCCTATCCTCCCAGCCGGCGGCGCTTGTGGCACTTTGGTGCTGCCGACTGGGAGGCTCTTCAGCAGTACTTCTTTGATTTTCCATGGAATTACTTTTGCTTCCATGGCCGGGGACCCTTGAAGAGTGCTGAACACATTACCGAGGTAATCCTCTCGGGCATGGAAGCGTACATTCCATTTTCTTACTCTCAGCCTAAAGCAAAATCATCTTGGTTTACTCACGCAATCAAACAGTCCCTTTGCCTTTAAACTCAAGAATCTCATACTTCCTATGTTTCTGCCCGGAATCAAGCCAAATCTGTTCTTCGACACGCCAAACATTCTTACATCAATATTAAATGCACTGAACTATCCAACTCTAGCTCTTCGCAAGCCTTCTGGCATCTAGCCAAAAACCTCTCCAACATATTTTCTTCATTGTCCTTCCCTCCTCTTTTCCACTCTGACGGCACTACCGTCACTTCTTCCTCTGACGAAGCAGAACTCTTCGCTAACACTTTTGCTAAAAACTCCACTTTGGATGATTCCGGTGCATAAGAAGCCTATATTGATTTAATTTCATGATGCTATAATGATAACTCTGTACGATAATACTGATGCAAATACAATAATTTTGACATGTTTGGTGCGACATTTTGCGGAAATCAACCTGGCATTACTGCTTGTGATTAAGCTATACTACTGGCTCTTTAGGTTATACCTACCATTTGTTACACAGTATCCGCACATTCAATTAAATGTATCATAATTATGATATTGTTTGTATTTGTTCATTCAATTTCTGCATACATTTGTTCAAATTTAAATGTGCACTTTGTAATAGAAGTTATAATAAATATATATAGATATCGGTATGCTTCTGTCTATTACCTGATACAACAAAATATTTCATTTGTTTATTAATATATTATAAATCATAAATGCATGCAAGATACATTTGATAGTGCATACATGATGTATATAAATATGTTGTGCTAGAAAATATTTGCCTATTCAATAATCAGACAAATCAAGTTAAATGCCTATCGTCAAGAAATGTATGTATGGCTTCGCCAAAGATCTATAGAGTAGAGGTCAACTCACTTCCCTACTTCTGCACAAATTCGTGACGAAGGCTGGCTGTAGGGGTCTTGGTACCTACCTACCTATGGAACCTATAGATGGATTCGCCTCTCATCTAGTGGCACCGAGGAGCGCGTCGCCCCTCGTTCTGGGTGGAGTGATAGGGGGCTGTAGGGAGATATCTTTTATAGAATATGGGAAATACGTGGGTGACCAGTATAAACTCGTTAGAGAGAGAGCGAGAGACTTTCATATTCCGAATGGAAAGCAGTATTTTCTTATATACAGGGAAATCAGTATTATTATTATTATTATTATTATTATTATTAAATATTTTGAAAGATAAACATATATTTTGAAAAATTTCATACACAATTTTGTAAGAGTGTAGAGTTACGATTTGAACCTTGTTATGTCTGCGGCGGTGGTTAACCCATTGGCTACGACTATAATTAAATGACTTACATTAAGGTGTCAATTTCCCTGTTTACCCGCCTTCTCTCTCTCTCTCTCTCTCTCTCTCTCTCTCTCTCTCTCTCTCTCTCTCTCTCTCTCTCTCTCTCTCTTATAATGGCTTATTTAGAATCATACACATACACACACGCCTCTCCCAGTACCCTGACAGATCGCCTCTCCTGCTCTAACTCAAGGCACAGTGGCTTTCGCTGCACTTCAGACCTTTACCTTGACACTGTCAGCCTTTTTGTGACCTGGTACCATAAGGGGGTATCACACTGGGCCAATTCTCGCCATTCAACCGCAAACAATGGAGCTACCGCCCTTCTCCAGCACAAATCTCACCGTTTGACGGAGCTAGGATGCAGCCCGCACTGGGTGGGAAGCATCATCTTTTGACGGAGGTAAATTGTCAGCCTCTTTACAGCTCGCATTTAATCTCATTGATATCTCAAGTATATGACGTATATATATTTTGCTACAAAATTGTGTGTTTTGATTGTGAGAAGGGCTGCGGATAGACATAAACTAAGTTAATTAATGCTAAAATAGCTACACTACTTACAGCTAAATAACCACTTCCTACCTACGCCACGGCGATTGGTATAAAGCGAAAACATTCGGTAAGATCCTGTGTAGCGGGAGGAACTGTTTTTCAGATGCCTATTTACTAAGAATCATTGAACAATATATTTAACCTAGCCTAACCTAACCTAACCTAGTATATTAGTGGACTATTTATAAATGTAAAATGTAAAAATATATTATAACATTACCAAATTATTGTGATAAATACAGGTCTATCCGCTACACAGGATTATACCAAGCATTCTAAAACCTCCGAAAAGCTCAAAATATTTCCTCATATATGCTCCAAATATAAAAAATAATAACGCAAACTTGTAGATTGAGTCATATTGAAATATAATTGTTGATATAAATCCATATTGCTCTAAATTATAGGTGAAACAGCACAATATAACGATCGCTTAGTGCCGAGGTAAGGACAGAGGCGCCGTCAGGCTGTAGCCTATATATTGCGAAAAAACATCCTCATAGCTACTTATATAAGCTTCAAACGCAAAACATAGCGACATTAGCGTAAAGATTGGGTCCTATTACACAATATTTGTCAATATCAATCCATATTATTCTACAGTTTAAGTGAAACACCACAATATAACAATCGAAATATATATTTTGCTATAAAATTAAGTGTTTTGATTGTGAGAAGGGCTGGGCTGCTGGTAGACATAAACAATGTTCAAGGTGAATTAATGCTAAACTATAATATCTACACCACTTGCAGCTAAATAACCACTGTTCTATACGCCACGGCGATTGGTATGAATCGAAAACATTCGAAAACCTCCGAAAAGTTCAAAATATTTCCTCATATAAGCTTCATATATAAACAAATATTAACACTAAAGTGTACATTGAGTCATATTCCATTATAATTGTAGATATATATCCATATTACTATACATTACAGTATAGGTGAAACGGACCAATATAGGCTAAGGTTGTTGTTGTTGTTGTTCCCCAAGCTGCCTGGCCGAACAGCCCCAAGGCCCCGAGCAATGCCAAGGCCATAACCGAGTGCCCCCACGGAACCCTCCCTGCAGACCACAATAAAGCCTAGGTGACCGAAGCCACTCCATGGCGGGGAGCTGAGGAGTACAAAGGAAATCAAGCAACAACAGGTCTAGTGACCCTTCTAGGCTGCTTGTCCTCCAAAACACTGAGGATCAAGTGTCCAAACAGTGGTTTAGAGTGGGTAAGGGAACATTGGAAAGGGAACTACTGCCCTGGAACTAATTTCCGTGGCAGGACTAGGAAGTTAGTAGGGGACATATGGGTTAGTAACTGAGGGGAGGATAAAATAAAGTTATTCATTTACAAACGCATTTAGTCGCGGGTTTGATGCAAGATATTTGTCTAGGCGGAGTTTAAATTAATCAACGGTGCTGCAGTCTATAACGTCTCGGGGAAGCCCATTCCACAAGTTGACAACTCGATTGAAGAGGAAATTCTTAGATTCGTGTGAGTTAAAAGATTTACCAATAATTTTGCAATCGTTTCCCCGCGTGTAATTAGATTGGTCGATAGTGAAGTACTTACTACAGTTCATATTTTCGATGCCTTTGATGATTTTGAACACTTGAATTAAGTCACCTCTTAATCTGCGCTGGGTTAAAGGAAATAGATTTAATTCTCTAAGACGCTCTTCGTATGGTTTGTTCTTTAGGCTTGGTATCATTTTGGTAACTCTACGTTGAACTCGTTCTAGCTTGTTTATGTCTTTTTGGTAATAAGGGCACCAGCATTGAACGCAGTATTCCAGAAGAGCGCGGACTAAGGAATTGTAAAGGGTTAGGATAACGTCTTTGGATTTATGCTCAAATGACCTGCCTATAAAGCCAATTATTTTGTTTGCCTTCTTAACAACTTCTGAACATTGTTGACTCGGTTTTAGGTTACTCGATATTGTTACTCCCAGATCGGTTTCTCTGTTTACATTCTTAAGCTGAGTGCCATTCATCGAATAGTTTGCTTTCTCATTTAGGTATCCGATATGTAGTACTTTACATTTATCCTCATTGAAACTCATTTGCCAAATTTGGGCCCAATGTGACAATTTATCTAGATTGTGTTGCATATCGTCAACTTGTTCTTTTGAGAGTACGCTATTTGCAATTTTTTTATCGTCAGGAAATTTTGAGATTGTACAGGTGAGACCCTCAGCTATTTCGTTGATGTAAATTAGAAAGAGAATTGGTCCTAGTACCGATCCCTGCGATACCCCGCTACTTACATTGGTCCATTTAGATGCCTTACCGTTTATGACTACTCTTTGCTTTCTGTCGCTGAGCCAATTTTCTATCCATTTCAACACACCGTCTTGTATTCCATGGTCTTTTAGTTTTAGCAGTAAACGTTTGTGGGGAACTTTGTCAAAGGCCTTTTGAAAATCAAGGTATATAATATCTACAGCTTTACTCTCATCGTAGAAGTTGAGGATATCGTGGAAGAAGTCTAAGAGGTTTGTTGAACAGGAACGGATTTTACGAAAGCCGTGTTGAGTATCTTTAAGTATGTTATTTTCCTCTAAGTGATTTACGAGTATGTCTCTTATGACCGTTTCTAGCATTTTACATACAACTGAGGTTAAGCTAATTGGACGATAGTTACTGGGTAGGGATTTGCTGCCTTTTTTGAATATCGGTGTTACGTTGGCTAGCTTCCACTGATCAGGCATAGTTCCAGACTGCAAGGATTTATTGAATAGTAATGTCAGTGGTTTGGAGAGCTCATCCTTAGCTTCCTTTAGAACTCTAGGCGAGATTGTATCAGGTCCAGGCGTTTTATTTACCTTGAGTTTATCTAAACAATTCAATACTTCTCTCTCTGTAACGGTGAGATTGCTTAGAACATCTGAATTATCAATCTGAATCGGCGATGGTGTAGGGATATCACTGAGGTCTTCTGTTGTAAAAACTGATGCAAAGAAGGTATTGAGGGCATTAGTCATTTGTACTTCGTCTTTGTTGTATTCTCCATTTTCATCTACTAACGGTCCAACAGTTGAAGTAACTACTTCTTTCTTTCTGATATAACTATAGAATTATTTCGGGTTTGTTTTACATTGATTCGCAATATGTAACTCTAGGGTCTTTTTACTTTGCTTTATTAACTTTTTGGCTTTGCGTCGTAGCTCTACAAATTTCACCCGTTCTTCGTCATTTTGTGAGGATTTTAATCCATCATTAGCAAAACAAATTAGCAAGCAGGCAATTTGAAATATCTTTATTCCACCATTTGGGCTTATTATTATGGCCTGGACGCCGTATTTTCGATGGTATGCAGTCTTGCACTGCTTTTAGGTAAGTGGTTTCGAATAACTTCCAAGATGTATTTATGTCGTTATTGTTAATTAAAAAGCTCCAGTCAGTTTCTTTAAACATAGCTCTAAGTTTATGAAAGTTTGCTTTCTTGAAATTAGGGACTTTTTCGATGCTACTATTTGGTTCGTTACTAGTAAAGTTTAAAGTGAAAGTTATCGTACGATGGTCGCTGTTACTGAATTCATCACCAACATTCAAATTCTCTATTAATTCTTCTTTTGTTGCAAGTACAATGTCAAGAACGTTATTACCACGGGTCGGTGTTCGAACAAATTGATAAAGCGAGGAGGGTGAGGAAACGCCCGGGAAACCAAAGACCCACCCAGGGCCCTGTGCCCCTCAGCAATTATATAGAGAAAGTTGAGGGGCAAAGGAAAAATGTGACGCATTGGCTTCCAATCTTGGTAGATTGGGAGGTCAATCCACGGAAGAGACGCCGTCACTTGAGATCTAGAAAATATATAAGTAAAAGGAACAATCAGAGTAAGCTATGGGTATGGCAGAGATCGCTCAGTTCTCACTCTGATAGACCAGCCCATCACCACTAGGCTAAGGTAGGACATTGTTATTGTTGCGTCGGAGACTGCGGCACTTGTGCAGCCAGGATGCTTGGCGTGCGTGATAGGATTTGCCGGCGCTACTGGCTGAAAACGGAGACTGGAGATCGGAGAATGGAGAGAATTTGGCCCAGTGTGATACCCGCTTTAGTGTGAAATGCCACACACTCGCCGGACCTTCCCGAGACGACCCCTCAAATTATCTGGTCCACGGCCGGTTACTCTTACTATCAACTTCTGCAATATTTAAGGCCTTTCCACTAATTTTCCCTCTGTTGAACACATCTCTCCTCCTACAAACCTGATCTTCTTTTCCTCACTGAAACTCAGGTGGCAGAAGCAACTGCCAACAGCCCTTTCTCTGTGTCCTCCTACTTTATCATAGTTTCAAACCCAAACGCGGATTTTGTGTATACTTAAACAACAAACTAACTTGCTCTTGTGTTCCCGATTTTGACTCCTATGAATTCTCAAATGTATGGCTCTAACTATCCTGTTACTTTCATAATAAATATTGCTGTGCTCTCTATCTTTCCTCTTACTTTACTAACTTTCCCAAATTCTTTGACTATCTAAACTCTAAAGTGAAACACATCCTATCGATCTCTCTTTCTCAGACATTTCCATCTAAGGAAAATTCAACGTTCACCACCGCCAATGACTCTCCTCTCATTCAACTGACCAACCTGGTGAACAAGCCTACATAATTTCTGTCATAAATGACCTACAGCAGTTGCTTCAGCAACCCACCCATATCCCGGATCACTTCGGAGATCAGCCCAACATTTTTTACTTGTTTCTAACTTCTAATCCTTCCTCTTATACTGTCGATCTTTTCTCTCATTTGGGTTCCTCTGACCATAAACATATTTCTGTTACCTGTCCTATCTATCCAATACGGCCACCCAATCCTCCCAGCGGCGCTTTTTGGCACTTTGGCACTGCCGACTCGGAGGCTCTTTGGCAGTACTACTTTGATTTACCATTGAATGATTTTTGCTTCCGGGGCCAGGGACCCTTGGAGAGTGTTGAATGTATTACCGAGGTAATCCTCTCGGGCATGGAGGCATATATTTAATTGCCTTTTTCTCAGACTATTGCAAACAAATCTTGGTTTACTCACACTTGTTTTAATGCTGACCGCAATAAGGAGGAAACATTCAAACGGTACCAATGCCTTCAAATTCAAGAATCTCTTTCTTCCTACGTTTCTGCCCAGAATCAAGCCAAATCTGTTCTTCAACTCGCCAAACACTCTTTCATCAAAAATAAATGTATGCACTGAACTGTCCAGCTCTAGCTCTTTCCAAGCTTTCTAGCAACAATTGTTCTTCCTCGTCTTTCCCTCCCCTTTTCCACTATACCGGCACTACCAACACTTCTTCCTCTGACAAAGCTGAGCTCTTCGCCCAAACTTTCGCTAAAAACTCCACCTTTGATGATTCTGGTGATATTCCTTCCTCTCCACCCCCCTTTCACTAACTCATCCCTATTATCCTAATCTCTTCTAAAGATGTAATTTCTGCCCTCTCTTGGCTTAATACTAAGATATCGTAAAGTCTGGATGGTGGTCCTCCTGTTGTACTAAAAACTGTATTTCCCTGACTAGGTAAACTCTTCCGTCTCTGTCTCTTCTCTAACGTCTTTGCTACTTGCTGGAAGTGTGCTCTCACTCAACCTATCCAAAAGAAGGGTAATCTCTCTCAACCCTCCAACTATCTTCCAATTGCTCTCATTTCTTGCATCGCCAAAGTTTATGAAACTATTCTTACTTCAACATTTCTTAAGCATCTTTCTTCTCATAATCCACTCTCAGATCGCCTGTATGGCTTCCTTAGTAGTCCCTCTTCTGGTGATCTTCCTCCAAACCCAACTAACTCTAGGACATCCTCCTTTCGGGACTTCAGTGAGATCTTTTCTAGTGCATTAGACATATTGATAGAGTCTTGCACAAATCTTTAATTTCTAAACTACCCTCCTTCGATTTCTATCCCTCCATCTTTGCCTTTATCTCAATTTTCCTTTCTGGCCGTTCCATGGCTGCGGTTGTGGACGGCCATCGTTTACTTCCTCAATCTATCAACTCTGGTGTTTCTCAGGGTTCTTTCCTATCTCCAATTCTCTTTCTAATATTCATTAATGAGCTTCTCAACTGTACCTACAGTCCTATCCATGCATATAACGATGACTCTACCTTACACTATTCAACTATTTTTTTTGGAATGCCCCAGCATGCAATCACTCAAAAACTCATGTGATATGAAGCCATAACACACTTATCTTCTGATCTATCAAATATTTACAATTGGGGCAGAGAAATCTTGTTGCTTCAATGCTTTCAAAACCCAATCTATCCATTTATCTACCCATCAAGAACTCCCACAGGTCTATCCCATATACTTCAAATATTCGCAAATCAACCCTTCATCTTCTCTCAGTATTTTCGTTTTCTCTTTTTCTTTGGATCTCTCTTGGAAAGATCATATTACCACTCATGCTCAGGCAGCTTACCAGAAGCTTGGTATGCTTAACCGCCTCTGGGGGTTCTTTACCCCTGCACAGCATCTTGCTCTGTAGGCTACAGGAGCACAGTGCGTCCATGTATTGAGTATTGTTCGCATGTAAGGGAGGATCTTCTCACATAGCACTTCTTGACAAAGTGGAATGGAAGGCCTTTTGTATCATTAACTCACATCCACTCACCGACTCCTTGCAAGCCCTCTCTCTTCGCCGAAATGTTGCATCTCTCTCGCTATTCTACCGCTATTACAATAACCAGTGTTCCTCAGAGCTCTCTCAGAGCATACCACCTCCTCTACGTCTTGCAACACAATCTCAACCCTACTCTGTGCAACTCTCCAACCCAAGAGTGAAACGATATTCCCAACCTTTCTTCTATTCAACAGCGGAACTCTGGAACTCTCTCCCTGAATCCATATTTCCTTCATTCTATAACTTAATTTGCTTCAAATTTCGTGTGTCCAGGCATTTTGGCTCGAACATTCATTGATGTTGGCCCTATCACTCTTTCAGCTCTGGGGTAGGCACTCGTCACAGGCAGTTTTGCATTTTGTCTCTCTCATTCAATTAGAAAACAAAAATCCACAGCCTTGACTAATTATTTTACGGACATAAATTATACAGTGCAGTCCTTATGGAACCATAGATGCGCAATCCTTCATTTCTGTATCTCTCTGAAGACCAATATATTTAACATTATGTGTTGGCACTTGATCTATATTTATATCTAGTGGATAGGATTATGTATCTTTTTTACAATTACTTGAAATATACTGTATGATTCATACAGGTTTGAGGCTGCGAAAACTGTGTCGCTTTAACTTGGTTGGTGATAATTTTCCACTGTGGGCTAATTTTTACCAACACGGATCGCCCCGATGGCAGTTGGGTGGTCATTTAAATGATTATAGGCTACTCTTGCTAGAGCCACACCTGAGCGAGGTCTATATAATGATCCTGTACCTGAGTAGCCTTACGAAGGAATACTCTGTTTTTTTTCCACCTGATGGTAAATTGCTAAATCTCCATCCTGATTACTACGCTATTACAATGATTTAGTAGCAAAATATTTTGTTAATTATGAAAACTTGGCAATAATATGATGCACAGACAAAACGGTATCATATTTTTCCGGTAAGAATAAAGAAATCAGATGCTAAAGTATTCAATTTACCATCAGCTGGAAAGAAATAGACTATACTGGAGTTCTCGAAAAGGGGCTCCAGTCCTGACGCTTTTCTTGACTTGCAGTGTGCTGGCTTCATAATCTAGAAGGGTTGATAGCCTCGCTGGATTCCTATTTTAACTAAAGTTTAACTAACTAGTCTTCCAAATAGGAAGAATATGCTGTATTTTGACATTTCTATACCTACCACATATTCCAGGCATTGTGTGTGTTTGCATATTATAAATTTAAGTGATTGATAACCATAACAAACACAGATTAATCCTCCTTTGAGGAGTTATAAGCGCTTGACCTTTAATCAAGAATGCTTAAACTCCACATCTGAGGTATATGGATATTTATTTAACTACCAAACAATATAGGTTTTGGATATAACTACATATTTGAATATGCACAACGCATGACTATAGAGAACACTAACACATCTTAGAGATGTAATGAGTGTGAAAATGGGTGTTTTATGAACGAGAAGAACAATATGCGTTCTTGGTCGCTTACACCTAGTTTACATCTCAACAAACGGAATCTCGCTGTTTTCTTGGTATGGACAGTTGGTTGGCCAGATTAGAGCCCGTGTGATAGCCGCTTTATTCTCCCCATGTGCCCCGTCATCAAAATTTACATGCAACTAATTTTGTTTAGTAATGTTGTCCTGTTCCCCCCTTCGGTGCTATAGGTGTCCTAGGGTTGCCTATAAAGTAGTTTGCACTCTTCCAGCTTTACGTATAACACTCAGTTAATAATACATTATTTTATAAACGTATTAGTGTTTACTCATGTATAGTCATGCTCAATAATTCCAACGAATTTTGAGCATTCGAACTCAGTAAATGAAGCTCAGATATGCAAATATCAGGCAAGAAATTAATAAGAAAAGTTTATTTAGGCTCGGCTTCGAATATGCATGACAAACATTAAATGATTGTGGCTGGATAGTCAAATTACTACTTCACCTAAAATCGTGTTTATTTTAATCGCGTTACCGAGAGAGGATATTAATTAGGCATTTCTACGTGAAATAAGTGCTAGTCACGGGTTATTAGAATACCACGATGACTACAAGCATATTTACACAGGTTATAGAAGTGATTATCACCGAACTATTGAATTTCACTGTACATCTAACAAACCTTGCCACCTTCTCCTTCATTTTATGTTATTCTTTCCCATCCTGTTGATACTATGCTTATATGTTTTGTTTACAGCTTTCTACCCTGCGAAAGCTGCTTATTCATTTACATTTTCTTCATTCCTTAATTCGTCATATGTTATGGATATTGATGTTTCATTGTTATGTATCGTGAACAAATGTACAAGGTTAAAAAATTATACTCATACCAATGCCTTGTTAAATGGTTGTATTTCATACACCTGTTGTACAGCCATAGCCTGGCTGGCCCAAGGCCTTGACCTAGGTGTCTGTTCACATTGGGACCGGGTATATTTAGTGAGTTGCATCATTGCGTCTCCCATGTGGGCAAAACTTGGCTAAAACCTAAACACTTATAATCCTTTAAATATACAGTATATAGGTATTTATGTGTGTATATGTGTGCAATATACAGTATATAGGTATTTATTTGTGTATATGTGTGCAATATACAGTATATAGGTATTTATTTGTGTATATGTGTGCAATATACAGTATATAGGTATTTATGTGTGTATATGTGTGCAATATACAGTATATAGGTATTTATTTGTGTATATGTGTGCAATATACAGTATATAGGTATTTATTTGTGTATATGTGTGCAATATACAGTATATAGGTATGTATTTGTGTATATGTGTGCAATATACAGTATATAGGTATTTATTTGTGTATATGTGTGCAATATACAGTATATAGGTATGTATTTGTGTATATGTGTGCAATATACAGTATATAGGTATTTATTTGTGTATATGTTTGCAATATGCGTAAACCAAATATTAATGCTTAAAACATTGGCTCATACTAGAAGAGTTTGCTAAACAAAAATATCAGGTCTTAATTACGGAAGATTATGTCTCACCATTGAATATAACACTGGGAAGCGACGAGTGTTTCTCTGCCTCGTACTCTTTATGCCTCCATAAATCCATGTTTATTAACACAATCTTCACAGAGGATGTCACTATACTGACATGTTCACCTCACCTGTCAAACCAAAATAAAAACTCTTAAAATTCCCTCCATATTGCACTAAAATCCTTAATTAACTAAAAATATGAAACAAATAGAAAGTATGTGGGGAGTGGATGTTAGAGGGCTAATAGAAAGTATGTGGGGAGTGGATGTTAGAGGGCTAATAGAAAGTATGTGGGGAGTGGATGTTAGAGGGCTAATATAAAGTATGTGGAGTGGATGTTAGAGGGCTAATATAAAGTATGTGGGGAGTGGATGTTAGAGGGCTAATATAAAGTATGTGGGGAGTGGATGTTAGAGGGCTAATAGAAAGTATGTGGGGAGTGGATGTTAGAGGGCTAATATAAAGTATGTGGGGAGTGGATGTTAGAGGGCTAATATAAAGTATGTGGGGAGTGGATGTTAGAGGGCTAATAGAAAGTATGTGGGGAGTGGATGTTAGAGGGCTAATATAAAGTATGTGGGGAGTGGATGTTAGAGGGCTAATATAAAGTATGTGGGGAGTGGATGTTAGAGGGCTAATAGAAAGTATGTGGGGAGTGGATGTTAGAGGGCTAATAGAAAGTATGTGGGGAGTGGATGTTAGAGGGCTAATAGAAAGTATGTGGAGAGTGGATGTTAGAGGGCTAATAGAAAGTATGTGGGGAGTGGATGTTAGAGGGCTAATATAAAGTATGTGGGGAGTGGATGTTAGAGGGCTAATAGAAAGTATGTGGGGAGTGGATGTTAGAGGGCTAATAGAAAGTATGTGGGGAGTGGATGTTAGAGGGCTAATAGAAAGTATGTGGGGAGTGGATGTTAGAGGGCTAATTACATATGATCAATTCTAGCGTGAAAATGTATCATATACTTTCCACTACAAGTTGGCTTATCTTAATAAGTTTGTGCGATTA
The DNA here is from genome assembly GCA_032716605.1 of Paralithodes platypus. Taxonomy (NCBI): domain Eukaryota; kingdom Metazoa; phylum Arthropoda; class Malacostraca; order Decapoda; family Lithodidae; genus Paralithodes; species Paralithodes platypus. Next base: position 37,492,849 of record CM064519.1, read on the forward strand.
ATTTATATTTTTAAAATTACCGTTCACGATTATGAACTATGAAGTTTAAAATATCGTCATAGTATAAGTGGAAGTTGTCATATAACTGACTGTGGTTTAGCTTGTGTTTGACTCCTGACATAGTGCTCGCGTGACTCAAAAATTTTATGGAAAATGGCGGTAGCAGTATAGTGGCATCTTCAGTGATATAATGGACGCATCTATCATTTACATTCACAGTCAATATTTGTGTGGGTAATAATTATTGAACACACAATGTGTAACAAACTTGGTATCCGGTATTTGGGTAAGGTATTGAGTAACATATTGAATGCATTTTTCAGGATTAGTTCTTATTATATATTTGTTTTTCTGTGATAAATGACAAATTTGTGAAGCTTTCTAAAACCACTTCAAATTAATATATTAAAAGTTTGCAAAAGTTATGCGTTAACATTGGTATAGTGTGTTCTTACATTACATTGGTATAGTGTGTTCTTACATTACATTGGTATAGTGTGTTCTTACATTACATTGGTATAGTGTGTTCTTACATTACATTTACTTAATTTATTCTACTTTTCCCGAGATTATTCCTCACGATGTATTTTTGTTTATCTAATTTAAGGTTGTCAATGTACAATTGTGGCACAATCGCTTTCCATTTGATTGACTCCGCTCCGTTCTGCATATATCGATTATATACCCGCGACTAACGGAGCTCTTAACTCATGCTAACAATTAAATGTTGAAAATAAAATTGGGAATGCTTGAATATCACGTCATAGGCTAAGATAGATAATGTTTAAATATTCTCCAATATATCTATACATTCCTGGTTTCTTTATTGTTACTGCAATTTCATATATTTTGTTAAACGGGAGGGAATGATAGGTTGGAAACATCTTCATGTTATGCTCTGCCATATAGATTAACCACAAGCAACGTCGGGCGGGCGGGTGCCCTACCCCGAAAGGGGTTGAAATAGGGGAGCTATCCCCCCGCCAAAGGCGGCTTTCTAGGGCCTTTCCTAGCTGATGCTGAGAGGATTGGGTTCTAGTCTTGTGGTGATGGGCTGGTCTATCAGAGTGAGAACTGAGCGATCTCTGCCATACCCATAGCTTACTCTGACTGTTCCTTTAACTTATGTATTTTCTAGATCTCAAGTGACGGCGTCTTTTCCGTGGATTGACCTCCCAATCTACCAAGATTGGAAGCCAAAGCATCACATTTTTCCCTTGCCCCTCAACTTTCTCTTCATAATTGCTGAGGGGCACAGGGCCCTGGGTGGGGCTTTGGTTTCCCGGGCGTTTCTGCACCCTCCTCAGCTCCCCGCCATGGAGTGGCTTCGGTCACCCAGGCTTTATTGTGGTCGGCAGGGAGGGTTCTGTGGGGGCGCTCGGTTATGGCCTTGGAATTGCTCGGGGCCTTGGGGCTGTTCGGCCAGGCAGCTTGGGGAACAACAACAACAACAACAACAACGTCGAAATGTTCAGTATATTAGTTGTTGCTTATATTCATCCGTATTGCTTTGTTAGGCTAGGCTAGGATGAATAGTATCAATGTTGGCAAATATACAGGGTTGTGCAGAATTCAGTTACCCACCTTAAAGATGTGGTCAATATTGCTTTTCAATACATTTGTATAAACAGGCAGTAGCCTGCATGAACCGTTCTATACATATTTTGTTTTAACAATCAATATCTTCACAACCAATAAATACATTACCTTTTATAGTCTATCTATCTATCTATCTATATGCTCAGGCCCAATCCCCATTTTGGGGGTAGCCGACTCAAGACAGAGCAAGAACAGGGAAAACACAAAAACAACATAAAACCAAAAATAAACACAGATAAAAAACACAAACTCTCACACATCCAGGTCACCCAGGAGAAGACCCAGAGACCAGGGTTACCCAGGTCGCTCCAGCACTCCCCCGGCCCCTGACCACCCGGAGAGGTTCCGATCTCGGCAGGCAGACATGCAGCGGAGCCAAAGCCACAAGCCCTCCCACCACACTTCCAGGCACACCCATCATATTAATCGTCTCCCCGGGCCAGGCGCCTGATGGACTATTATCTAGTCCAACTTGCGCCCGACCCCTTACTCCAAATGACCACGTGTTCACTCAACTATTCACAAGCATTCTCCATTCACTCCTGTCCACCACCACTTCCCCTGCCTGATCTATAGTCATTCCTCTATCATCCAAAGCCTTTCTTACACAGTCTCTCCATCTCAATGGGGGTCTTCCTGCCCTTCTATCTCCCCTTGTACCTGACTCACATATTCTCTTTGTAAGCCTTTCATCTCCCATTCGTTCAACATGACCATACCAGCTCAGCACCCTTCTGTCCACTCTGGCTGACAAATGTTCTTGCTGCCCCACTCTCCTACGTATCTCTTCATTCCTCAATCTGTCTCTACGAGTAACTCCACACATACTCCTCAAGCAGCTCATCTCCATCACATCCAGCCCTCCTTTCTCCTTTTTCTTCAGAGCCCATGTCTCAGCCCCATACATCACTGTTGGCACAACAATTCCTTGATACAGTGCACTTTTTACTTTCACTCCGAGATTTCTCGTCTTCCACATACTTCCCATTGCTCCGAAAACCTTCCTTCCTTCACACACTCTCTGTTTTACCTCCACTTCCATACCTCCACTCCTGCTTATCGTTCCTCCTAGATATTTAAAACATTCTACTTGTTCCAATATTTTCCCATCCAGCCTCACATCTAGATTCACCCTATGCTCTCCCCTATTACACACCATTACTTTACTTTTATTGACGTTCACCTTCAGTTTCCTCCTTCCACAAACCACACCAAACTCTTTGACTACCCGCTGCAGTTTCTCATCAGAATCCGCCACCAATGCTGTGTCATCAGCGAACAGCAACTGATTCAACTCCCAATCTCTACCAGTCTTTCCTACTAAACCCAATCCTCTTCCCATAGTTCTCCTTTTCACCTCCCTCACCACACCATCCATAAACATATTAAACAGCCATGGTGACATTACACAACCCTGTCGCAAACCTACCTTTACCTCAAACCATTCCTTTTATACCTTTTATAGTACCCCCATTAAACTATGAATACGTAGTACAAGCTACTGGTATTTTTTGAAGTTGTAATATAAATGAACCTATATGAAGAATGACGATTATAAGACGAATTATGGACAATATTAGTTTATTAACTTTTGTATTATAGGCGTTGTTCGATTATTTTCAGAATATGTGTACAGGTGAAAACTCTTGCATGACATAAATACATACGTCCAGAACATTATTGTATTCTCAAAATGTTAGTTGGCTACGTTTCTTTTTTCCGATATATCGAACTCGTAAAATAGCTTATTCTGTTAGGGTGTGATATCTTATATAATGATTATGTCATGCACTACCAAAGCAAGCTATGTTATAATAGCTTATTCTGTTAGGGTGTGATATCTTATATAATTATTATGTCATGCACTACCAAAGCAAGCTATGTTATAATAGCTTATTCTGTTAGGGTGTGATATCTTATATAATTATTATGTCATGCACTACCAAAGCAAGCTATGTTATAAGGTCGATGTAGCAGAATATAAGAAACTTACAACAATTTCGAGAATACCATCGTATTCTGGGTATGTGTATTTACTTAATGCAAGTCTTTTGAACTTTAAAATCATCAAAATACCGTCTGAACTTAAAGACAGATTAAGTTTTAGTGTGCGTTTTCGTCTTATGTTCATAATTATTCATAAAACTTTGTTTGCATTACAAATTTTAAAATGGCAGTAGGATTTTCTACCTGTTCTGCGTTTACTTGGGTACTATAAAAGGCAATATAGATAATGGCTGTGAAGATATTTTATGTTAATACAAAATATCATTAGAACGGTTCACGCAGATTACTGCCTGACAATACAAATATATTGAAAGGTAGCGTTGCCAATGTCTGCCAGTTGGGTGATAACCGAATTATGTGCCACCCTGTATGGTCTGTAAAAGGAGAACATATAACAAATAATAAATAATATCATGGGCCACAGTGGCGAACATTGTGTCCGAACCATGGGCTAACTGGCTTGAAATGAGATGCAGTTGGCAATTGAAACCACAAGCAACCTCGCTATATGTAGTCAACGATGCCATCCAAGATCGACAAGTAGAAACGTATTTTGTTCTGGTTGTTAGTGACAATTATGGGCCTCTTAAGTTTTGGATAGTCACACATAGGCCATATTCAACCATCAATCAAACGAATCGGAGAACAAATATCAGACATGTAACTTATGTGAACATTTCTTTCCATCATATCTTACCCCAGAAAATTCATTTTGAACAAAGGAAGTATACATAAAGTGAATAACTTATTTTGATTAAGCATCTAAACATAGGTGCTTAGTTTGAATTCAATCAAGGATAGACAACACCCATCACGCAAGGGCGCCGATTACATAAACATTAGTAACATTACATTAAAAATTGAAATACAATTTCTCTGGTGCCATATTTTCGAGATTAAGATGTATTTGTCTAAAGTTCCGAGTGCTCACAAATATTTATTCATATTACTTTATTCGCCTATCCCTGTGAGTGCGTTTGAGCTTGACGTTAGTTCTCAATTGTTTAGCAAAATATTGTTTTTTCTTAGCTAATGTTAAATTGTCGTATTTTCTCAACATTTACATAGCTTAAATTACCAAATATGTTGTTAATTACGTAAACCTGGCATTCATATGGTACACAGACGCAGTAGTTTCTCATGTTACATTTATTTAATTATCGAGATATCAGGTGCCAAGGAAATAATTATATTTACCACTAAATGGCAATATTTGAGTATTGAACTTGCTTAGACGATCTAACATACAGTACAAGAGGAAATTTATTAACTTACTAAAAGCTTTATGTTTCCGTTTGACCGCGAAATCTGCAAGTTTTTATATATGTGTATTACAATATTACAATAATTTATAGATATAAATTCACATTTTGCATATGCATAGAAAGAGTTTAATATGAAAGATATTTATCATCCGTTTATTTCTTAGAAGAATTGAACATTTAGTGATTTATTATGATTATAATTTCAACTAGATGAACAGTCATCAAGCCTTACATTAAAAAGCTTGCAAATTAATTACTCGGTTAACCTTTGTTCATAATTATATTAAGCATCGTAATTTGATCTAAAGCATCATAATTTAATCTTAATGTCTAATACTTGTTAGGGATAATCAATAAAATACTTTGTATATACAAGAAACCATTTTATTAGCTAACTTGGTAAATATAATGCTCTAGTCGGACTTGAGTCTCTTTAAATATCAGAGTTTCATTAAATAACAAAAAAGAAAACCTTGAAACAAAATAGACATTCCACTTTGTGAATAATGTTCATATTTTCACATCGAGAGTCACTTTATATTGAGTATTTGTAAACCACTGTCTTACTTTTATCAATAGCATTTTTTCAATGTAGTGTTTTGTTTCATTTATTTTTCTCATTACGTTTTTCAAACGCTTCAATCAGGAGAATTCACTGGAAATATTATATTTCATATTTGTGTGTTTTTTGTTCAAGATATAAAGTAATGGTTATTTGATCTTTTTCATCTTTATTTACACACACACACACACACACGTATGATCCTTAATTTGGACACTGGACACAAAATATATGGACACCGGAGATACAAATAATATACACACATTTCATGTCAGCAAGTTTATAATCAATATATGTTCTATTTTTCCACATGTAAAGCAATATGCATATCCGGATCTTAAAAAAAACACTGACAAGGAAGAAAACATCATAATAATAATTAACTTTAGAAATAAAGAAATAGGATACTGTGTACATAACATAATTCAACTTTGCTTTAATTACACTGGCAACATTACCTCCTGCACTAAAGTAAATTTGAACATCATGCCTTAAGTTTTCAACAAGTATTACCGAAAATTATAATACCATACACATTCAATAAATCAATATAACTAAATGATACACAGTCAATCAAAATTCATCAAGTTGTGTCTCACAGAATATTACAAGGCTATATTGTCCACAGTGACGAATTCAAGTCTATCATGATTAGAATTAGTACACTTCTCGGTATTATTGAGCAACGGAAATGATGAAAACATGCTTCTTTCAGTCAAGTCATGACTCACAGATTAGTCCAAACTAAACAGTAAATAGTATCAGTAGAATATTAGTTTGAAACTAATTACTAAACAATGTTATTCAGAACTTAATGACATGGTTATTAAGCCAGACAATTGTTGATACGGCATGACTAACATATTTGCTGTATATGATAAATTGAGCTATGAATATTATATGTACAGTTAACTCCATCAGTGTAATGAAATCCTTGACATAATATTCTGGCTATCATTAGATGATTACTTTACTCCGTGAAACATGGATCTATGATAGTAAAAGAGTTATTAAAGATAGTATATATCCCTAAACTAAATAAAGCATCTTAATGATAGCAAAATACTACGAAGAAATGTGTCATACTAGGCTTCTATGAAAAGCTATAATAATTCGGCCGCAATGGTCGGGTCGATATAATTATGACGAATTATGATTTTGTCGGAATTAAAAACAAACATAATGAAACATGTATAGTTGTTTACTAACGTGAAAATATACAACAGGTATTTAGGAAGATATATTATGACGGAATTTAGAACACTGAAATTTAGGAAGCAAAAATTATAATTACACTCTAAAAAGTAGAATCAATTGGTGGTGATAATAGGAAACTAGATAAATATATAACAAAATATCGAAACAAATATATTCTTATCTATCAGACTGATAATTCACGCTATAATACCATTGTTTATGAAATATGAATTATTTTCAAAAGTATTTGCGGCAGTAAGAAAATATCCTACAATTATGTTTTATTCTTTGGATTGCTTTGTTACAAAACAATAATAGTACGTACAAAATATAAGTAAATACTCAAGAGAATAATAATACCTATTTCAAACATTATATTTGGTGTAACATGTATAATATGTATATGGATTTTTTTTTAAACGGATAACTAGAAATTACTGTTTAAACAGTAATTGTTTATCATATTTCATAGCAGTGTCCTCGAATCTCTTTTTGATGATCTTAGTCAGATACAAAAGCAATCGTTGCCCTTTTAAATGTGTTCAATCCTAAATGTTTTCGATCATTAAATATTTGTAATCATTGTTCTGGCTTCCTTTTACTGGTGTTTGTCATCACCACTTTAATAGCAGGCTAAACATTAGGGGGGGGGGGGGGGGGGGGATTACGATAGCATTTTTGTACTTGTGGGCCTACTACGCTAACCATTACTTTTTTCATGTAGAACATTTTTGAATATTTTGCTTACTTAGTTTAAACAAATAAGAACGTTTCTAAAACTTTTTCCATGGGATTTTGATGTATTCATTGTGTGTTTTCTATAGTTTTATGTTATGATAATTGTATAAATTGAAATATATTTAATTGCTGAATTATAAGCATATTTTGAAAAGCCTTGACAGTCAATTGTCCATTAATTATAATGTTTTACAATATATACAATGCTTACCTCGCTCCAAAACACCATTGGTTATTTACTGTTTAAGAACCGTATCATTCTATTATTACTGTACGAATTATATTTCAGCAACATAGGCTAATTGTATCCAATTTAGAAAGATTTTTTCGGAGTGAAATAGTTATTTTTTCGAAAAAGACTGGGATGCAAAGATAATAATTCCTTTCTTGAAAAATAAGAGCAAATTTGAAATTAAGTTTTCCTTATATTGCTATAGGTTTCATCAAGTAATGTATCTATAGTATCAGGTTAACTATGATGTGCATCAACTTGAACTACCAAGCAAGATTACAATAAAGGAAAACAAATAAAAATAAATAGGGAGAGACAGATTCAAGGAAGGAAGGACGATACACGATCGAGGAGAAAATATAAAGATAATATACAGTTTACACAAATACGATGAGTTGAAAACAAGGCTATTTACTTTGGCATATCTAAAAAAAAAAAAAAAAAAAAAAAAAATAATAATAATAATAATAATAATAATAATAATAATAATAATAATTCATCTCATACAAATTAGAAACATAGTTAAAACAATGATTATCCTTGTAGCATATTTCTCCTTTCTCACTTTTCATTGCAATTTCTCGTTGGCCTAGCAACCAATTTCCGAACTACACAATGACTTTCTAATTACATTTTCTAGGATATCGGTGAAACACGAGAAGACTCTTATAATTCTTGCAATATAAAAAGACTGTGGGTTATTTTGTTACTCAACCTCTCATTATAAAAAAAACAATTTCTCCATGAACAAAATTGTAATCTCCCTGGACTATAAAAACACTTACAAATCTTATGAGTTAATCGGTAGACGAATACAATTATTACCTCTTATCATAGAACAGATATCTTTCTCTACATTGCACAGCGGAAAAAAAGTAAAAATATACATATTAAAACACTTCACCGAACTTTAGTGTCGGTCCAATGCTAATATATTTTGTACAGGTCTTATGGAACTATCATATACGCTGAGCTGATCTAGGAGCGAAGTTAAAATAATTATGTAATTAATTATCAGATCAAATTATAAAAATATAAGGAAAGGCTAAGAGATGAGCAGGCACCGGGTTCGTAGAAACTATAGCTTGATTTAAAATAAGTGTGTGTGCGTGTGTCATCTGATAAGCACACATTCCTATAGCTGAATATGAGATATATAATGTGTGTGGATATGTCTGTGACTATGGTTAGTGAATTGTAATTCATCTGGTCTTTTGGCAAACAATTGTTGGCCAGTTATTAAAGTACGTACTATGCTGTACGTTGTTCATTAGAACACCATTACAGATAAGCAATATCGTTGTGGTTTTGATTAGTCAGTCAAGCTTGAATTTAAAACAAAATAAGTAATCCAAAACTCTTTATGCAGTACTTATCTCTATTATCAAACTCCAGCGTTCTCTTGCCTCCTCAGAAATAGGATAATGATCTCCGATTGGACACAAACTATAATATAAAGTCTAAAGAGCGGGGAAATACACATTGAAAATGGTACTGATAAACAAATGAAAATATGATATAATTCAAACTCTCGAATGCATTTTTCTTTTTTGTTCTTTAAGTCGACGCAATATAGCTTACACACACAAATACACTTACAGACATACATAAACATCCGCACACATTCGGTCCCACTTGTAGATCAATGTTTTATTTACACTGACCCCAAATGTCTCAAGTACAATAAAAAATACACGTACATTATTATCCCATCATTTGTTTTCTTTGCTGCGTCGATGGTTTAACAAAACATAACAGAATAACAACATAATAGGATGTACAGATAAAGCTGCCCAGGTCACTATAGATAATTAACACGCAGGCTCTGCTTCTTCAACAGTTAGTTATTAATTGTTTTAATCCTGACAAATAGACTCTGGTACATCGAAGAAGGAAAAAAAGAATAATGGAACATTTAAGCACAATACCTACAGCGTACGAAATTGAAGTCACTTATTTACATTTATTACACCTGACGTTAAATAGTAATGTACAAAGTAGTTGGAGGAGAGGTGGGAGGGGGAGGTAGGTCGGGGGTGGATATGCAGGAGGAAGGAAGGGGTATAGGCTTAATGAGAGGGAGCTTGTCGTACTGGAGGGATGATAGGAGGGGTTGGGAGGAACTTGTTATTATCCTCTCAGTATTCCCGAACGCGTATTCACTTTATTCATGCTAACATTAGACACAAAATATCAAATTTTGGAAGGCCATCTACGAATCAAAAGGGCAAAGGTTATCTCATTTAATCTTCTGACTCCCAAATGTCTTTCCTAAGCTGCATAAAACCGTAAACTAATAGCCAGAATAAAAGGAGGATATGCGTCCTCATACCTTTAAAAGGATTAAACCCCATCTTGCATATAATTGTCTACGCCTCATATAAATCTACCTCCACCATCACCTTTACACCGTTTTCACATCACTCTAGATCCATGGTGCTAGGGAATTTCTAAAAGGAAATTCCCTGACTCTGGACAACTCGAGAGCAAGTTGAAGCGATGATGGGGATGTCGAGGCAAATGTTTCACTGACTCCACCTGATAACGGCCTTCAGGGAAAATTACCGAGGGGCATAGAGGAGAACAAATATAAATCTGAGGGTGAGGGTTCGATGTTGATTTGGGTATCCGGGTGGGGAAGGTTAGATTATGTAGTTAAGAAAGGAGAAAGGGGGTGGTATTTGTTCCATGAGGGTACAATTTAGCCAAGTACAAGTCTCTGTCTTGCACACTGACACATTTTTGCTTTGTTATTTGCTTAACCAGTCACATTGTTTTCCTGTCCTTCACACTGCCGCCAGCCCAAATGTGAACACCTGATGCCCCCTTTTTTTCTTTCAATGTCCTGGGGAAATTCAGGTGCATAGATTTTCTACACCAGTTTTTCAATATATGACGCCTGAATCAGCAATCAGTCGCAGGTACACAGACGCACAGAATAAGACGTGCAAGTACACACAGCAACTTGTGATGGTACACTGCGCGAGGTTTTTGCATGAAGTTTGCGCCGCGAAAGCCCCAACCCCTAGAGAGAGATCTATGGTCAACGTAGATAAGCCATCTTCCATTCTGGACGCTAATATTGGTGACGTTTATAATTTGTATTCATTTATTTTTACATCCGATGTTCAAAGTATGTTCCTTAAACGTAAGTCACTCCAATATCACCATTGCTTTAGTATCATCACTTGTCTTAAAAGTAACCTACACCGTTCATGCAATGTCCGCAAGAATTCATGTTTCTAGCAATGATGTAATGATAGTGGCTTCTTTAGTTAGGTTCAGAACAGTTGGGTGATATAGAAACAGTGTTGATTAAGATGTTTACTATTCCCTTGTAGCTTGGTGTGTCCTTTGAATAGAGACATTATTCGATGTAAATTGTGGCACCAATATGTAGGAAGTTGGCCTATCTATGTATACTCTAACGTCTCTGGGTCATAGTCTTATAACATAATAAGGGCCCACTCTTCCCCCCCCCCCCATTAAATGCAACATAGGGAAGGGTAGAGCGTGCCCCTCTTCCGATGTTGTAGACCGTGACCCTCCGTCCCTTGCCCGTGGAGGGTTTATGCCCACATATCACCCGAGATGGTGGGGAGGGCTGGGTGGACGTGAGCTAGGGCCGTGACGGGGTGGTGTAGGCTGGGGGCTGTGGGGCAGGCGGCTTGCACTGGTCAAGGTTTAATAGTATTGGGCGTCTGGGGGGTGTTAGGCTGGTGTCCGGGTGTGCCACCCCCAGAAGAAGGGGTGCCGGCCCCTCCACCATTCGCTGCCTCCTGCGCTGCCTGTCTTTGGCTATTTTTCTTGTTCTTCATGCGGCGATTCTGGAACCATATTTTGACCTGGCGTTCGGTAAGGTTGAGGTTGCGCGCCAGCTCCCATCGCTTCTGCTTGGACACATAGGCGTTATAGAGGAACTCCTTCTCCAGCTCCAGGGTCTGGAACTTGGAATAGGGCTTCCGCTTCTTCCGCACCGTCATGGTCCCCGTCCACTCGGTCCCAGGAATCGGTCCCAGAGGACCTGAGGAGAAAACAAGAAAATGCACATTGTTAATATTTTGACTGCTAAAGAGAACGTATTCTTAAGCTAGATATAATAGTGGTTTTGTTATGTTCCAACTTTACCTGCGAACACAACCTCGTAGCCTGTAGAATTGATCTACAGACAAATATAATATACTAGAATACATTGAATGTTATATTGAGTGAAGAGATGGAGGAACTAATAACTCACTTCCATATCGTGTACACAGTGTAAGAACAGGTTTGTCGGCAAAAACTTCAGTGTGTCTGTACATTCTCAGAAAGCGTTAGCAAGAGGTATTACAAATTGACAGCATATGTATAAGTACCGAAAACAATATCCTTCCGTTCTCCATAAGTTAACAATAAAAGTAAATGGTACATTAAAGCCCATCATCCTTGGTATATGCTTAACATAACAAAATATACAGCATACGACAAACGTAGATTTTATTAGACGAGTTCTATGCAAGTAAAGTAAATAACAAATTAATCACTTCCACACAAATATACAAATAATAATTACCAAAAATATTAATAAAGGTTGATATTTTCCGCATGACATGTTCTGGTGGCAAAATAGGTGGTCTTTGTGACATAACTTTCGGATATTCCAAGCCAAGAATCACAGTACTCTCCCAGGCAAGACATGGTAGGTTGTGTGAGTAGCTTTGTGTTTAGGAACTATTTTTTATTTGTTACCAAGTTTGAGTTGTGATCGTATAAGATGTTAAAAAACAAATAGTTTTACATTACTTTGCCTCTTCTCTATGATATATATATATATATATATATATATATATATATATATATATATATATATATTATATATATAATTATATATATATATACTGTATATACTGTATATATATATATATATATATATATATATATATATATACAGGTATATATATATATATATATATATATATATTTATATATATATATATATATATATATATATATATATATATATATATATATATATATATATATATATATATTGTTTTTAATAATAGTAAGCTAATACGTTAGATTTGTTCTAAGCTCCCTCATGTGTGCCTAATCATCAACAGTTTCAATTTATGAATTATTTAAATAACTCCCAACGTTTCCATTATCTCATTTACAATTTCCACATGAACTAGAATAAGTGAAGAACACTATAATAGAGAGAAAAGTTCAAACCCGAAACTATGAGAAAGACACTATCAATAATAAAGTAAAGGTCCAATAGTGATAGTATAGAACAGAAACTATAAAATGAGAGAAAAAAGTCACAACGGAAATATGGGAAAAGCAAGTATAAAAAAGGAAAAATAAAGTAGTAGTAATATTCGTGGTTCTTTGACCCAGCCTTTCCCAATCTTTATTTCCCATCTCCATTTGGCTCTTCCACATCAGTTCCTTCTTCCCTTACTCGATGTCTGTGCTATGATCTGTTCCACTTGGCTGCACACACACACACACACACACACACACACACACACACACACACACTTGCACTGTAAATACACACATCTAGGCGCACTCACATCGTACATACACACGCGCAACATGCACTGTAGCCTATAATAAACACACACACACACACAAACACGCATATATATATATATATATATATATATATATATATATATATATATATATATATATATATATATATATACCGGTATATATATAATAGGCTTTAATGTTTGTGTTTCTATTTGTCTACCTTTTTCGTCACTATCAGTTCATCTTATAATGCATATTTACACATTAATTACATTTAACCAACTTTAGTTTGTACCATAATTTACATAGCTGCCTTCTTATACTACTGTATTATTTTCCAGAATATCTCTCCCACTCTCACTCCCTCTCTCTCTCTCTCTCTCTCTCTCTCTCTCTCTCTCTCTCTCTCTCTCTCTCTCTCTCTCTCTCTCTCTCTCTCTCTCTCTCTCTCTCTCTCTCTCTCTCTCTCTTCAATCGACCGAGCTTCCAATATATCCTCTTGAAAATTACGACCAGCTGTCTTGAGTAAGCCGGAAGACGGATAGAAGATCAAGAATACAGCGGGAGAATAAAGAAAGGATAAGACAGTTGGAAATATAAAGGAAGACAGTATGTGAACATAAGTAAAGAAAACCAGACGAGGGAAGAGAGGGTAGGAAGTAATGAATGACAATATTTAAATAGTATGCGTATTAGTAAAAAAGAAACCAATAAATATACAATAAAGTTCTTCAATGTCACTGATCTGTATTATCCATCATAATTTTTCTAGTTTATTATATTAGGTAATGAACATTTAATTATCATCTGTGGGACGGAAACATCAATCATATTAAAAACAAACACAAACACATACAAATTTGTTATGGCAACGATTTATTTTCTGTTCCGAATTGCCTGATATATAAATCTATAATGTCATCGTTTTGCTTAATAAATCTTTAGCGTTGTTGAAGTTTCCCTTTACTGTAGAGTTTTATGACAAAAGTGCTCTATGCAGCTGCCTGTATCAGTTATATTACCATTAAAGTCACATATATTACCAACGTTAATATAATTTAAATTAGCATTATAATATCTGTTCTTGAAATATAACCAAATAAAACGGCCATCGTAGAGACACTTTAGGAAGCAGAGTAGTAATAGACAATAACAGACAGATAGATAAGTAAATATAATTATAAAGAAAACATAAACAAAACTAAATACATACGTAGAGCTAGATAAAAAGAGTAATATGGATTTAGTGAATGCCATTTAATGTACAGTTGGTCAAAGTTCCAGCTGACTCACCCTCGCTCTGGGGCTCGCAGAATTATCTGGCAATACTGGTGTAGGAAGGAGGTGTGTCTTACAAAGATTGGGATTGGTAGATCTGATTTCGGCTATATCATTGTTAGAACATATATTAAACAAGGGAAAGTAAGCCTATCTCAAATAAAAATACATACATCGCTATGTATGATCCCGAACATTCACCCAAAGTTCGTAGATTTGCTTAAATATTAAAGTTATTATATCCACTGATTGGCAACGCATATAACACCTGCTGGCTGCCACAACATACTTTACTCGATTTTATAAGAATATATATTTCTGTTGTATTGGTGGCTGCTTAATGAAGGCGCATTTAGTCTTCACAAAGTGAACATTACATAGTCTAATTTGCAGTAATATACAGGACAGACACAGGTAACACATTAATGGCAAGTGGTATCCCTGCACCACTACACAAGTATTGCCAGCTAATTCTGCGAGCCCCAGAGCGAGGGTGGGTCAGCTGGAACTTTGACCAAATGTACATAAGAAGACTGATAGACAAAAAGAGACAGGTATATAGAAGAGATTGAGAAAGTCAGATGTGGGAATGAAGCCAATGATTCATTATGCCATGTGTATTGTTGCCTCTTACTCTCTCTCTCGCTCTCGCTCTGTGTATGTGTGTTCCTTCGTGCGTATTGTGGTCATAATTAATAGCTATAAATGCAAAATGAGTGTAAATATACAGTAAGGCCAGTAATTGCTTTTATGTTACAGCTTTTAATTGTATAAATGCTGTATTGTTCTCTTCAAATTGACCTAAATCGTATTTGTTTTATGTCAGATTATATTTGTTTAACGTACAATACCATATACCAACAATTGAGTAGTACTATTTTAGGATATTTTAGTCATGCTTTATTAACACCCCATTTCTCATTCACAACAAACTCCTTATATATAAATAAATATATATATATATATATATATATATATATATATATAGAGAGAGAGAGAGAGAGAAATAGAGAGTGAGAGTAAGAGATGGGGGGGGGGAGAGAACTCCTCCCTTTAAGAAAAGCGATGAAAAAAAACACTATTCTCTACATCTAGGATCCTAAAGTTTCAAAGTCTTCCGGAGCCTTGTAGCCAATCAGTCTTAGGAAACAAACGTGCTACTCCATCTGAAAAATTGAAGCGGAACCATATACCGATTCAATAACGTCTACAAAATAATTCAAATTCATCAATTCACCTAAATCCATCAAGACAACAAAGTTCTTTAAATCAAGCAAATTCGTCAAACCAAACAATGTTCATCAAATCAAATAATCAATTCATCTAACTTTATCAAATCCATATATATATATATATATATATATATATATATATATATATATATATATATATATATATATATGTATATATATATATATATATCAAATCAATTAAGTCAAACCAAACAATCAAATATACCAAGTCCAAATATATCATATCCATCAAAGCAATGAAGCAATTATATTAAATAGAATCAACTAACCAATCAAGTCAAATCAGGCTAGTACATCAAATCAGTCATCTCCAAACGAATATAGTATTCAGGGCTTTTGACGAACGGTGATAATATAAGTTTCAATGATTATTCAGTTTCAGAAAACAATACAAAAGAATAAACAATATATATGAAGACGGAATCAACTATTCGACAACTAAAACTGTATACTAAAGGTGAAGAAAAAAAATAGAGAGAGAGACGGGAAAAACCTATTTCATATCAAAATCTAAAGCCGAACGGTGATATATAAAGGAACAGATAAGGTACAGACGAATAGTGATTATATTATTATACTTTTCTTTCGGATCTGTCTTCCCCTGAGCCAGCCCCAGGCGTCGGCACGCAGCAGGGGACCTCATCAGAAGGGGAAGCGAGCAAGTATGTAAATGTATTAATAAAAGGAAGTTGGGTGGAATGTAGATAATCTAATACGGGGACCTTTCGCCGCGTTCCTTGTCTTCTTCGGGGCTCATATCAGCAGTGGCCTCTGAGTTTAGTCCCTACTCCTGCCTCCCTTATTCAGTATGTCCCCCTCTGACCCCTCGCCTTGCCTCTTACTCCCTTCCCTCACGCTTCACCAGTCACTTACAAGAAAGGGACATAAGAGAGAGTTGCATGTCTTTTGTTTCCTTTTTATATTGGATATATCCCCTTCCAATTCTGCTCTTACTCTGTTCCTCCATACTATATCTCCCCACCACATCCCCACCCTGTCCTTCCGCCCCTCCTACCTCTTACACTATCCCTAGCCCATCCATTCGCCTTTCCCTACATTTACCATGCCCCTCTTCTCTCCCTTAGCCCCATTTACACTTGCTATCTCGCTCAATCCTCATCCTATTCTCTCGCAACTCGTCCTTTGTTTAATCTCCCCTTCCCCTGTGCTTACTGTTTATATATTCTCCTATTGATCTCCTTTCTCTCTCTATTTCCCTCCCCTTATCAGATGTATACCCATTGCTCTCTTCATAACCAACTATCTCATCGCTCCGCCGTCGCCCCTCCCCCCTTTTCTCGGCAACTTCTACGAACCTTCTCTTTATGAGCTTATAAGGAATACAATTGGAGCACATTGGAGAGAGAGAGAGAGAGATATCACTTCTCGTTGCTATTCGTATTTCCAATATTCATTAACATATTCTCCTGATATATTTTTTTCTCGAGAATGAGAGATGAATGTAGTGAAGGTTATAAACGAAAACTGTAATATATTATACAAATAAATTATATATAGAAGGAATATAATAAGATATATATTTTACAAATTAATGAAAAAACATGATAAGAAAAACAAAATGCATATGGTAAGGAATGCCACAATATATTGATGAAAAAAAAATGAAATTTGGGTGTGTGGAACAAATAAGGTTCGCACAATAATACATATGAATTGCAAACAAAAGCAGTGGCAAATACATACATTTGTTAATGATGAGCAGTTTTTATAATTTTAAAACATTTTAGCCAATAACAAACATGAATTTATATATGTGAAAAGTGAAAGTAACATGGACGTAAAACTTAAGCGAGATACAACTTTCTCATGAGTTCGATCGAAAGGTTTTTGGATAACCACAACATTTGTGTTACGATAATATCAGAGAAAGACACAGTTATACAGTCAGCCAGCTAAACAGAGATATTTAATAACTAATGAATATACACAAGTATATAATTATATATATATATATATATATATACTACTTATAATAAGAATTATACAAAAGTAGGAGAATGAATAATGAAAATTTAGAACAAATATAACTTCTTGGATGCTCCTCCAAACTGGCACTATCCTAGTTATACCGTATAGTAACCATTAATTTTAATCGCAGCTCACCCCATCAACATCGCTCCCTCCCAATGGGGCATTTATTATGGGGGGAAGGGGTTAACTGAAATTCTATCTATCTATTTACTCAGGCCCAATCCCCACTTTTCCTTGGGGGGGGGGGGGGGGGGGGGGGCGACTCAAGCCAGAGCTAGAATAGGGACAACACAAAACACAACAGAAAACAATAAACACACACAGACAAAATACAAATTCACACACATCTAGGTCATCCCGGCGAAGACCCGAGACCAGGGTCAACAAGGTCCCTCCAGCAGCACTCCCCCTGCCCCCGACCATCCGGAGAGGTTCCGATCTCGGCAGGCAGACATGCAGCGAAATTAAAATGAATTAATACGAATGGTATAACGGATGGAGCAGAGGATCAAAAAAGGTTTTTGATAACCACAAACTTTATGTTAGGCTACTAACAGAAAGGCAGAGTCATGCAGATATCTTGGGTACGAATTGGAAACTTGGGTTGAAGATGCTGGCTGGGTTCGTTTGATCTTCTCTTTGGCGTATTTTATTCGAGACTCTTTTCTTTCATATTAACTATCTATTATGATTGTTTTGTTTTTGTTTTGAGTTTTGCAATTCTATATTGATTTATATATATATATATATATATATATATATATATATATTCGATATCAATGTTTCGTAACTGTTAATTTGGAAAGTCGAATCGTAGGTGATAAGTTTCCAAACTTGTTATAGTACGATACGTCTTTGTTAACTATTAAACGATACTGTTCACGTAGGTAAGGCGATCAACGTCATCTTTATGTTTATGTTTATTGTCTGCACTTCATATAATATGCTGGTGGTGGTATGTGGGGTAGTTTATGAGCACAGTTTGGCTGGGAAACTCAACAATGTCTGAGTTACAGGTGCCAAATACCATAATGCTACTCAGTGAACATGGAAACCATAGCTTACGTATTTACTAATATGTTTTAAGAATTCCAATTGATGTACTATCTCTTTCTTTAGCAATAAAGGTTTGAGTGAACACCTCATATGAATGCCAATTACTAGTATATAAAATAATGATCTAAGATAATATATTCCTATTACGCACCATCGACAAGACTGCAAATTTATAAAATGCCCACTGACATTTAGACTTCACCATTCATCTTAATAAATAAAGGTCAATGTTTGTCTGTCAGTTACTCGAGTTACCCGACCTTTGTTACTAAACTCCTCCCACAGTTTTGGTGCCAGGTGGGAGTGTGGGGCACCGTTGGAAAGCCCAGGCTTTGGAGATGGTTTTAGGCGAGTTTAGTGGAAATCAGAGACACTTTTGTTTAATAAATTTGTCGGCAGAACTTATGTAGTATACGGGAGCGAACAAAATGCGAAAAAAATTGCCGTTTGGGGCAGAAGGAGACCTCCGATCGAAAAGGTGTATGGAACGAAAGTTGTTCGCAGCTCCCCAAAATGGGGGTACGGATGAGGTCAGATCCAAAATCGGAGGTCATTTAGCGGCCGAAATCGAGGTCGCCGTTTAATGACGCACAGGGAGGTCGAGGCCGGTGATTATGGTAGTAGTAGTATTGTGATGATTGTGGTAGTAGTGATTGATGATGGTGATTATGGTAGTAGAATTTAAACCCGGGCAACGCCGGGTACCCCTCCTAGTATTTCATATAAATAGGTTAGGTAAATGTGTTAAGTAAAATCGTAAACGATGACATTTTATTCTTATCACATTATACACCGGAATGGGAAAGGTTCATAACTCAATCAAGATTGCAGTGTTATATTATTTATATAATAAAATTTAGCGTGAATTATGATAATAAAGTATCAAAGTGAAGCACAGATGTAGTATTTTCTTATTCAGCTATATCATTAAATGTTAGGAAATCGATTGGTACGGGAAGATATTTCTTGCTCTATTTACACCATTAAATAGAGCACACCCTTGTGTCATTGTAATCTGGCTATCAATAACCAGATTTATGAAGGACCTATTGGAATCAAGAAAGTAAAATCTATCTTAATAATCCTTCGACTCCCACAGACCCTTTCTAAACTTAATAAATCGTCAAGGAACAGTCAAAATATGAACAAATGCGTCATAGGATACTGAAAAGGTTAAGATGATTATCTGTTAGTGAATATTATAGAAGGGCAGTATCTCTAATCTCCCACACCATCTTGGTTTATATTTATCTAGTACAGCGCGTCAAGTGCCTGGCATCAAAGAAATGTAAATACTGGCTGACCCGTGGCTCTCGTGTTGTGGCTATATTGGCACTCTATGAGGGGTGCCAGTCACTCACAACAAGAGAGAGAGAGAGTTCTTTTTTTTGTTCAAACCTTTTGCATAGGTATTTACATTTTTGTATGTGTATCTGTATCCGTTTTGCTCGGCAGTTTTCAGGAGAGGACTTTGTTTTGCCATTATCTTTGTGTTATTTTACACTGGAAATAGCAAATATATTGAAGGAACGTTAGTTCGACTGACTGATAACAAAACTTGGATTCCGAAGTTACTACACACAATTTTACAACATGAACGTTCATAATAAGTTGCCTGTAACTTTGCCTTGATCAATGCTTTGACTAAACTAAGATTATCCAAATAATGCCAGAATAAATTACCCGAGTGAATCTACTTTCTTTCCCCGAGAAGCTATATCTGTCACTGAAGCGGGTGTCTTAGAAACCTGATCCTCCTTGACCCACTCTCGCAACGACTTGATTACGGGAATGTGATCGTGAGAGTCAAGGGAGGAGGTGAGGTGGGGGAGATTGTGCGTGCGTGCGTATCTGTGCATACGCTTGCGTGGTTGCAATACATAAGAACATAAGAACATAAGAAAATGGGAGTCTGCAAAAAGCCGATCGGCCCACACAAGGCAGATCCCTGTCACACCCAACCCCAATTACTAGGCCCAATTATAGGCCCAACTCACTAATACCTTGAGTACTGACCCCACCAAAACGGTCAGAGATTAACACAAGATTACGGGGGGGGGGGGGGGGGGGGTCTGCTGAGCGCCGATTGGCCCACACCTGGAAGATCCCCCTAACACCCAACCCATCTCGTCCATATGCCTATCTAATTTTATCTTAAAGCTCCCTATCGTTCTTGATCCCACTATATCACTCAGTAGCCTATTCCACCCATCTATAACTCTGTTACCAAACCAATATTTGCCTATATCTTTTCTGAAACGAAATTTATCTAATTTGAAACCATTTGTTCGAGTTCTTTCGCTATCACTGAGCTTCAGTACATTTTTCATGTCTCCTTTATTTGTCCCACTAACCCACTTGAACATTTCTATCATATCCCCTCTAACTCTGCGTCTTTCTAACGAATGTAAGCCTAATTTTGTCAACCTTTCTTCATATGGTAGACTTCTAATATTATGAATAATTTTTGTCATTCTTCGCTGTACTCTCTCCAACGAATCTATGTCCATTCTGTAATAAGGACACCAAAATTGGACAGCATAATCCATATGAGGTCTCACTAATGACAAGTAAAGTTTTAAGATAACATCGGCAGTTCTGTTACTCACACTCCTTGAGATGAACCCTAGAATCCTGTTTGCCTTGTTACGTACGCTTATACACTGTTTTCTAGGTTTCAAATCGTTGCTAACAAACACACCCAAATCTTTCTCGCAGTCTGAGTTTTCTAATTCAGCATTAGCTAGTTTATATTTTGCATTAGTATTCGTCTTCCCTATCTTTAATACCTTGCATTTGTCAATGTTAAAATTCATCTGCCATTTTACTGACCATTCGTGTAAGGTATCTAGATCCCTTTGGAGGCACTCTATGTCGCTATCTGAATCTACTGGTCTCCCTATTTTGGTATCGTCTGCGAATTTACTTATCCTACTAGTTATACCTAAATCAAGGTAATTTATGTATATAATAAATAACAGAGGACCCAATACAGATCCCTGGGGGACACCACTCTTGAATGATCCCCACTCTAACTTAGTACCATTTATGCTGACTCTCTGCTTCCTACCAATTAGCCATGACCTAATCCATCCCAACAACGACCCACCTATTCCATGCACATCAACTTTTCTCATCAATCTCTCATGAGGGACTCTGTCGAAAGCTTTACTGAAATCTAAATATATTATATCATATGACTTGTCATTATCTACCGCTTCATACACCTCTGAGAAAAAACTAAGCAAATTTGTAAGGCAAGAACGTCCCTGAGTGAATCCATGCTGAGAAGAATTGATTAAATTTAATGTTTCTAAGTGGTTTCTAATTTTACTAGCAATAATTGACTCTAGTAGCTTTCCTATGATTGATGTGAGACTAATGGGACGGTAATTGGATGCTATTGATTTTTCACCTTTTTTGAAGATCGGAACTACATTTGCAATCTTCCAAGCTTCTGGAACTAAACCGGTTTCTAATGACTTGTTAAATAGAAATGTTAATAGGTAACTTAACTCATCTCTGCATTCTTTTAATACTCTAGCATATACCTCATCAGGACCAGGCGATTTCTCAGGTTTCGTCTGTCAATTTCCTTAAGCACATCATTTCTACTTATAGTAACCGCACTTAAGCTATTTTCTATACTATCGCTATATACCTTACGGACTTCTGAAAACTGTGCCAAATTTTCATTTGTGAAAACGGAAAAAAATTGATTATTTAATGTACTGCACATTTCTAAATAATTTTCTGTAATTTCTCCTATCGAAGTTTTAAGGGGACCAATTACATCTCTAACCTTGGATTTATATAGTTGGTAAAAAGCTTTAGGATTATTTGTTGAGTCATTTGCAACCTTGATTTCATAATTTCTTTTCTCTTTCCTAATATCCTTTTTGACCTGTCTTGATAAATTGTGATAGTAATCAAGTAGGTGAATTTCACCTTTCTTAATTTGTCTATATATTCCTATCTTTTTTCCGAGAAGGTATAATAGTCTATAATTCATCCATTTGGGTTGGTTCTGTGCTGATCTGATCTAAATTTTCTTTTGGGGATATATTTATTTTGCGCATTGAATACTGACTTGATAAAATTATTGTATGCATTGTATCTAACAAATTTGTTGTCTCTTCCTGACTTACGTGTGCTTGTGTGTGTGTGTGTGTGTGTGTGTGTGTGTGTGTGTGTGTGTGTGTGTGTGTGTGTATGTGTGTGTGTGTGTGTGTGTGTGTGTGTGTGTGTGTGTATATTTGGCACAACAGAGAGAGAGAGATAGAGAGAGTGTGTGTGTGTGCATTTTCATCCTCAAAGTTAAATCCGTTCAAATAATATATAACTAGTCGTCCTAATGGTATACCTACTCTGAAGACATTTTAGGGGAAACGGCCCTCGGAGGCATTCGAAATATACAAGTAGTTACCATGATCAAATTATACACATGTTTAATATTATTTGGCAAAATTAAAAGCCAATGTCGTAATACTTTAAAAGCTTGTGTTGATAAATAATATATCAGATATATGTGTGTTCCTAGGGAATCGTAGTTTAAATAAGAAAATAGAATAACCAGCGAGGCAGCGAACAATATTCTTATTTTCACATTGGTCCACGCGTTTCGACATACAACTTATGCCATTTTCAAGATGAATCACAACATCAATGCGAATCTTGCTGTACATATTATCGTAAATAATTGATATTTATATACAAAATACCAAACTTACACAATAGAATGGGGGGAGGCAGACAACATGTTATTTAATTAGGGCTTATTTACTAAATTACTGAAATTGTTTACCGTATAAAAATCCCGATATTTATACAAATATATGTTTACATAGTTATTATATGTATATATATTTTAAGATACATATCTTACACAAGAGAAACGTTAAAGAAAGATAATTTTAAAATGATAAACACTTGTCAAAACAATAACTTGAGGACACTCGAATCCCTGTATCAACAGGAAATAAGCCCAATTAAATAGCATAGTGTCAGCTATTTTAAAATAAATAGAAATATATTAATAATAATATGTACCAATAAATGTATATTAATACTGGGATTATAGTACGATAAACCTATCTATCTATCTATTGCCAGACACCATGATCCCCGAAGGATTGGCCACGAATGAATCGCCCCCATGCACCTCTGTCCCCCATCAGCTGAAACCCCTCCTCTCATCAAACACCGCTTTCAAGAATAAAACTCTCAACTCCATCCTTCCACCTCATTCTCGGTCCTCCTCTCCCTCTCTGTCCTTCCACCTCACTCTCTAAGTCATGCTCTCGCTTCCCATACGATCCATATGGCCGATCCATCTAAAGGTGTTCCTTTTCACACATTCAAACACATTCACACCACACTGCTCTCGTACTTCCTCATTCATCTGTCTATCCCTCCATGTAACTCCACACGCACTTCTCAAGTAACTCATTTCCACCCCTCTCACTCTTGATATGCGTGTCACTTCTTCCTCCACACTTCCATCTGTACTTAACAAATTGCTCAAATTTTTAAAGGAGCTGACATTCTCCATATCCTGACCATTCAAACTCATCTCGCACACTCTGACTGCACCTGTTTCAAACACCATAACCTTACTCTTCCGTATATTTACCTTCAGGTTACGTTTCTCCCACACAGTTCCAAACATGAATACCCGACCCTGCAACTCTCACTCAATTTCACTCATCAGAACTGTATCATCAGCAAACAGCAGTATAGGCAACGTCCACTCCTTTCCTTCACTTATCAGCGATACACCAAAATCCACTACTCTTCCTTGTATTTATTTTTTGATTCCATCTATATATTATATATATTGTAGAACCAATTTAGTAAATTAACCCCAATCAAATAACATGTTGTCTGCTGCCCTCTTTTCTAGTGTATATTGTATATTTTTTAGATACATATAGCTATAATAACGATATTTTGTAAAGAAATATTCACGTTGATGGTGTAATTAATGTTATTTTTAGACCACTGAAGTTGACATAAATTGTATGTGGAAACATTTGGACCAATATGAGATTACATATGTTCCCTGCCTACTTAAGTAACACCCCGTTCTTTAACATGAATATCAAATACAAACCCCAATGTACTTGAATAAACTAATGAAAGCATATGGCCCTCCCGGGATTCGAACTCGGGACACCATACCTAAAACATAAGCACCTAACCCATTACACTACCAACACAGTTAAAGGTTGAGTACTCGATCACGATTAATATCCATTTTCGAATTTTGGATATCAATCTAATCATGTACTCAGACCCAACTGCATTATGGAAAGCGTAATGTTTTAGTGAGAGGAAAAAACATAGAAGTGGGCCAAGATCACTAAGGACCGGCCTCGCTATGCCAGTTCCTGAACCTATAGAAATAAGTAACACCCCGTTCTTTAACATTAATCTCAAATACAAGCCCCAATGTACTTGAAAAAACTAATGAAAGCATATAGCCCTCCCGGGATTCGAACTCGGGACACCACACCCAGAACATAAGCACCTAACCCATTACACCACCAACAAATGAGATGTGTGTGGCAATTAGGGAAAGACAATAAATGTTGTGTAATTATATAGAAAATAGTTATAAAAGTATTACAAATAAGATTAGGTATTTGCGTAATTATTCTTAGTAAAGGAAACGCGACTAATTATTATATGGGCAGTCAATTACCTACGTTTACATTATTGTACAGTACCGGTATACTAGCCTATATATATATATATATATATATATATATAGAGAGAGAGAGAGAGAGAGAGAGAAAGATAAATTATGCAAATAATAAAGTAATTTAATAAGGCACTAAATTTACACCTACATTTTCAAAACATCCGATGAATGATTCTTTACCCATGTATTTCAACTTCAAGGATTCGTTGTTGTTATCTTTTAATGGACAATAATTTGCTTCGTTGTGTTTAAAGGCGTATCAATATTTTGTTTGAAAGTAAAGGTATATAAGTCATGCCAACAGTTACCATAAAATTATATTAGTATGGTTCTCAAACACACTCCTATGCACGAGTACAAATCCTAAGGCGGGGTCTAAAGTGATTTTACATTTGGTTGAATTGGTATGATTATTTCAAATTAATTAACGAATAGCCAACAAATGCGTAACAAAATTATACATAAAACGTTGATCCAACTGGGATCAAATGTGTCCGATTTAAAAAAAAAAATTGCTCGCCGAGCTCACTAATTAACTATTGCATATTGAATGGCTGTAGGAGTGGATGCTAATATCAACTTTTTGTTTCCTGATTACCCCTCCAATATAATTAGTTATGAACAAAACTACATTGTTAGTTTGGTAGATATGGCCTTATGCGCACAAATAGTACATGTAGATAAATGTAGCATGCATGGAAAGTTACTCACATAAGTTCAGTTCCTCTATGTGCTCCCATATATGAAATATAATCCGTATAATTTAATTACGAGTGCAGTTTCTTATGCAGTGGTTAACTAATGAGATTAATCAACTGATAATTAAAAGAAATCAAACTCGTATTTGATTCATACTAATTTTACTTTCATACATACGATCACGACTATGAACAGAACTTATGTAGGCTATTACAATATGGGAGTGTACGTGTGTGAGGGTCTCGGTATTAATGTATGTATAATGATTGCACACACTTGCATGCATATTTAACGGATTAATTGATTAATGTATGTATATATTTATATAAATAATAAGTGTGTGAATAGATATGAATATAATTTGCATATCAGAGAGAGAGAGAGAGAGAGAGAGAGAGAGACAGCAATCAGTAGGCAGCGTGTTCTTCTCCCCTCAACGCGGTAGTGAGGAAAGAATCGCTAGACAGGGAGACAGTATGCGCTCTCTCTCTCTCTCCTAGCTTTTGTACCTCAAAATTTCATTAAATTAGTTTAGAAACTTATCTCATTTGTTCTTAATGTTTCCTTGAAACTTACATCTGGTACAAATCTAGCCAATCGAACATAATTGTCCTCCAAGCTCTTATTTGAATTAATACTACATGATACAGCAACAATGTTTTCACTATTCAAACACTAATTTATTAATTCCCTTATTTTTCAATAATATTATCATCTTTGTTCAATTTTTTTAGTAAATCAATCACTTGTTCATTCTCATTTGTGTAATACTTCTATATGCATTATTCTATGTTTGGTAGATTCAAAATTCACTATTTTTCTTCCATTAATTTCTTCTACCATAATCTCCTCCCTGTACACCTGTCAATCACCTTAACTTTACCTACACCTGCCTTATATCTTACATATTTATATTACGTTATTATCCATGCCCAGACGTCGTACTTTCCGTTCATTATTTATAGTTTTCCTCTTATATTTCGATTTACTACTTCTTGCTTTTCTTGCTATTATCAAGTTTCACTTCAATAGTGTTTGATTTCTTCCCATCAATTTCGATGGTAACTTTTCACACTTTGCTTACTCTCTGCCTTTCCTTTTTTGTGTTATGTTGTTATCCTTTTCCAAATGCTAATATTTCTTCACGTTCCCCTGCTTCTGTCTTACATATCTAACAACTTGCACTGCATATATATCTACAATTTACTGTCAATAAATACTTAAAAGATGGAAAATATAATTATTAATTCTGAGTCTCTCTCTCTCTCTCTCTCTCTCTCTCTCATCATCACCAAAGAAGGGAGAGGTTTGGCCCTACTCTCCCTCTCCCTCCTTCACCCCATTTCCCCCCCCCCCTTTATCTCCTCATTTGGCTTCTCCGTTCTCATCTGCTTTCTTCCCCTCCATGTCTCTCAGGATATATTATTTGTTTTCTTCCCTTCCTGCACATTTTCCCATTTTGCATTTCATAATTCGTAGATTCCTGAGAAACCTATCTAAATGTATTCCATTGGTCTGTCAGTTGCATATATATATATATATATATATATATATATATATATATATATATATATATATATATACCGTATATATATGTACCCCAGCGTAGTATGTGGGGTGTGGGTTGGTGGGAAGGCCCTACTCCCCACCCACCCACACCCCACATACTACGCTGATACTCCGTGCCCTTGCTCTATTTTCCTCACCCTCTCCGTGTACGATCTCACGCCCAGTCCCAGTCTCTCTCTCTCTCTTTCTCTCTCTCTCTCTCTCTCTCTCTCTCTCTCTCTCTCTCTCTCTCTCTGTCTTATTTATATTGTCACATTATGTTTGTAATCGTCATATTCAGCTAATTATTACCTCTACATCCACTGATGTATGATGGATATGTATAGTGTCCCTTATATGATTTTAATATTTTTGCTTTGCTTTCTTTGAAATCAGTCATTCAGTAATTCATCTAAATTTCACGTCTCTCAAATAAGCCAATAATCATGAACCTTATATAAACAGCACATGTACCAAATCAAATGAGGAAACTATAATAACACAACAATATGCAAGAGGAATGTAAGCCATATCTGTGGTTAAGGTAGGTTCTGGTGACTAGTAAAATGGGCCCAGGTTGCATTATGAGTGCGCTTCATATGATTGTTTGGCATCAAATCGGCCTCAAACACTCATATTAACCAAGTTTCAATATATACTTTAATATGTATGTTTGTCCCCGGTGTATACTCAGCTGACCTAGACATTAATATCCATGGATGTAGTATTTGACCGGTGTTCCTCTCTTTTTTGTTTTATCTCTCTCTTTCTCTCTCTCTCTCTCTATCTCTCTCTCTCTCTCTCTCTCTCTCTCACACACACACAAACTTTCCCTCTGACACACACCTCCTCCCTGGAGTACCTTACCTCCTCCCCCCCACACACACTCCCTACTCCTCCTTTCCCACCCATTCCTCTACCTCCTACAGCCCCCCTACACCCCCCCCCCCCTCCCTCTCTCCCATAACCTCACACCCTACTAAATATTATATTACTATGGGCATGTAAACTTATTCACTGGTCATATTCAGATAACTATGCCCTCAATAACCATTATTGTAATGAAGCATATGAACAGTGTCCCTCGTGATCGTAATATATTTGTAGTACTATAATTGCATTATAACCTCGGTAGTTGGTAATAGTAGTCACATTATGTATGTAGCCGTTGTATTCAGCTAACTATGACCTCAACAACCGTTGATGTAATGAAGAATATGAAGTGTCCCTCATATGATTGTAATATATTTGTAGTACTATTATTTCATAATAATTCATGTAGTTTGAAATATAAGTCACATCATGTGTGTAATAATTGTATGCAGCTAACTATGACCTCAATAACCATTGGTGTAATGAAAAATATGAACAGTGTCCTCTTTTGATTGCAATAGTTTTGTAGTGCAATTATTTACAACCAGTCAATTAGTAATTCAATTACGACAAGCTATTTTTTCAGTCTAATAATCATGAGCTACGTATATACAGCACATGTGCCAATTAATTGAAGAAACTATAATAGCACATCTGAATAATGCCTACCTGATTTATAAACACACATATGAATGTAACCAGAAGACGATGCTGTTGTTTCAGTGGAATAATGGCTCTTTGTATGTATCGCTTTACCAGTGGTTTTCCCCTCACAAGATGGGGGGCGCTGCTCAATGAACTCGCCCCTCGGGGCAAAATCAAATTCAATCTCTCTCTCTCTCTCTCTCTGTTCATATGATCCCTCGTCTGCCTCGCTATATATACCCGTATATATTTTTCTATATATATTAATACGTATTTCTCAAAACAAAACAAAAATGCCTAATTTACGTACATGTGACTCCTGTAGCGGACATTTGGGCACTACGATCTTCCCTGATGAAAATGTAATGAACTGTAGGTTATTCGTCCAACACTGAAACATCGAGAATATACTTGGAAAGGCTTCAAAACTCATAGATGTACTAACACGTATGGTAAATATTCTTCAGAAGTTTATGAGTACTACGTTGGATATTGAACTCCTCTTTCAACCACAAATAATTCGGATGTCGAATCCAGGATTTATCTCCCTTCCCCACCACGTTGTGACGCAGTGCATAGCCTGACCCCCCTAAACAACGTTCTCCTGCAACAAGATGATTTCCATGTCGTTAATAACGGTAAATGCCCACCGAAAAAGACAGTTCTCGCCGTAACAACCTTCAATAAATTCCAAGAGGAAGATTTTAAAAATATACCTTATTGACAACAATTTGGAAACACGTATTGCAAGCAAAGCAAGTAAAATCTAAAACAAAATAATAATAATAATAATAATATGTGGATTTATTAGAAATAAAAGGTGATCACTTCTCAAATCGAACCGCTAACTAATGAAAAAGCAGACCTTGAAGTCAAGATGATTAATAGTCTCAATAACTCTATTGCATCATTTTTTGCGGAAGAAGATTTGAATTCGAATCCACTTGCCACACCATCTTTAATAAACAACAATGACATTCTCAATGATATTGTAATTACGTAAATCAATGTATTAAGTACCGTAAACAAACTAAAGTCCAATAATACCCTTGGACTGGATATTATGTTTTCAATAGTTTTGAAAGAATTATGAGACGAGATGTCAAAACCATTAATACTACTCTTTTAGCAAAATAGTGTAGTGTGGCATTGAACCCACTGAATTGAAATTAGCTAATGTAACTCGTATCTTTAAAAAAAGAAGTAAATCACAACCTTGCAACTATCGTCTAATCAGCTTGACTTCAATCATATGAGAATTGCTTGAAACGATCATTAGAGATAAACTTGTAAGCCATCTAGAAGAAAATAAAATAATAAAATAATCACCAAATGGTTTCTGAAACAGACATTCATGCCTGATAAATCTCCATGAACTTTTTCAGAACATCTTTAATATGTATGATGAAAGTAAAACCGTTGACAATGTCTACCTTGATTTCCAGAAAGCCTTCGACAAAGCTTCCTACAAGCAGCTCTTGATAAAATGAAAAGGTCACAGCATATAAGGTGCATTCTTCGATGAATATTGGCTTATTGGACGTAAGCAATGAGTAGTAATAAATGGTAAAGCCTCGGGCTGGGAAAATGTCAAAAATGGTGTGCCCCAGGGGTAAGTGCTCGGACCTGTTCTATATTTAATTTATATGAATGACGTCGATGATGATCTTTCATATACAATTTCAAAATTAGCAGACGATACGAAAATAGTGAACATAGTAGTACCTACCTTTGAATGTTCAACAGATCCAAAATTATTTAGAAAATTTAGCAAATTAACCCAAACCTGGCAAATATGATTCAATACCGATAAATGTAAAGAGCTACATATAGGATACAAGAATGACATATCAAACTACTCAATGAATGGTAGTCAAGAAACTGATAAAGATAAAGAAACTGGCTTAAATGTAACAATATCCAGTAATTACAATATCCAGCCAACAATATACCGAAGTAGTTGAGAAAGCAAACAAAATTATTGGTTTCATTGGAAGAATGTTTGAATACAAATCTGCAAATGGTATTCTCGCTTTATATAATTCTTTGGTTGGCCCACCTCGGGAATAATGTGTACAATTTTGTTGTCTATATTATCAAAAGGACATAGATAAACTAGAGAGAATACAGAGGAGAGTAACACTAATGATTCCGAGCCTAAGAAACAAATCATACTAAAAACATCCAAAATAGTTAAATCTGTTTAACTTAACAAAACGAAGGTTTAGAGGGGACCCTATTAAATTGTTTACAATTATTCAAGGTATTAACAATATGGATGTCAATAAATGCTTCAAAATTGATCACTCAAAATACACTAACGGAAATGGTTGTCGGATAATGATGTAGCTATTTCACTCGCATGAGGCGAAGCATTTATTTTTATTTTTTTATTTGCGTGGTAAATTTATGTAATGGACTACCTCGTTGTGTCATAAAGA
Organism: Paralithodes platypus; assembly: GCA_032716605.1. Lineage (NCBI taxonomy): Eukaryota > Metazoa > Arthropoda > Malacostraca > Decapoda > Lithodidae > Paralithodes > Paralithodes platypus. The sequence continues at coordinate 37,524,460 of CM064519.1, forward strand.
GTAGTAGTATTGAAACTCACAAATGGTCTAGACATATATCTCACTCATAACCCCCAATGAACTGCGTTCATAAATGGATAGCACTACCATATGCTGTGCTATCCTTGTCTGTATTCTCATAGGATCGGTAGTTTAATTACAAGCAGCCTCGTAAGGATCAATATATATGTTGTTTCTTGTTTGCATATCTAATATTTACTCGTATTTACGTATGTACATACAGTATAATTATGTATGATGTTTTGGTTTTCAATATGCATTCTAACTTCTTGTCTACGCGTTTCTTTGGTCAAGATGGTTCACTTTTTGGGCGATTTTTGCATGTATTCATAATTTTTCTAGTTTCCTCCCTAGACCTCCATCAAATTTAAAAAAACAAAAAAAAACATCCTTTAGATCCCCCTTCTAGATTAATTTGTAAATTTTTCGGTAGAAAAATGTCCCGGCCAAAAGCCGTTTCTTCCAACATTACAGGCTCACTATCGTTCGCCAGGGAAAAAATCGACACCTAAATAGCACGAAAGGTCTAAATATTGACGAAGAAATGGGGCGAAAAGTCTTAAAATCGACTAACTAATGGGGCAAACTTCTTAAAATCTGAAAACTAATGGGGCTAAACATGAGGGAGAAAGTGGTCCAGAAAACCGGCCCATCTCCCCTTAAGCTTCCTAAATCTGGCAAAAGATAGGGACGTCCCTGCAACTAATGAGAAAAGGGAAAAAAACGAGATGGTTCATATTTGATCCATTTCGGTCCGTAATTGGTGCTTGACTCTCTCTCTCTCTCTCTCTCTCTCTCTCTCTCTCTCTCTCTCTCTCTCTCTCTCTCTCTCTCTCTCTCTCTTTCTTCCCAGTGTCTCAATTCAATGTGTTTCAAACCCCCTCAGAATGTTCGCATGTTTCCTTCATTCCCTATTTCCCTCTGCTTCCCCTTCTCACTCTATTCTTCTTCGTCTCCATCTTCATATTCTCTCCATGTTTCTCTTCTTTGGTTTATGTGGAGAACTGGGCTAGTAGTCACGCTTCTCTGATCACGACTTGGACGTACCCTCACACAAACAAACAAACACACACACACACACACACATATACTGTATATATATACAGTATATATATAATTATACATATATATATACAGGTATATATATGTAGATATATATATATGGGGATATGAATGGTAAGGTGGGTGATAGGAAAGTTGAGGGAGTGGTGGGAGGGTGGGGGGTACCATCAGAGGTGAATGGGAATGGTAGTGCACTTGTGGACGTATGTGTGGGAAGGAGGCTGTGGATAGCCAACACCTTCTTCCGACACAGAATGATCCACAGGTACACGTGGAAACGGATGTTGACGATGAAAGATAAGACAGTGGTGGAACGAAAGTCATTGATTGATTATGTATGTGTGGATGAACGAATGAAGAAATCTGTGATGGATGCTAGGGTGTATAGGGGTATTGGAGGGGGTCTGTCTGATCATTATGTAGTGGTAGCTAAGGTTAGGATACAAAAGAAGTGGGTGAGGAGAGCGGGAGGGAGGCGAGAGGAGGGTGGAATGGTGAGGAGGGTGGAGAGGTTGCAGGAGGAGGAAGTCAGGGAGGAGTACAGGAGAGCAGTGGAAAGACGACTAGGTGGGTTCGACCTGGAAGTTATGGAGGAAGTGGAGGAGATGAGCAAGGTGTTTAAGGATGAGATCTGTGCAGCATGTGAGGAGGTGTGTGGAGTGAGGAGAAGAGGGAGGGGAGTGAAAGGTACAGCATGGTGGACAGAAAAGGTAAGAATAGCTGTGGAAGAAAAGAAGAAAGCATATAGAGTGTGGTTGGGTAGTAGAGGGAATGAAGATTCCGAGAGACAGAAACGAGCGAGGTACGTGGAGAGTAAGAGGGTGGTGAAGAGAGTAGTGAAGGAAAGTAAGAGAAGAGTAGATGAGGAATTTGGAAGGAATCTGAGTGTAAAATGGAGGGAGAGTAAGAAACTGTTCTGGAAAGAAGTCAAGAAAGTTAGGGAAGGTAGCAAGGGAAACAGTAAGGGTGTGAAAGATAAGAATGGGAGAATGCTAGCCGAGAAGCAAGAGAGAGTCGAAAGATGGAGGGAGTACTTCAGTAAGTTGCTAAATGAAAGGAATGAAGAGCCAGCAACATAGCTGGATATGGTATGGGAGGGAGAAGAAGAGAAGTAGTGGAGGAGGAGGTGGGGATCAGGAGGTCAGAAGTGTGGGAAGCCATGAAAAGAGTGAAGTTGGGGAAAGCACCAGGAACAGATGGAGTGTGTGGGGAAATGTTGAGGTATGGTGGTGAGATAGTGATAGAATGGGTATGGAAAATGTGCAAACTAGCATGGGAGAAGGGGAGTGCACCCGATGACTGGAAGACTGGCATAATAGTCCCCCTATATAAGGGCAAAGGGGAAAGAGGAGTGTGTGGTAACCACCGAGGAATATGTCTTCTAAGCGTAGTAGGGAAGGTATACAGTAGGGTAGTGATGAGAGAGTGAGAGTGAGAACGGAGAAATGGATAGGCGACGAGCAGGGAGGTTTTAGGAAGGGAAGAGGATGTGTAGATCAGATTTTTACCCTGAATTGTGTTGTGGAGAAGTATCTGGAGAAGAAACAAAAGGTGTATGTTGCCTTTATGGACTTGGAGAAGGCCTATGACAGAGTGGATAGAGAAGGTTTGTGGAAAGTACTTAGAATATACGGAGTAGAGGGCAAGTTGCTGAAAGCAGTGAAGAGCATGTATGAGGGTGCAAAGGCGGCAGTACGTGTGGAGAGTGAGCAGAGCGAGTTCTTTGACCTGAATGTTGGTTTGAAACAGGGGTGTGTGATGTCCCCGTGGTTGTTTACTGTATATATGGATGGAGTCATGAAAGAAATACTATCAGAGCAGTGAATGTTGGTGTATCGCTGAAAAGGGAGGGAATTGAGTGGAAGCTACCTATACTGCTGTTTGCGGATGATACAGTTCTGATGAGTGATAATGAATGGGAGTTGCAGGGTCTGGTAAATGAGTTTGGAACAGTGTGCGAAAAACGGAATTTGAAGGTAAATACGGGGAAGAGCAAGGTTATGGTCTTCGAAAGGGGTGAAGTCACAGAGTGTGAGGTGAAGCTGAACGGTCAGGCTATGGAGATCGTCAACTCTTTTAAGTATCTGGGCAGTGTGTTGAGTAAAGATGGGACTATGGATGAAGAGGTGCGGGAGAGGGTACAACAGGGGAAGAGGGTTGTAGGAACGCTAAAAAGCAGTAACAAGAAATAGGGTGGTCAGTATGGAAGTGAAGAAGTCCTTGCATGACAGTGTGGTAATCCCGACACTGACTTACGGAAGCGAAGCATGGACGTTGGTTGAGAGACTCAGACCAAGAGTGAGAGCAGTGGAAATGAATTACTTAAGGAGTGCGTGCGGAGTTACATGGAGGGATAGACAGACTAATGAGGAAGTAAGAAGGAGGTGGTGTGGAGGTAGATGTGCTGGAAAGTGTGAAAAGGAACAACTTGAGATGGTTCGGCCATATGGAACGTATGGAAAGCGAGAGAATGACTAAGAGGTGTACGAGAGCGAGGTGGAGGGACAGAGGGGGAGAGGTAGACCGAATATGAGGTGGAAGGATGGAGTGAGGAACTACATGAACGAAGGCGGTGCTGGTTGGGGGGAGGGGCGTCGACTGACTGGGGACAGAGGTGCATGGGGGCGGTTCGTTCGTGGCCACCCCTTCGGGGATCACGGCGTCAGGCAATAGATAGATAGATAGATATATATATATATATATATATAAATATATATATATATATATATATATATAAATATTATATATATATATACAGTATTATATATATATATATAATATATATATATATATATATATAGATATATATTATATATATAGTATATATATACTATTTATATATATATGAGTACAAATGACGGAACGTCATTATGGGAGGAAATTAAAATGGCATCAAGATTTAGCACTGTGTGCATTATGGGGGATTTTAATTTTCCGAATATAGATTGGCAGCATCAAATAGTAGACTCTGATTCTGAGGAGTTTATAGAGGTAGTACAAGATAGTTTTTTATTTCAATTCATAGATACGCCGACTAGAGGTAATAATATTCTCGATTTAGTTTTCAGTAACAATGAACATATGGTAAATAATGTAGAGATAGGGGACCACCTAGGAAATAGTGTTTCAATATACAATGGAAAGGTAATACCAGAGAGAATACAACATTAATACCTGACTTCAAAAAAGCCAATTATGGTGGGTTAAGAAGAGCCCTATTAGCTGACCCTATGGTCAAAAAATTAAGTCGATCCAGGTGTCCAAATGAGTGTACCCCTTCTCAGGCACCTGTCATCTTAAGTCAGGAAGAGACGTCAACCTTGGTAGATACATACGATAATTTTATCGAGTCAGTATTCAATGCACAAAATAAATACATCCCCAAATGAAAATTTAGATCAACACAGAACCAACCCAAATGGATGAATAACAGACTATTAGATCTTCTAGGACAAAAGAGAGGAATATATAGACAAATTAGGAAAGGCGAAATTCACCTACTTGCTTACTATCAGAATCTATCAAGACAGGTAAAAAAGGATATTAGGAAAGAAAAAAGAAATTATGAAATTAAGGTTGCCAATGACTCAAAAAATAATCCTACAGCTTTTTACCAACTATATAAATCCAAGGTTAGAGATGTAATTGGTCCCCTTAAAACTTCGATAGGAGAAATGACAGAAAATGATTTAGAAATGTGCAGTACATTAAATAGTCAATTTCTTTCCGTTTTCACTAATGAAAATTTGGCACTGTTTCCAAAAGTCCGTAAGGTATATAGCGATAGTATAGACAATAGGTTAAGTACGAGTACTATAAGTAGAAATGATGTGCTTTAGGAAATTGACAGACTGAAACCTCATAAATCGCCTGGTCCTGATGAGGTATATGCTAGAGTATTAAAAGAATGTAGGGATGAGTTAAGTTACCCATTAACACATTTTTATTTAACAAGTCATTGGAGACAGGTATAGTTCCAGAAGCTTGGAAGCTTGCAAACGTAGTTCCGATCTTCAAAAAAGGTGACAAATCAATAGCATCCAATTACCGTCCCATTAGTCTTACATCAATCATAGGAAAGCTACTAGAGTCAATTATTGCTAGTAAAATTAGAAACCACTTAGATACATTAAATTTAATAAATTCTTCTCAGCATGGATTCACTCAGGGACGTTCTTGCCTTACTAGTTTGCTTAGTTTTTTCTCAGAGGTATATGAAGCAGTAGATAATGACAAGTCATATGATATAATATATTTAGATTTCAGTAAAGCTTTCGACAGAGTCCCCCATGAGAGATTGATGAGAAAGGTTGAGGCGCATGGAATAGGTGGGGCGTTGTTGGGATGGATTAGGTCATGGCTAATTGGTAGGAAGCAGAGAGTCAGCATAAATGGTACGAAGTCAGAATGGGGAGTAGTCAAAAGTGGTGTCCCCCAGGGATCTGTAATAGGTCCTCTGTTGTTTGTTATATACATAAATGACCTTGATTTAGGTATAACTAGTAGGATAAGTAAATTTGCAGATGATACCAAAATGGGGAGAACAATTGATTCAGATAGAGATATAGAGTGCCTCCAAAGGGATCTAGATACCTTACACGAATGGTCAGTAAATTGGCAGATGAAGTTTAACATTGACAAATGCAAGGTATTAAAGATAGGGAAGATGCATACAAATGTTAAATATAAACTAGCTAATATGGAATTAGAAAACTCGAATTGTGAGAAAGATCTAGGTGTGTTTGTTAGCAATGATTTGAAGCCTAGACAACAGTGTATAAGCGTTCGAAACAAGGCAAACAGGATTCTCGGGTTCATCTCTAGGAGTGTGAGTAACAGAACTGCTGATGTTATCTTAAAACTTTACTTGTCATTAGTGAGACCCCATATGGATTATGCTGTTCAATTTGGTGTCCTTATTACAGAATGGACATAGATTCATTGGAGAGAGTACAACGTAGCATGACAAAAATTATCCATAATATTAGAAATCTTCCGTATAAAGAAAGGTTGAAGAAATTAGGCTTACATTCGTTAGAGAGACGCAGAGCTAGTTATAGAGGGGATATGATAGAGGTGTTCAAGTGGGTTAGTGGGATTAACAAAGGGGACATGACAAATGTACTAAAGCTCAGTGATAGCGAAAGAACTCGTACCAATGGTTTCAAATTAGATAAATTTCGTTTCAGAAAAGATATAGGCAAATATTGGTTTGGTAACAGAGTTGTAGATGGGTGGAATGGACTACCAAGTGCTATAGTGGGATTAAAATCGATAGGGAACTTTAAGATAACATTGGATAAGCATATGGACGAGAAGGGTTGGGTGTGAAGGGGGATCAGCAGGGTTGGGCCAATCAGCGCTCTGCAAACCCCGTAATCCTGCGTTAATCTCTAACCGTTTTGGTAAGATGATCCTCAGGGTATTAGAGTGTTCAGCCTATAATTGGGCTTTGTAATAGGGGTTGTGTGGGACAGGGATCTGCCTTGCTTAGGCCAATCGGCTTTCTGCAGACTCCCATTTTCTTATGTTCTTATACAGTATATATATATATATATATATATATATATATATATATATATATATATATATATATATATATATAACAGTTGTGGGTGATTCATTATATGAATTTGCTAACTAATAATATTCACGTTAACTGTATGGAATATGATATATAAGTAATATCCTTTATTTAATCTCACTCTCACTCTCACAGTAGAATAATGCTCTTTGAGCAGTATGTATTGCCTTACCAGTGGTTGTCCCCTTATTATTATTATTATTTTATTATTATTATTGAAATACCACAGGAACGAAAATTCCTGGGAGCGAAACTTCCACCCCCAACGAGATCCCTCTCTTTCTACCACCTCCCTCCACATGTTACACGTCTCGTTAATCACAGTCTTCTAATATACAAATCACATTTCCTTACCCCCTGACATTCTTGAAATACCCACTAAGTATATTCAATTAGATACCAACCATGCAGACTATAATACGTTCGTTGTGTATGGGTACGAGGCGATCTCAAGACACCTTAGCTCCCAGTGCACAACGAACCGGATCATGATTATGTCCGCCTGTATTAAATTATGTATTATGTTGATTTATACCATTGCCTATTTTTGTAATAATTGTATTCAGCTAACTATGATCTCAATAATCATTGATGTAATGAAAATATGAATAGTCTCCTCATACGATTGCACTAGTTCTGTAGTGCTATTATTTACAACCTGTCAATCAATAATTCAGTCACTACAAGCTTGCTTGCTTTTTTTTTTTTTTTTTTTTTTTTTTTTTTTTTTTTTTTTAATGAAATACGTATATACAGACCATGTGACAATTAAATGAGGAAACTATAATAACGCATCTGAATAATGCCAACCTGACTTATAAACACAAATATGAATGTAACCAGACGACGATGCTGTTGTTTCAGTGGAATAATGGCTCTTTGAGCAGTATGTATCGCCTTACTAGTGGTTGTCCCCTCACAGGATGGGGGGCGCTGCTCAATAAACTCGCCCCTCGGGGCAAAATCAAATCTCTCTCTCTCTCTCTCTCTCTCCCTTATAAAGCCACCACAACCTCTCACACAACCACCCCGGGCCGTTGTCCTTTTCCCCTACCAAGCCGTTTTCTTTCTCCTTTCTTTGCGCTTTCCCGTCTCTTTATTCTTTCCTAGTTCCTATTTATCCTCTAGGAGCAGATACCATTGCTCCTTCTCTCTTGCATTTCCTCTTTTGTTCCTGTTTTAAGTATTGCTCACCCTTGTATTTATTTTATTTTGATTTGGTTCGGTCCGTTTCGGTTTCATCTTTCTTCATAATTGGCTTTTACATAAAATAATGTCATCATCTATCTGAAAAACTGCTATGTGCTATGCTTCTCGGATAACGAATGAATGTACACACACACACACACACAGGATAAGTTAAGGTAGGATAAGTATTGTACTGTACATAAATTAATACCAACCCTGTAGATTTTCAGCCTCACGGCTGCAAGCGAGCAATAAACCGACAATTATTATTATTGTTACACACACACACACACACATTGCCCTCTCTCTGAAATAAATTTATCATCACCATTCTTTGACTTACACTATACACCCATCCTATTCTTGGCTAATCTATGATCCCCGATCCCTGTACTCACTTAGTGCACCTCTCCCACCCCGCATCCTAACCCAATTCTCACACTACAGTAGCTGAGCAGTCCTTTCCAACCACGCTCCCATTCAGCCCTTTCAATGTGTGGCTCCCCCCTGGGCTCTCTCCCTTCCTCCCACCCTCCGACCCTCCCTCTCTCCTTTCCAACCAACCTCCCACCCTGATTTCCTCCTCGGTTAGGGTGTCACGTGACCCTTGCCACCCCTTTCCCAAAGTGCATCACCACGCCATCTATTGGAGGAGGCAGGAGTTAAAGAGAAGCAGATGACTAACGACGGGGTCTCCACTGACAACATCCAAACGTGAACATTATCATATTCAGTTATTTTGTTTATACTGATGCTCGATAATTTTGTATATTCAGTCATTGCTAGTTATTTTCTCCACTGAGTAGTAATTTATCTGATGTCTCCTCTGCATAAAATAGGCTATCGATATTATAAATCTGCAATATTCAATGTCGCAGAATGGAGGGGGTGTAAAAGTAAAATGACTAATTATATTTGAATCGATTAAAAGGGAATATATATACCGGTAATGCTCTCAACACAGTAAGATATATCAAATTAGGGGAAATAAAAAGTGCCGGGCTAATTCCCAACTGATTCAATTTGTGCAGTATGGCGGGACCATTTTCGTGTTCTTTCAGTTTATATTAAGCAATTTTAATGAGCATAGGGTAATTTTTGAGGAGTCAGATGGGGCAATAAGTCTTTTTTACCCTCTGACTCCCAGTAACACTTTTTATGTATACATATTTAATTAAATAAATGGCTTAAGTCAAACTGCATCTTTGTGAACGATGGTAGAGCAAAACAAATATCTTTCGGGAACAGTACAGATTTAATGTGATATATAGAAACCATTGGCCTTGTCTATTTCTAGCATACATAAGGACAATCGGTCAGTATGGACATATATATTTTAATTTTTGAACTGGCAAACACAGATAATAAACTAAATGTATCAGTATGGAAGGCAAAGCAAATCTCAGCATTGTCCTTGTTTTCTCTGTGTGTTTGCTTTAATTTGATGTGTGTTTACATCTTCATGTTTGTTGGTGTTATTTTGTTTTGTTCTCTACTTTTAGATGTAGGTCTATCGCGCATGTTCCTTGGTGCATCTGTAAGTTTAGTATCATAGCTTTATTACGATAGTAGTGTTATTGGTTTTCTAACAAAAGAAAGCAAGCAACAACATACCTCACTAGACTTTAAAAATGTAGAAGTAAGCGTAGGATGGGCTTAGGATGAAATACCACGGAAAGAGATTTGAGGAGACTGGTTGATGAGCTAATTTTCCTATGACCTTAGTATATTGAAAGCTATTTAATATCATTGTTTTATTATGAAAGTTGTGTTGTTAGCGTTGTTGTTTGTTTTGGTTTTGGTGGTTATATTCTGGTTATAATGTTTATTGTTATTATTGCTGTTATTATTATTATTATTATTATTATTATTATTATTATTATTGTTGTTGTTGGTGTTGTTATAGGGTAGCCTCTACTCTAGTTCTCTCTCCCCGGACATGCTCGTTGACGCCACAAGTAACCTAGATTATATGAAGGTCAGGAGCGTGTATGGTATAGGCCTCAACAACTAGAAAGAGAAAGGGGGGTGTGGAAAGATAGAGCTAGTGTTAGGGAGAGGGAAGTAGACAAGGAGAAGATAATACAATATTGAAAAAAAAGTGAGGTAACATGGGGTCGAAAATTTACTAGAAAATACAATTGAGAGAGAGAATGTGTGTGTGTGATAATATATATATATATATATATATATATATATATATATATACCGGTATATATATATATATATATATATATATATATATATATATATATATATACTGTATAATTGATATACATACATACATATACTGTACAGTATAGATAGATAGTATTGATCTATCTGTCTATCTATCTATCACAAGAAAATGGAAGTAAAACTGTTCATTTGTTTGGTATAATTAAATACAGATAGGTAAAGGAAAGGAACACAAGCGACGCAAACAGATATTATTTAGTCTGGTTTGTAATTCCTAATATGCTTTATCTCACTATTTACAGGAACAAGTGGCATTCTGAGTTATATTGTATATTATACTGTATGCATTATATATGCCTGTGTTATTCAAACACAATTGACTAAATAAGTATGATACATTCATTTTAATTATGCTTCACTCACTTGCCCTGTCCTGTAATAATGTCTGCCAAATGTTGATAAGGTGAGTAAAAGTATAAATAAATATTAAGAACTACCTCGCAATGACAAACATTGGGTGTCCTTTTGTATTAACATATTATTTGAGCTGTACACGCATCACGCCATATGTACGAGATATGTTCTGTTATATTAGTTGTCAAATAAATGTTTCTATTCTATCTACCTTACCCTCAGTGGTGTCCTATTAACTATTTACGCTCTCTCCGTTCGCATTGTCCTTTTTGCTCTTTCTCACCCTCCCTTCTTTCCATCTCCCCTCCATTCCCCCCTCTCTCTCTCTCTCACTCTAACTCCTCCATCTCCCTCCCTCCCTTCCTTTCTCCCCCATTCTCACCCTCCCTAACTCCTCCAGCGCACAGACCCCTTCATCCCCCCTCCATCATTACATTTTATATCTATTTACTTTCTTATTATCTATACACATTCCAACCCCCGTTAGTCTCTCTCTCTCTCTCTCTCTCTCTCTCTCTCTCTCTCTCTCTCTCTCTCTCTCTCTCTCTCTCTCTCTCTCTCTCTCTCTCTCTCTCTCTCTCTCTCTCTCTCTCATAAATGTATTTGCTAACCTCTCTCCCTCCCTCCATTCCCCTTTCTCTCCCTGTGTCATTTTGTCCAAAATGGTCGCATGTGTATTTTTTGAAGTGAAGTTTGCTGTGCGAATAGTTCTTGTTTGCCTATGTGTTAGGAATGTTGAACAAACACACACACACACACACACACACTCAACTCTCACTCTCCTCTCCTCCCTCCTCTCCTCTCTCCTTTTCAATCTCTCTCTCTCTCTCTCTCTCTCTCTCATTTGATTGATTGATTGATTGACTGACTGATGGATAAATTGATTGATTGACTGACTGATGGATAAATTGATTGATTGGTTACAGATTCCCAACGTGGATTTAGGCAACAACGATCATGTCTTATCAATTTGTTGGAGTTTTACCATGGATTGCTGAGGGAGTTTGACAGTAGTAGAGCCATCGACATCCTTGCGTAGATTATTAAAACGCTTTTGACAAAGTGCCTCCTTGCAGGCTAATGTCAAAAGTGAGTGCACTAGGTATCATTACAGAGGTCACATATCAGATAAAAAAATCAAGTCAGGCTATTCGCTATTAGGAATGCCTCTGGAAGTGACTGGCTTGGTAAAGTATCTGGGTGTTCTGATTAGCAGCGACCTAAAGTTTTACAAGGAGTGCATTGAAGAAAGCTCAAATGTGTAGTGGGCTTTAATTAGAGGCAATTTAAGTATAGCATAAAATTATGTAGTCTTCACACTCTACAACGCTCTGATTCGGTCTCTTCTGGAATATACTGTTCAATTTTAGTCTCCAGCACTCAGGAAAGATATACAGCGACTGGAATGAGTAAACGCTACATATCTTATTCCGCCGATTAGAAGACTGAGCTATAAGGACCGTTTGAAATTTCCTTATCTAATTTTATTGGAAACACGCAGTCGATGATGTCTGCTCATTTAAGGTTTTAAAATGCTTAATAGGTTTTACAATGTGGATTATAAGTTAAACAAAGTGTTTAGTCGCAATATGAATACAACACGCAACTATGGCTGCAAGTTAGAGTTAACAAATTTCAGCACTCGTACTTGTAGAAGCAATTTCACATATAAACTCTGTTCTACCTGGAACAAACTTCCTTCAGGAGTTGTAAACACTCCTTCAGTAGAGCGGTTCAAAAAGAGTGTAGATAGAATTGTCAAACTCTGTAAAGAGTATACCAGTAGTAAACTACACAATCTCTCTTTCCACTTCGAATATCTCCCCGGAATGGACCGCAAGGTCTTTGAGATACTATATATTTCTTGTAACTCAATGTAGCCCATTATTACTCTCAAACATTCTCTCTCTCTCTCTCTCTCTCTCTCTCTCTCTCTCTCTCTCTCTCTCTCTCTCTTTCTGTTTCAATGTATTCACCTTTATAATTCTTTACAAGATACATTCATTTCGAAAGTTCGTTTAAATAGGTAGAGGTTTCAAACTGTATCTGAATTAATGCCAAGGACTGCACATGATCACAATATTTGTATAGCCTCTATTTAGCATATATATAGTATTCGTGCATATTTGTCTATATAATCATAATTACTTATATATACTGTATATATATATGGATTATTTATCACAAAAATGTGTTATCAAATTATGTTGTAAAACTCGCAGGAAAACTTTAACATTGGAACACCAAGCTTTCGGCTATTCTCTGAAGCCATCTTCAGGGTAATACAAGAAAACAGTGGATGGCGGAGTCTTAAATACCCCTTCTATACCATCTGTGAGATGCTAACTAGTATATCAAAGCAACAAGTGTTACCATCTTACTTCCTTTTCTGATTTTGTCATGACACATTTTCTTTAACAAAGCATATACTGTACTGTATATTTATACAATTAGTTATTCTTTACATTGTAATTTGTCTAAAATTGCACTGTTATCACTAATCATATATATTAATCGATTATTGATTTGTTCAATTAATATATATGATTAGTGATAACAGTGCAATTTTAGACAAACTACAATGTAAAGAATAACTAATTGTATAAATATATATGCTTTGTTAAAGAAAATGTGTAATGTAAAAAATCGGAAAAGGCAGTAAGATGGCAACACATTCTGTATATATGCTAGTAGCATCTCACATATGGTATAGGAGGGGTATTTAAGCCTCCGCCTTCCACTGTTACAATGAAGCAACTTGGTTGAACCCGAGTACTTTCAGTCTTCTACTGTACTTCTCACTTCACCACTTGTTATTCCTCTGTCCAATTGCTCTTCTTTCCTACTTTACTCCAGCCATCTGGTCTGGTCTGGTTTTCTTGTATTACCCTGAAGATGTCTTGAGATAATAGACGAAAGCTTGGTATACCAATGTTTCATTTTTCCTGCGAGCTTTACTACATATACATATATATATATATATATATATATATATATATATATATATATACAGATATATATATAGGATATATATATATATATATATATATATATATATATATATATATATATATATATATATATATATATATATATATATATATAACTAAATTAAATGGGCGATATGAGGGTAGAGACTATGGGTGTAGGGGGAGATAACTAAACTCAAGGTTTGTGCAGGTGCAAAAACTGGCTGATTAGACTAATCAAGTTACTAAGGATCAGGTGGACTATAATTATAGGGAGGCACGAACACTGACACATCTAAGAAACTATGTAGGTGGAATCAAGGAAAATCAACACATCTATTAATTGAAATTATGATCAGAACCAATAGGTAATGAAAAAGTGCTTGGGTGTGCAGTTGTGAGTATATATATATATATATATATATATATATATATATATATATATATATATATATATATATATACTTGCATGTGCAGTTATGTATTTTTTGTGAGCGTTCGTGTAGGTAGGTTAAAAATTAAGAGTAAATTAATGAGAACTAAGAGAAACTTGCACAAAAAACTCAAGTGGAACTCAACTGGGTGTCTTGCTCATACCTAATAGCATGTGGCCTTTTGCCCCGCACAGCCAGTTCGAATCTGTAAGCACCCAAACATTACTACCTTCATTGACAGAGTAAATATAGAGGTATGCGGGAAAGAAAAGAACATGTGGATAGGTGAACATAATTTTGATGAAAATGGGGGAAAGAAATTGGGGGACGATGGTGATATAATTCTTAAAGTGTGTAGGAAAGAGAAGGATGGACAAAATATGGATGGAAGGCCATAACAAGTTGAGGATGGAAGTTGAAAGGAAAATATCATTATTATTAGAACATATAAGCATAAGGGAATGATAAATACATTGGAATGGGGAAATACATTGCATAGGAAGGTGCAAACGAAAGTGAAATGGGGAGAAAATAAGTATCGATAACATGATTACATTTGAAGGTGAGCACATAGAAGGAGGAAAAAACAGTGGACACAATGGCAACATGCAAAGTGAAGATACAGTTGGAAGTACAAACTAAGATGGGGTACACACATGAGAACAAAATATGAAAGAGGAGAGGGACAGTGAACAGATTTATATGAAAGGTATGTAAATAATGAGGAGGTGATAAACACATGATTGAACAAGCGATACTTAGATTTATTAGGAAATACAAAGAAAAAGAAAACAAAATAGAATATGGAGGAAATATTGAAGTGAAAGAGAAGACAGTAAAATAAGTTAAATGAATGAGAGGGAGAGAAACATATCTAACCCGGAGAGAGAAAATGAAGAGTGAAGATTAGAGAAGTTATGGTACACGATCAAAATACACGAACGGAACTATATATTCAGACATACAACATATAACGGGCAAAAAATTCACAGATTGAAGATAATACACACGATAGTTATATCTGAAGGTGAATGAATGATGCATGATCAAATTAAAATAAGGACACTAACATGACACAGGCCTAAGAACACTTTACTAAAGGAGGAGAGGTGAAGAAAAGTAAGAGGAGGTTGAAAATGTGGATAATTTATTATTCATGAAACAGATGAAAATCAAAGGGAGAGAGATTGATGAAATATTATCAAAGGCATAAATAGCAAGGGCGAATAAAGGATTAAAATGGTTCTCCTTAGCTATAAAAAAGAAAAGACAAACAGAAGAGAGAGAGAGAGAGAGAGAGAGAGAGAGAGAGAGAGAGAGAGAGAGAGAGAGAGAGAGAGAGAGAGAGAGAGAGAGACTGGAAGAACAAGGGGACCCAGGAGGCTAATGGAAATGGTAAATGAGGGGAGTCGAAAAGGGGACGAGTTGAATGTTGGAGAGGAAAGGGGTTGTGAGGTGTCTAAGTGAGGGGGGATAGAGAGAGAGAGAGAGAGAATCGATGAGCGAAGAAAAACATACAAATAACAAGGAAGGGTGGGGGAATTTAGATGCAAACCTCTAATAGTGAGGCATTCATCGAAAACAAAGTATTACGGGTAAGAGAAGGTGAGAGCGGTGATGTGATAATAATTACGGGTAAGAGAAGGTGAGAGCGGTGATGTGATAATAATTACGGGTAAGAGAAGGTGAGAGCGGTGATGTGATAATAATTACGGGTAAGAGAAGGTGAGAGCGGTGATGTGATAATAATTACGGGTAAGAGAAGGTGAGAGCGGTGATGTGATAATAATTACGGGTAAGAGAAGGTGAGAGCGGTGATGTGATAATAATTACGGGTAAGAGAAGGTGAGAGCGGTGATGTGATAATAATTACGGGTAAGAGAAGGTGAGAGCGGTGATGTGATAATAATTACGGGTAAGAGAAGGTGAGAGCGGTGATGTGATAATAATTACGGGTAAGAGAAGGTGAGAGCGGTGATGTGATAATAATTACGGGTAAGAGAAGGTGAGAGCGGTGATGTGATAATAATTACGGGTAAGAGAAGGTGAGAGCGGTGATGTGATAATAATTACGGGTAAGAGAAGGTGAGAGCGGTGATGTGATAATAATTACGGGTAAGAGAAGGTGAGAGCGGTGATGTGATAATAATTACGACGGGTGAAGGTGAGTGTGTGATAATAATTACGGGTGAGAGCGGTGATGTGATAATAATTACGGGTAAGAGAAGGTGAGAGGAGAAGGTGAGAGCGGTGACGTGATAATAATTACGGGTAAGAGAAGGTGAGAGCGGTGATGTGATAATAATTACGGGTAAGAGAAGGTGAGAGCGGTGATGTGATAATAATTACGGGTAAGAGAAGGTGAGAGCGGTGATGTGATAATAATTACGGGTAAGAGAAGGTGAGAGCGGTGATGTGATAATAATTACGGGTAAGAGAAGGTGAGAGCGGTGACGTGATAATAATTATGGGTAAGAGAAGGTGAGAGCGGTGATGTGATAATAATTACGGGTAAGAGAAGGTGAGAGCGGTGATGTGATAATAATTATGGGTAAGAGAAGGTGAGAGCGGTGATGTGATAATAATTACGGGTAAGAGAAGGTGAGAGCGGTGATGTGATAATAATTACGGGTAAGAGAAGGTGAGAGCGGTGACGTGATAATAATTACGGGTAAGAGAAGGTGAGAGCGGTGATGTGATAATAATTATGGGTAAGAGAAGGTGAGAGCGGTGACGTGATAATAATTACGGGTAAGAGAAGGTGAGAGCGGTGATGTGATAATAATTATGGGTAAGAGAAGGTGAGAGCGGTGACGTGATAATAATTATGGGTAAGAGAAGGTGAGAGCGGTGACGTGATAATAATTACGGGTAAGAGAAGGTGAGAGCGGTGATGTGATAATAATTTAAGTAAGGTAGAGGGGGGTATTATGGAAACTACTACATAGTTATCTACATTATTTTATGAACCATGTAGAATGTAAGACATATGAATATTAAAAATTATAAAGTAGTTTAATTAAATGACAATATTGGTTTTAATGCAGTTATATACAATATGATTCATACAAATATTTAGTGTACAATGTAATAGCAAAGAATGAATGAATGAATAGAAAGGTTGAATATTGTGATAAAACAACAATGGAAATATATAAGCATGAATTAATAACCATAATTTGAATCACAAACACAATAATATCCACGTGCACTCAGTACTATATATTCAAATTAAGAAGATACACGTAGAAAATGCAAAAGTTATTTCTCCCAAGCTAATCAAGCACCGACATTTACTGTTTTCTCGATTTAAACAAACAGCAATACCTGGACAAAAATATATTGAGTAACATATATGCGAACATACTGGGGAGGCTGAATTGCAAATGTAATCTGGTTCGCTCGGTTCAAATGCTAATCAATTGGTGCCCTATTTATATCTGATTATGCAAAATAATCATGTAAGTATGTTGGAAGGTATTCCGGAATGATTGGTTTTCGTGGTTGGCCGGTTTTATAAATTTTAGATCTACCCAATAATTCTGAGGATAGCTAAATGTAGATAGAACACAAATTAAATGGTGAATATATTCTTCTGAATTATGTATTTTGTGCTGCTATGTAAACGCAAATACACAATAAATAAAGGTTGACGTGTACAGTATAGTAAGCATGCAAATGATTTTTTTTAAATATATCGTTCATCACACACACACACACTACACATACATATTTGCTCTCTCCCTCACAGTGTACTGCCATTTATTCCCAGTCATTGCTCCTTCCCATCATCACATTAACCTCTATTCCCTCCATTCCGTCTTCTCCTACAATGCCATCTTTCCTGTCCCCTCTCTTCCATCTCTCTCCCTTCTTCCCCCCCCCCCCCTCTCTCTCTCTCTCTCTCTCTCTCTCTCTCTCTCTCTCTCTCTCTCTCTCTCTCTCTCTCTCTCTCTCATCCCCTGAACTTCTATGACGAAAGAGTTGACTGGACCATGATGAACATTGAGTTACAAGACATAAAACGGAACGAAATATTTTAAGGTAATGATATTATAGTAAATGTACAATGTTTTTATGAAAAACAAAAAACGGTGGAATATTGTCCTAGATTCTTTCCATTTAAAATTAAAAGGGCACTGAAAGTTCAGACATCATTAAAGATGAGTCAGTTACAGACCTAGGGGTTATAATAAATTAAAATCTGGATTATGGTGAGCATTTTGATATTAATGTAAATAGTGGGAGAGTGGCGATTGGAATATTTCTCAAAAATTTGATGACAAGAGAGAGAGCATCATGATACTAGGATTATTCATTACTACATTAGAAGTAAGGCTGAATATTTATGTACAATATGGAGCCCCACCAAGCAAGGACAAATTTACAGCTCAGAGAGTAGACGAGGAAGGTTATTGATAATCTATGCTTGGCAACAGCTTGATGGGATCAGAACAATATAATGGACCTTTGAGAGCCACAAAACATGGACGAAATAAGCTAGTAAAATCAAGAGGTTTACCAAGGAACATAGCAAAGAAAAGTATATCAATGATTCAATATAGTCCAGCAAGAAAAATGGAAAGACTCTATTATGTCCTACCCCTCACATCGAAAATGGTGAGGGGGTGACAACTGCAGGCTCCACAAACGTGCTGGACATATGGTTCAAGACTGCCCCAGATCAACCAAGACTGATGAACTACAGCCAGTAAGTTGCAGCAGCCACAAACAGCTTGGTGGATCAAGCTGCCTACGTGGTGGACTAATACCGTGGGTAGCCTGGCTGACAGCCGAAATCTCTCCAAGTAACTCCAAGTGGGCGCATTTCATTTGGGCGATTAAGCACTTCATTTGAGCGAAAATTACATATCATTTGGGCGCCAGTTATCTCTTCATTTGAGCGAAAAGTTAAGCTCCATTTTGACGTACTCGACACTTCACTTGGGCGAGAATCATACCAGTTCCCAGACATTCTAGGTGGAAAATATGGCTATACCGTTCTGCTCATCATTTACAAGCACAAAATGATAATAATTTTCACTTTATTTGCGGAAAGATACACATGAACATGACGACTCTTGGGCAGGACCGGGATTATTTTTTCTGCGCTCTCTGTACAGTGCAAGGGAAACGTTTCTCAGGTCTTTTAGTTCAAGTTGGCTTTCACTATCATTCGTAAGTTATTTTCTAATAAGTTTTAAAGGTTTGGCGCTTATGCTAGACTCTGCGCATCTTCTAACTTGCACTGCAAGTTGTAGTGCTTCAATGTTCTTAATATCATTTGGATGGATATGCTCAGTCAAAGCTTTGATAATTGTTTTTCCACTGTCATCAGTCTTAATTCGGACTTTACATCTGGTTTTGTTGCTTGTACACCTCCATGCAGTATCATTATTTTTCAGTACTGTATCAACTCGAAACGAGAATCCATCGAATATTATTATAATTATTATTTTTTTCTGTTGACTTCTGAAATGGTGCCTTCCATGGTCCTGTTCGTGGAATGAACGTCTCTCTCGAGTCTAGGGGATCAGTCTCACACAATGATATACTATGAACCCTCAGCCTCGTTTCTTCATCTCTCCCTTGTGTTCGATCCTGTGGTTCTAATCTGTATGTTCCTACGGCTCCCACTACTCAGTCAAACTACTCTAAATTATCAGCCATCCTTGACAGACAGTTCTATAGTGTTTACGCTGTTGTTGCCTTATTCTGATTTCGCCCAAATGACATAGTGAACTGGCCTCCAAATGATAGAGTAGCAAATCAAATGTTACGCCCAAATGAAATGCGCCCCTCCAAGTAAGTAACCCTGGGCCTCTCACCCTTGTATTCGCTATTAGTGCTCCTCTTTCCTGTAATCAATTATGAGGGAGGGTTTGCAATCTCGTCCGTCCTACTCCTCTTTCCCCCAGCCCCCTTTGATACTTCTTATCTCTCCATTTTGTGTTGTCTCAACCTTATTCATTTGTTTCCGTATAACCTAATTTTTAGTTTCAAATATATATATATATATATATATATATATATACCTGTATATATATATATATATATATATATATATATATATATATATATACAATTATACAATATACATATATATATATATATATATATATATATATATATATATATATATATATATATATATATATATTACACTAGAAAGAGAAAACACATACGGTACTAGCGCTTTCAATCTCCAAAATCTAGAACTCTTTATATTTCTTCTGCCCGGAATCGTGCCAAATCTATTCATGACTTGCCAAAAATTCTTTCATTATAGTCAATGTGATTAAATCTCCAATTCTAGCTCTTTCCTAGCTTTCTGGCACTTAGCCAAAAAACTCTCCAACAACTTTGCTTCCTCGTCTTTCCCTTCTCTTTTCTGCTCACACTAAACCACTGTCACTTCTCTCTCACACAAACCTGAACTCTTTGGTTAAACTTTAACTATAAACTCAATCTCTTCTAAAGATGTACTTACTATCATTGGGTTTAATACTAATAAGGCGTACAGACCAGATGGTGTCCCTCTTGCTGTACTCAAGAACTGTGCTTCTGTGCTGACTCCTTGACTAGGGAAACTCTTTTGCCTCTGTCTTTCATCTAAAACCTTCCCTTCTTTCCGGAAGTTTGCTCTCATTCAACCTATCCCAAAGAATGGTGGCCGCTCCAACTATCGTAAAATTGCCCTCACATCTTGTATTTCTAAAGTTTTTGAATCTATACTCAAATTGTTTTAAGAATCTTACATCCCATAATCTTCTTTCAGCCAGCATGGCTTC
The DNA here is from genome assembly GCA_032716605.1 of Paralithodes platypus. Taxonomy (NCBI): domain Eukaryota; kingdom Metazoa; phylum Arthropoda; class Malacostraca; order Decapoda; family Lithodidae; genus Paralithodes; species Paralithodes platypus. The sequence goes on from CM064519.1 coordinate 37,545,080, forward strand.
CTTAAAGGCCGCTCTACTGTTGATCTCCTTTCATACCTTACTAACACTTGGTCATCCTCCCTTTTTTCTATTGTGCTAGACATATCAAAAGCCTTTGATGGAGTCTGGCACAAATCACATACATTAAACTACCATCTTTTGGCTTCTATCCCTCATGCTGTGCCTTTATCTCTAATTTCCATAAAGGCCATACCATAGTTATGGTTGTGGATGGTCATCATTCACTTCCTCAACCTATCAACTCTGGTGGTCCTCATGGTTCTGTCCTATCCCAAATCCTATTTCTAATTTTAATTGATTATCTTTTCAACTGTACCTCTAGCCCTATCCACTCATATGCTGATGATTCAATCTTACACTATTAACTAGTTTGACACAACCTCCCTCCTCACAGTCACTCCAAAATTCACGTGATGAGACCATGATGTACCTATCCTCTGATCTCTCAATGATTTCCGATTGGGACAGATAAAATCTTGTTACATTCAATGCCTCCAAAACTCCATTTCTACATCTGTCTTCCCATTAAAATCATCCACACAACTATCTCTTACTCTTTAACAACACACAAATCCACCCCTAATCTTCCCTCAATATCTTTGGTGTCTCTTTTACTTCTTGCTTAAACGGTTTCCCAGAGGTTGGGTATGCTCAACCATGTCTGTGGGTTCTTTACCCCTTCCCAGCTTCTTGCTCTGAACAGGGGCACTGAGCACCCATGTATTGAATACTGTTCACATGCTTGGGGAGGTTCCCCCCATACCACACTTTTCGAAAGGGTAGAGTCCAAAGCCTTCCATCTTAACTCATCACCTCTTACTAATTCCCTACAATCTCAATCTACACGTTGCAATGTATGGAACGTGGCATCCACCTTTCAACACAATCCCACCGCTATTATGTCGAGCTTTCCATGTCAAGAATTAACACAACAAAATCAGTCTTTCTTCTACTCAACAGCAAGCTCTGGAATTATCTCCCTCAATCAATCTTTCCTTCATTCCAGGACTTAGACTTCTTTAAACTGTATGTGTCCAGGCATTTTGACGACAACGATCAGTCACTTTTTTGGCTTTGGGGGAAACACTCGTTACAGGCTGCTCCGCCTTTTTGTCCCCCTCACACACATAACTAAAACAGAATATATATATATATATATCCCGGTATTATATATACATATATATATATATATATATATATATATATATATATATATATATATATATATTTATATATATATATATATATATATATATATTATATATATATATATATATATATATATATATATATATATATATATATATATATACAGTATATATACATATATATATATATATATATATATATATATATATATATATATATATATACAGGGTGTTTCATAAATACCTTTCATAAATTTCAGAATGAATAGACCTAGCAATAATAAATATACTTTACTATGTGACGGTTTTGGAAATTTTTCATATTTACCGGGATATTACACAATTTAATTTAAATAGGAAAGTCTAGGGGATGAACACAATCAGTAGATTACCATCACCTCAATTACTTTATTTTGTCACTTGAAGAACAGGGTGTATGCTACACAAATCAACACCCGTCAGCAATTGTGGCAACGAGTTCAAGAGGCATGCAGAGAAGTAAGAAACACACCAGGGATATTTGAAAGAGTGTGACAGTCTCTTATGCGCCGAGCCCAAGCCTGTATCAACGAGGGTGGGAGAAACTTCGAGCAACTATTATAAATACTGTAAAATACATTGATGTTCAAACATCTATGACAAAATAAAGTAATTGAGGTGATGGTAATCTACTGATCGTTTTCATCCCCTAGACTTTCCTATTTAAACTAAAATATGTAAAATCCCGGTAAATATGAGAAATTTCCAAAACCGTCACCTAGTAAAGCATATATATTATTGCTAGGTCTATTCATTCTGAAATTTATGAAAGGTATTTATGAAACACCCTATATACAATATATATACATATATATATACCGGTATATATATATATATATATATATATATATATATATATATATATATATATATATATATATATTACAGTAGCGAGGGTGTGAGGAAATTAAATACAAAGGAAGACGAAAAACAAAAGGAAGCAAAGTATAAGAGGAGGCACGACCTCTCCCCATGTCACTTGCATATAAAGAGGAGACAACCAGACGGGCTGAAGAGAGTCCGACGACTACCTCCAAGTGAATCACAGGGGTAGTGCCAAGACGGTAGGTCCTTGGCGAGAGAGAGAGAGAGAGAGAGAGAGAGAGAGAGAGAGAGAGAGAGAGAGAGAGAGAGAGAGAGAGAGAGAGAGAGAGAGAGAGAGAGGGGAGAGGAAGAGAGAAAGAGAAATCACAGAGTGAAATTAATTGTTTATGTGTGTGTGTGTGTGTGTGTGTGTGTGTGTGTGGGTGGTGAAGTAATAAGCAACGCAGAATGAAACAGCAGCAGTGTCAGGAAATTAAATAAAGAACCGGTTTGTATTTTTGTGTGTTTTGTTTAATATACTTGTGCAGATTAAAGTAGTGTGTGTATGTTATTGTATACGCACTTTTTATGTTAATATGATCATTATTGATTGTATTGCGTTTACGGATACCAGAAAGTGTGACTGGAAAGAGAAAACAGTATACCAGTAAATAAGCATGCAAATAGCGCAAGACATTGATTAGATAAATGTTATTTCATGTTTGAAATACAAATATAAACTTGGATAGCTACTAAAGTGAGTTGAAAATATACATGTATTTAGCAAGATATAATATAGAAGCACATAATTATGTTGAAAACAAAAATCGACTTTGTGCTTTACATCCTGCCAGCTTTCCACACTTATCTATTTATCTATTGTCACTGTAATAGCCATCATAAATGATAACCCACTCCAGCAGAGTACCACCATGTTTTTTTTATCAGGAACTCGCTCCCTAATATGTTAAAACGAGAGGAAAATTATCGGGGAAATTACAGTTGTAAAATTTAAAATAGCCCCACCCCCGCCAACCGGTTCTCTGCAGCGGGACTTCCGCTATGTACGGGGGTTAATGAGGAAGGAAGTCAGGCTTATTGGGTACGTTGACATGGGATGGCTGACGTGCTTGGGCCTGGCTACTAGAGGGGCACTTCGTAAAGTCAATCAAACACATTAACGTTACATACATTAGTTACAATAACCTGAACATATTACAGCATCCTCTCTTGTGTCTAAAATTAAAAGAAGTGGCCTATCAATGTGCCTCGTTAAGACGATATTTTAATCACCACAATAACTTTACCTCCGTCGTTTAGATCAAAATGACATACTATCGTCTTAACCGGTCATTCCAAACCCTGTTATTCTAGACACCTGTGCTCTCTGGTCTGTATGACAAGTTAGTATCCGCTGTGTTCGTGGGTATCTTTTCATTTTCATTGTGAACATATTACTATCGAGACTGATTAATGAAATTCATTACTCATAAGTGAAACATTAAATAATCTAATTTATGTGTTTGAAATCACGTTCATATTTCAGTCTAAAGAGATATAATTCATAAGTACAAACTAAAAGGGTCGCAAAATGTATGCCACTGTTCATATTGTATATTGTCAATACCACGTTTCATTTAATTCACTCAAAATACGCACATACAAACATACACACACCTCTGGTCTTACATTATTTAATGATTTGCTTTGCTACATTTATATCAATATATATCTGCATAAGGTAATGCATAAATGGTAAGGTTAGATTAGGTGACATATGTTGTTTTTATAAAGCATTTGTAACCTAATAAACATGCTTTATTAGAGTGAAAGTGATACTGGAAACATAATTGAGACAAGATGTATACTTTAGCAGAGAAAATACACATACAAATATGTAAAAAAAACATGTGTATATAAATAGTTAATGGCACTGATGCATAAAATTGTGTAATAATTTAATAAAAACCGGTATTAATTGGAAAATATGAGTAGGTTTTACATATTAAAGCAAGCCAGTCAACTTCACGATCTACACTTTTCATTGTACTGTAACACCGATAAGCTTGGCATTTGTTACCTCAATTTGGGAACATCAGGTAAAAGAAAATCTGTTTCTGAAGAATAGTGCTGAGTTTTTAGTTGGAGAAATCATTGACTATAAAGATTTTGCGGAGTGTTAAAAGATAGATAAGCTGGAGGAGTTAGAGGGTAATAAGAAATGCAATAACACAAAGAATCGTTTTGTTTTTTTGTTTTTTCATAGACATTTCACAAGACAAAACTATAATATTAAGTGTGAGTTATAAAAATGGAGTAAAATAATATAATGTGTCATAAAACTGAAGGGAAATACAAAAGAGTGGAATGGAGAGAAGGAATGGAAATATAATCTCTAGTAAATGACATGGATGATAAAAGAAAGCAATGTAAACATAACGTAACAGCGGAATAGTTGAATACAGAGAGCAAGTAAGGATAATGTACTGAGAAAAGGAAAAGGACAGACGAAGATGAGAGAGAAATAGAACATTGGAAAAGTAGACAAGACAGAAGATAGAAGAGATATATCGAAGGTACAGTGGAAAGAAAAATGGAAAAGCGTATTCAAAAAGCATCTGAAGTAGCAACGGAAATACCAGACAACAGGACAATAAGAGATCAGATAAAAATAACCAGTAAGGATAAGTGAAAAAAATAAGAGAGAGAGAGAGAGAGAGAGAGAGAGAGAGAGAGAGAGAGAGAGAGAGAGAGAGAGTGAGAGTGAGAGTGAGTGAGTCAAGGAAGGAACGCAGGGAAGGCTAAAGGTTATCAGCTCGGTGAAGTGTCCGGACTGCGCCACACAAATGCACACAAAAACGTCGGAAAATACGATAGAGGAGATCCGGCTGACGTGGTGAAAACTGTGACATGATGGTGTGTGTGTGTGTGTGTGTGTTTACATCCTAACTAATACAGCACAGTAGTAGAGTCTGTGCTAAATACGAAGATTTTTTGGAGGCATGTTTGAAAAAAAAAACTGAAACAAAGATACAAAACACCTTTTAAAACGATATTTTAACAAGTTCTTTATCAGATATATATATTTAAAAAAATAGCGAGATAAAATAATAACGGGCATATTTGATGTAGATTAACACATGCCCAAATGATGATTGGAAGTGTTTGGCAGGGAGCATAGAGAAAGTTGACTCGAGGGTGTTGAACGATGTGCTAAGAGAGAGAGAGAGAGAGAGAGAGAGAGAGAGAGAGAGAGAGAGAGAGAGAGAGAGAGAGAGATAGTGGGAGGGTATGAGAAGTAAGGGTCAGTCAATCATGAGTACAGAGAAGTACAAAGGAAATCAAGCAACAACAGGTTCAGCGACCCCTCAAGGCTGCTTGCCCTCCAAAACACTGGTGGTCAAGTGTCCAAACAGTAGTTTAAACTGGAAAGGACAGTCATAAGACAGAGAGAATATGCAAGGGTAAGAAGAAGCTGAGAGTGCCATCCTAAGCTAAAGAAAGAAACTTATAGTAATATTACAGAATGCATCTAGTTTGTATTCTTCCTAAATGACACACAGGTAAGAGTGACATAAATAAACATGAGCAGTATGACACGAGGTAAATGAGAGAGTGAGAGATAGAGTGAGAATATCAAATAAAGATATTATATGACGCCATTCACACTCACTTAGCCTCATCTCTCTCTAGATAATATCCTCTTACTCCCATCTCCTACTCCCCTCCTCCTTCTATCATTCCACTCTCTTGCGGTTGATTTCACGCACTCTTATGACTCACTAACTTTTGCTGTTAACATTAAAAAATATATATACAGTATATATATATATATGTACTGTATCATAGACTACAGTAGATCACAGTAGATCTGGACGGGACACGAAAATGGAACTTTGCAGTAAGAGACCCAAAATCGGAGGTCAAACCCCCAAGTTCGAACCTCGAAACCGCGAAAATATAACTTTCGCTGTTTCGAGGTTCGAACTTGCTGGTTGGTTCTCCGATTTTGGGTCCCTTACTGCAAAGTTCCATTTTCGTGTCCAGTCCAGATCTACTGTAGTCTATGACTGTATATAAATATTATGTTCTAGAGAAATAAAGAGAGAGAGAGAGGATTGGGGGAGGGGGAGGGGGAGGGGGGGGGGGGGGACGTATCATATCATGGCTGCCTTTTGTGTGTATTAGAGTGTATATGTGTGCCTGTGTTTGTGCAATGTCCAGTATGTTTGACTTGTGTTAATATGTGTATATGTCAGTCTGTGAGGGTACATTCCTCTCAGCAGGTTTCATTCTTTCTACTTCGTTCTTCTCCCCTCCCCTTCCCACATCATCTTCTCCCCTCCCCCTCCCACATCATCTTCTCCCCTCCCCCTCCCACATCATCTTCTCCCCTCCCCCTCCACATCATCTTCTCCCCCCTCCCCTTCCCACATCATCTTCTCCCCTCCCCCTCCCACATCATCTTCTCCCCTCCCCCTCCCACATCATCTTCTCCCCTCCCCCTCCCACATCATCTTCTCCCCTCCCCCTCCCACATCATCTCTCCCTACCTTTCCTCTCCTACCTCACTTTTCCTCCTCCTGCTTCATTCTCTTCCACCCTCCTCCTACTTCATATCCTCCTTTTTCTACTCAGCGTTTGATGTGTGTGTGTGTTTGTGTGTGTGTGTGCGCGCAAAAGATATATACAACTAAGGAAAATAGGGTGCTTATTCATCCATTTACCGATGACATACTCTTACTTGCAAATATTAAATGAATCTGAGAGAGAGAGAGAGAGAGAGAGAGAGAGAGAGAGAGAGAGAGAGAGAGAGAGAGAGAGAGAGAGAGAGAGATTGCTGACACTGCAGACCTACCATCATCCACCACACAGAGTGACGCTGAAATAGACAGATGTGTGACGCAATACTTTATATATATAAATATACTGTATATATATATATATATATATATATATATATATATATATATATATATATATATATATATACAGTAAATATATATATATATATATACTATATATATATATATATATATATATATATATATATTTATTTATTTATCTTTATTTATATACTTGTATATAAATAGAGTGCGAGTGAGTATATGTGTATGTGTGAGAGATAGGGTGTATGTGTGTGTGCGTGTGCGTGTGCGTGTGCGTGTGAGTGGGTGTGTGTAAGAGCGAGAGGGAGAAACACAGGAAACACAGAGGAGGTTTTACATGAATACGGCATCAGCCAATGTGAATTATAAGTCGATCAATTAAAAGGTACCGGTATATACTCAATATGTGAACGGTGTCAACATGTCATAGTATGACATATCATATTGTATTTAGTACTAACATTGGTATCTTACAATATGCTCTTTTGAAATCATAATTTCAAAACATTTCATTGGTCACATCAGCATATGTATTCGCTAATCTTCCTAACCATTTATTGAAATAAGATAAATTATGTTGCTTTAAACATACAATCATATTTACTGAATTTATTACAGTAAACACAAATCATAATTATACATTAAATAGTTATTTTCGTTGGTAAATAATGTTGTGTTGTGTTTTCCCTGTTCGGGCTCTGTCTCCAGTCGGTTACCTCCAGCTATGGGGTATGTGCCTGAGTATATACATACATACATTTAATACTGGTAGGTATGATTGTACTAACACACATACACTTATATAGATACACTGTGTGTGTGCGTGAGAGAGAAAGTATATATATATATATATATATATATATATATATATATATATATATATATATATATATATAGAGAGAGAGAGAGAGAGAGAGAGTGTGTGTGTGTGTGTGTGTGTGTGTGTGTGTGTGTGTGTGTGTGTGTGTGTGTGTGTGTGTGTGTGTGTGTGTGTGTGTGGCGGAAAGGAAAATACTGCATCTCAATGAGGGAATGCGGTGAATGTACTAGAATATCTAAGGTGTTGGAGAAGGCGATTAGCAAACAATATATATTGCTAAATGGTGTCTGAATAAATGTACAAACACATTGCATACTCAATAAATTTATCAAATAACAAGTAATGCTATAATTATGAGAACAAATTGAATTGTAAACATTTACGAAAATACAAATAAATATATTTAAGAAGGCATAGCCATGCAAATTTAAATAATTTACTAAACAGGTAAAACAAATAGAGATAAAGAAAATTACTTGAAAAAACTTCTAATTATGAGAAATGGAAATGTAAATTATCTGGTGACGGTAATCAGGTAATTATTAACAATTACAGACCATTGTGTCAGGGTACTTACTTCAAGAAGTATTCAACTAAGATAATTTAGGAAATAATTGAGAACGGAAATTCCACTGTTCAACTGCTCTCTCTCTCTCTCTCTCTCTCTCTCTCTCTCTCTCTCTCTCTCTCTCTCTCTCTCTCTCTCTCTCTCTCTCTCATTCGTTCACACTGTATATAAATATAAATAGTACCGATATATATACTGTAATACAATTTTATGTAACACGGAATGTAAGAGAAATAAAGTATTGAAATGCTAATGACAGAGAGAGAGAGAGAGAGAGAGAGAGAGAGAGAGAGAGAGAGAGAGAGAGAGAGAGAGATAGAGAGGGGGGAGGGCAGGGGGTAAGAGTGTACATATGTGAGTGAGAGAGAGTGGGTGTCTAAAGAGAGCCACGCACAAACATGATGCGATAAGGGAGTGAGTGTGCAAAATATGTTAACACTATCTGGGCTCTTGTCGTGTGGGTTATTAGGATATGTCCTCTAATTATTATTAACTAATTTAGTTATTTTAATAATTTTCGAGCAATATATTTTAGTTTGTGCATTATGCTAACTAAAACGGCTAGATTTCCTTCAAATGATTAAATGCTCATCCTGACCCCCTTTAAGCTAAATGTGTACATTTGTCAATAAGAAATTGTCCCGCCTACAGGCTCGATCGCTCGCCCAGAAATATAAATCGACAATGAGTGGGGTGAAGTGTTTTATTATCGCCACACTAATGGGGTGAAACATCTTAACATCTCCAAACTAATGGAACAAAACAGGGGGGATGGGAGGTTACTCGGGCCAAACAATGTTAACCTATATAAACTGTACTTGTATGGCTGACGCCCCTCCCCTAACCCCTCTATCATAGTACACAGATAACGCTCATTTACCTCTGTAGGCACGGAGGAATGACGGAAAGGTTGGTAGGAGTGTGTAATTGGGACGTTAGACCATTAGTATATATATTTAGCCTAGAAAGTACCTCTCTAATCTTAAGTGTTGTTTATGGCGAGGGAAAGTGTGAAAAGTGGAAGTGAAACAAACTGAGAACAAAAGTGGGATTCAGCTAAAGGCCGTGTCTCAAACAGTACG